>NW_006500351.1:3423855-3459778 GCF_000471905.2 Amborella trichopoda
CAGAGAAAGCGGTCTCAATTCCCGGGTTTGCTAAAAACCCAAGACACGTGCCGCCAGATCATCTAGATCCAGAGAGTGAGATCGAGGTACCTAACCAATCATATATGTGATGTTGCAAAAAGCAAGTGAAGTTTAAAATACACAGAGGACCCAACGATAAAAAAATCCCCATATAATGTAGAGGGAGAGATGGATAGAGAATACACCTACAAAAGAGAGAATTTTTTTTTTTTGATTCTTCAATAACCGAAAATTTTAAATTTTTGGTTCTTCAACAAACCAAAAATTTTAAATTTTCGGTTTTTCAAAAACCAAAATTAGCGTGATTTCAATTTTTGAAAAAAGGAAAAACGGGTACTTTCATCTTTTTTAAAAAAAAATTAAGAAGTTTAAAAAACGGACATATCAGTAATAACGAAAAGTATTTGGTATTTTGATAATAACGGAAACTAAAATTGATATTTATGCAATTTTTCTAAATTTATATAAATGGTTAAGTTTCTTAAAATGAAAATCATAATTAGAATAACATTTAAAGCATAATTTATAATTCAAAATTATTACAAAATCAACTAATAAATCTAGATGACTTTAAAGTTATAATAAATTAAACATTCTAATTGAGGAATAATTTTTATCAATAAACAAAATTAAATTTAAATTATAGACTATTTAAATCTATGATTTTTTGAAAAAAAATTGATCAGTCGACACCTTGTTGAAAATTTTTGAATTGCATGACAAACAATTTCTCCAATTTATATTACTTTACTTTCATGCATTTTCTAATGTTTATTTTAAAAGCTAAAAATATTTATTAAAAAGGTAAAATTTGTGAAATTTAAATTAAATTTAATAATTTTAAAATTTTAGAAATCAATTATTGAGTTTAATAAAATTATATATACAATCAAAATTTGTAGTTGAACATATCATGAACTAAAAGACAAAATTAATAAATGATAAACATTTTTAACAATAAACAAATTACATAGTATTTTTATTTAAAAGCTGGGCAATAATGTTATTGCAACTTAGTTTTAAATTTGATTTTAAACATTAATTAAAAAAGTCCACATCACATAAAAAATATAAAGTTTACTCATAAAATTTAAAGCAAGCTATAACTTCTACTTTACTTTCTAAATTCAAAATTCTACTCAAAAGACTAGACAAAAAAAATTATAATTTAGTATCAATGAAACTTTTAATTCAAATGTGATATTACTTTTGCATTACAAAAGAGTCAACCAATATAATTAAAGGAAAATATCTCCATATCTCCTATTTTTAAATTTTATTTCTTAATAAACCCAAGGTTTCAAAAAATATCTTCCAACCCCCTGACCACTTTAAACGTGTTTTTTTAAACTGAACAAATGTGAGAAAGATATGCTCTATCTAAACTCAATCCATTCTCTCTCTTCATTTATATACCCCAAACTTCTCTCTTTCTCTCTCTTGTTGTGTGTTTCTCTATCTTTCCTCCTATATTTATACAAATACCTCTCTCTTTCGTGTTTATCCAAACACCTCTCTCTCTCCTCCTAGTAACTTCTCACCACCAAACATCTCTCTCCTCCTGTATTTAGCCAGACACATCTCTCTCTTTCTATGTTTATCCAAACACCTCTCTCCTCCCAGTAACCTCTCACCACCAAACACCTCTCTCTCTCTCTTCCTGTATTTATTCAAATACCTCTCTTTCTTTATGTATACTTACCAGGTCTTTGGGAAGAGAGAGTGAGAAGAGAGAGATGGGAATATGAAGAGAGATAGCGGGAGGAGAGAGAGTGAGGGGTTAAAGATGGGAAAAATGTAGAGAGAGAAGAGGTGTGAGGACAGAGAAAGAGAGAGAACTTTGAGAGATGAGATTTAGAAAATGCATGTCTTTTTAGATTTGTTTGGCCTAAAAAAATATATTTAAAGTAACTCAGGGGGTTAGAAGAAATAAAATCTACAATATTTATATCCCAAGACATCTTTTAGAACCTGGTGTTATTGTGATATTTTCCCTACTATTAATGAATTAGCATAATAAATTGTCAATTTAATATGAAAAATAAAACACGAGTGTATAAATCTATTTCTCTATTATCTATATTGGATTTTCAAATTAGTGTCGATCTCTTTTCAATCTTTGGACATTATTTGTTTTTTTTGTTTTGACAAATGTTACTATTTTTTATTAGAACTACAGAAAGCAAATTACATCATTAGCAATAACAAGATCAGGTAAAAAAGCACTACCCTTCGCCAAATCGTCTGTCACATTATTAGCTTCTCGATAAACATGAGAGAAGGAAACTGTCAAGGAGGAAGACATATCCATAATCCATAACCATAAAGGCCGAAGTTCCCAAGGAATACGCTGCTCCATCTTGCACCACTTTATCACATTCAGCGAGTCACCTTCTATCAAATAATTGCTGCCACATTTTTTATCAATGATGATCTTTAATCCATAGAACAAAGCGCTAAGCTCAGCAAAATTTGCAATTCTACAACCTAAAAGACCCGCATAGGGAAAAATGATGTTACTAGAGCAGTCACGCAAGACTCCACCAAAACCTGCTAACCCAAGATTGCCCAAAGAACTGCTATCAAAATTAAGTTTCAATATACCAACAGGGGGCGCTAACCAAAAGCATTTTGGTCTATTACTTAGAATACCCACAAGAAATAGGCTATGTAAATTAGCCATCACATCAACCTTCGAAATACCCCAGCCCTCCCTTAGCACCGATAGCCAGGACCAAATTGTAACTTTAATAGAGAGAATCAACATGTCCAGGGATAAGGAAACCCCTTCCAAGGTCCTCATATTTCTTTCTTTCCAAACTTCCCCCAATATGACTCCTTTAGCTAGCTTCCAAACAATCTTACCAACCTTTGGTAGATGAGGTAAAGATAATTGAGTAACAATTCCCTCTACATGTTGAGGAAGAGCCAAATTTATATTTAGCACTCCAAACAGCCAATACCAAATGCGCACCATGAAAGGACAATGAATAAGAAGATGCACAGCAGACTCACCATCAGCCTTACACAGTGGGCATACATTAGATAAAATCTTGCCCCTTTTAATCAAATTGTAAATTGTCAATTGTCATAATCTTGTTCATTGTAGCCGGCCAAATAAAGACCTGAACCTTGTGAGTTATCCGCCATCTACATACCTAAGCAATCTTGGGACAAGACCATCTCCACCTATCGTGAAAAAGAAGATTGTAGCATGACTTGACTGGGAAAACACCATAACTTTCAATCTCCCATACCATTTTATCATCTGCATTTGGTGAAATATAGATATTATCCAAAAGTTGCATCAATGCACACCATTGGGAAAGTAAGACATTATTCAATCGATCATATCCCAAAAAAATATCCCAGGATATGTTGTCACCCCTTATATCAACTACCTCACCGGTCTGATACATCTAATCCCCAAACCACCCTCTTTCTTTGGGGTACACACTCTATCCCATCTAAGGAGATGAAACTTTCTGGAATTGACATGTGAGCCCCAAAGAAAATTTCTCATCATTTTTTCTATTTTTTTTGCAACTAAGGCAGACATATTTATCAAAGAAAATTGATAGACCGGAAGATTAGCCAAATATGACCTAAGTAAGGTCACTCTTCCCCCCAATGATAGATGCTTATGCTTCCAAAGGTATAGTTTGAATTGGACTCTCTCTAATACCTTATCTCAAACAACAATGGACAGCCTTGAATTAGAACTAGGTAACCCCAGATAAGTGAGAGAAAAAGACCCTACTTTACATTCCATCACACTAGCCAAAGAAGCAGTCAGTGCCTCAGTACAGTTAATGCCAACTATGGAAGATTTGTTGAAATTCACTTTAAAGCTAATAGTGACCTCGAAAACCTCGAAGAACCTAGCAATATTCTTCACATAAAGAGGATTAGCATCACAAAAAAATCAGGGTACCACCATCATATTGCAAATGAGAGATTACAATACCAAAATTTGTGATATTAAACCCCGAAAAGTGACCCAATCTTTCCACTCTGCTCAACATCAAACTAAAGCACTCTGCACAAATAGTAAATAGAAAGGGAGAGAGAGGATCTCCTTGATGAAGACCACGAGAGGCTTTAAAGAATCCAATAGGACTACCTTTAAACAATATCGAAAAGTGAGCAGAGGATAAGCATAAAAAAATCCAACTTCTCTATCGATCACCAAAACCCATAGCCTTTATGATTTCCAACAAAATACCCCATTCAACACGATCATAAGTGTTTCCATGTCTAACTTAAACACAACACCTGCCTTTTTGCTCAAAACTCTAGAACGAATACATTCTTAAGCTGTAAGAACACTATTGGTGATCTGCCAATCCCTGACAAAAGCAGACTGAGTACTAGAGATAAGAAAAGGTAAATCAATTTTCAATCTCTCAGCCAAGACCTTTGCAATAATTTTATAGAGGCTAGTAAGTAGACTGATTGGTCCTATGTCAGACAAATCCAAGATCAAAGATCTCTTGGGGATAAATGCCAGAAAAGTAGAATTCACCCCTTTGAAAATATCTCCTCTAATCAAGAACCTTCGAACAAAATCCAACAAATCACCCCTCACCAAATCCCAAAACTTATGAAAGAATACTAAGGGAAAACCATAAGGACCCCGAGCTTTATCTTCAGCCATAGAGAACACGACCTTATGCAGTTCCTCCAAAGAAACCTCCCTCTCCAAAGTAGTTTTCATCTCGACTGACAGCAATTTAAAGGGAACTCTGCTAAAAGAGGGTGAGAAATTCACTTCTTTAGTGAAAGCCTTCATAAAATGGTTAATGACTACCTTTTCAAGTGCTTTCTCATCTTCAGAGTCTACTCTAGGAATTGTCAAACCAGAAAGATCATTTTGTCGTCTTTTTAATCTGGAAAAAGCATGAAAATATTTAGTATTAAGGTCACCTTCCTTTAACCATTTAGATCTAGACCTTTGTCTCCAGTAAACTTCCTCCGATCTATGAAGTTCCTCTAGTTCCTTAACTTTCAAGCATCGATCCAACACATCTTGTTCCAAAAGCACACCATCCGATTGGATGTTGAGGTCTAGCATTTCTATATCAGTAAGAGCACCATCAATTTTAGCTTTGATATCAAATTTGTTCTCTTTCTTTCAAGCAATCAATTTATGTTTGATATTAAAAAAGCTTTCTGTTCAATTGGAAGTCCAATGTGCCCTCTACAATAGTGTTAACCCCTTAATCAGCTCGACCACATCTTTCTCTTCCAGCAAAGCCACATTTAGACGAAAAGGTTTCGGCCCTCCCTTTAACAAACCCATATTAAGCAAAATGGGGCAGTAGTCCGAGGAGATTCTAGGTAAAGCTTTCACCGACGCAAGAGGAACTCCTCCAACTATTCCACCGATGTAAAAAATCTATCTAGTTTTGACATAGATAAATTCATGATACTATTATTGGACCAAGTGAATTTAGATCCAATAATAGAGAGATCCATCAAGGAATTAGTTTCAATAAATCTATTAAACATAAGCATTTATGTATTAATAGGAGTACATGCCAGACATTCATCCGGTCACCGAATAAGGTTAAAATCCCCCACCAACAACCACATGAAAAGAACATGATTGAATAACAGAAGAGAGCTCATTAAGAAAGCTTTCTTTGAGAGCAGGCACAGTGGGCCCATACACATTCAAAAGACCGCAAGAGAAATCCACATTAGGACTATGGAAACCCACTAGTAAGAAGAAATCCTTGATAACAATTTCAATATTCACCAAAACCAAAGGATCCCAGAGGACCCATAGGCCACCCGATGCCCCAGAAGCATCTATCCCATAAAAAGCAACAGCCGCAGTACCCCAAACCTCCCGGGCCCCATAAACATTAGAACTCGGGAGCTTCGTTTCTTGCAAGAGCAAAACAACATGCCTATATTTTGTAACAAGCAACCGCACATCCCTCTTCCTACTGGGATGGCCAAGACCCTAATATTCCGTGATAAGAGACCCATTGAAAACCAGAAAGGGAGTTAGAGGAAGAACCAGTTCCTACGGGACCAAAGGCCAAGTACACCTCCTCCAGAGCCATCGCCTCCTTCAGTTCATCATCTTCATCATAGGATGACGAAGAGGAATCGTGCGCCTCTTGCGGCTCAGAAATCACAATTGCCGAAGACGCGCCACCACTGGCAATAACATGGGCTTGAAGTCTCGCAGAAGAACAAACTCCTTTCATGACACCCTTTTTCTTTTTATCAGCAACATATTCTTTAGCCGGGGTCTTGGCAGCAACATCAGAACCAACGTCTAACTCCCAAAAATTGTTGGGAAGCTTCCCACTCACAATGTCCCTCTCTACTGCTAAGCGAGTCTTTTGATGCTCCTTGATGTCCTCAAAGATCATCCGCAATGGTATGCCATCCATACCAATGTCTTCCACTAACTTGCCAATAACATGAGCATCCTCCACCGCAGACCCATCCTCCACCTCAGACCCCACCATTGACTCTGTGGTCCTTTCCACCTCTGGTTTTCTAGAGTGACCAGAGGAATTGCTGAACTGCATAGGGCTCCCGGTAGCATAACCCCTACGGCCTTCCGCCATAGAAGTTTTCGACTGACTAGGCTCAACGGGGGGACTCACCACAGGGTTCTTGAAGACCACCAAGTTCAGTGACGGAATATAAACTACTGCATCATAGTTATCAATGGAAAGGGGCATATGTTCGAGAGTAGCTTCCTCATCATCAATCGTTACTACAGCACGGGGATCGATAATCAGAGGGTTGAAGCCCTGCCTAGGAGTCATCTTGGAAACTTTTGCCACTGCCCGATGAGATGGAAGTGGATACATACTCACCTTCCAAAGAATAGCCAACAAGACACATAAGAAAAGTTGAGAAAAACACTGATAAGAATGAACCTTTTGGGCTCTCAGTCGCAGTAAAAGGAATAGAATCAAAACAATGGAAAGAACTTCCCCTTTAAGCTCCAGCTCTTTCCAAAAGGAGGAGAGGAGAATGGAAGTCCAAAAAGGGAATTCCCAAGTGGAAGCTCTGCCACAACGAACAAGAAAGATTTGACATGGATATCGATAACAGGTAAGTCAATCTTGGGACTAGAATCCACCGCCCCAGCCAGCTTATCTAACTTTTGCGTCTTATCAGCCGTAGATGTACCTATCGAAGTACACAAGAAAGTGTGATCTTGCAGAGACTGGTCTTGTTGAACTGTTGGACACGCCCTTGGAAATCGACGATGTACTCGATGCATCCAATTTTAAACCATCCGCAAATCCTCTCGAAGAATCCATCTAGGAATCTACCTATAGCAATCCAACGTTTTATGATATTAGGCGTTACCTTATTTTTGAAATTCGAATTCATAAAATTACACCTCATGATCTTCCCCCCTTGAGGGTGATTCTGGTTCCCAGAAGAAGACTTTCCGGTCGTTCTCCTCATAGAATCCATTTGGAAATATGAGCCATGCAGTTCTCCTTCCTTGGTCATCTCCTGCACAAAAAGGTGTAATAGAGATTTCAATGAAGCTTTCACATTAATAGAGATTTCAAAGAAGCTTCCACTCAAGCACAAGATAATGGATCTTGGGAAAAGGAGGCCAGAGCATTTGCCAACCTTAACTCGCACAGCACTGCATATCGGGCTCAAAAAAGGGTCCCAGTCCAAATCCAAATAAACCCCAAACTGACCTACCACTTTTTTAATAATGGTCAAATTCCAACCAGAAAGGAGGAGGCCCCACGACTTCAACCAAATAGAATCCACAAGAATAAAAGAAGAGTGATCAGAAGGCTTCCACTGATCTAAAGAAAGAGGACTGCCGCGAATACTACAAAATCTGTTGGACAAAGCTTTCCTCACCTCGTCCTTGGAAAGCAGCTTAAAAACCATTTTGTTTGGGCCAATAGCTTTAACATCGTGACTGTAGGATAAGCTCCACCATCTTTGGACCCAATCAGAAAGGCTAAAAAGATCAGAAATGGAATATGGTTATTTGCGCTTTCCTCACCTCGTCTTTGCAGCATAACTTCTTTGGATGGAATATGGTTATCTGCACTTCTTTGGCCCAAAGCATGGATTGATTGGTCTGCGAGATTAAGCTATCCACGAGTTGTGCTACCCAAACAAGCTTAATACCTGGATAACCATTTTCCTCGATATAATTTCCCTATATTTTTAAGCCATTTTAAGGATTTTCGAAACTAGAGCACAATCTTTCAACATTATTTAGGGTATGTGAGAATGTCTATAGTTTTTGCTTATTTCACGGTTGGCCAGCTTTTCTCTTTGTTTGGGTGAAAATTGCCCTAAAAATTTTATACGTTCGACTACTTCATTATCAACCACCATAGTTGTTGGAGAGCTGAGTGATGGAAGTGGGACGCGCCCTTGCTTAAATTGTTTAAGTTGACATGCAAACTATGGTCCCTCGACCCATTCATGTAGGTTGTCGGACAGAGGTAGAAAAGCACCGGCATCTTGTGCCACACTTAGAGTAAAACAACTGCTAGACCCATCAAACAATTGCCGGACCACCTTCCTTTTTGCCTGACCGACAACCTAAACAGAAAGACAACGGTAGGATCTAAAGTTGGATGTGTCAGACTATGTACAGCTAGTGCCGGACTGCCTTTCTTGCTACCGGACCGAGACCACGTTGTGGATATAGGTGAAGATTAAAAGAAGGTATTTTGGTCATCATTTTACCCTTTTTTTTCTTTTATTGATATATTTATTTTTGATATATTTATTTTTGACTTGGAAGAGTATTTTTTGCAGGAAAAGTTAAACGGTGTGGTTTTTATAAGGTTGCAACCTCAAACAATCCAATTAAAGCGCACCTCTAAATTTTGTCACAACATGTAATTTTGGTGTAATTTTTTTTTAAAATTATCTTAAAATCTATTTTCATATCTACTTATAAAGTTTTAAACTTCAAAAATGATTAAAATCAGGTAGATCTATAATCATACAAAAATCTTGAAAATAGATGGTGCAGATCATGTGTGGCAAGATGTACTATTCTATAGACTCAAAAACTTTTTTTTTTTCGTATTCATACATCTCGATGTTGAGATGATCTAGAGGGTTTTAGCAACATTAAAACAACAATTTTTGATGAATTTTTGAGGTGCATATGTAATTATACATTTTAAAGACCTTATACGAACTTTTTTCAAAGTTAAATTTGATGTAAAAGTTGTCAAAATAAAAAAATAAAAAAAAAGAATTATTGATGAGAAGTTGGAGAAAGTCTGATTGTACGGACTTTTGCGTTTTTCCGTAGATTGTTCAAGTTATATGCACCGCGCCAGTGAGTTTCAATACTTCAACGGCCCCTCCCGCCGCCCTCCCGCTCCCCTCCCGCCCCTCGCCCTTTAAACAGCCGCAGCAGAGGGGAGACAGGCCATGGCCACCATACTACGCCGCTCCATTCTCCACCGCCACCCTTTCCACACACTCCCCTCGCTCTCTACCTCCTCGCCAGCCCCAGCCCCAGCCCCAGCCCCAACCCCAACCCCAACCCCAACTTCAACTCCAACTCCTTCTCCCTCCCGCTTCCTGCGCCACTGCAAGGACACACCCCCGGAAAGCAGCGACCACTTGCCCTTCCTCCGTTTCCCTCAAACCCGCATCTCGACGATTCGCAACAGCGGCCTCCGCGTCATCACTCAGTCGTCGCTCTCGTCACGCACTGCCACTGTTGGAGTGTGGATTGATGCCGGCAGCCGCTATGAGGCCCCAGGCACGAACGGCACTGCACACTTCCTGGAGCACATGTTGTTCAAGGGGACAAGGAGGCGCACTGCCAGGGGGCTTGAGGAGGAGATTGAGAATATGGGGGCGCGCCTCAATGCCTACACTTCGAGAGAGCAGACCACGTTCTACGCCAATGTGCTTGAGGCTGATGTGAATGCAGCGATCGATGTGCTCGCAGACATCTTGCAGAATTCGAGGTTCTCGGAGAATGCCATACTGCGGGAGCGTGCTGTTATACTTAGGGAAATGGAGGAGGTATTTTTCCACTATCTCTCATTCCTATTTCTTAGTTTTAAAGTCTTTGGGAGAGTGGAAAAGGTGTCGTTATGCCTCTCTTTTTGTCTATTTTTTTTCTGAACTTTCTCCATTTTTTTTTCTGAACTTCCTCCGTTTGTTTTCTGAACTTTCTCCATTTTCTTAGTTTTTAAAGTCTTTGGGAGAGTGGAGTGGAGGAGTAAAGGGGCTTGCTTCCACATTTCTTAGTAGGCCGTTTGATCTTGTGTTAGGTACCCAACCACTACAGTCCAAAACCCTTGGGTGATTGAGACATGGATCGTAACATACCACCACGCCCCGCAGGCGACGTCCTTGGCGACTCTCACCCTATGGTTGCTCTCACTCTGAATTTATTTTTTCAGGTAGCCCTTTCCTAGGATGTGAACCTGGGTCACAGTGGTTTCTATGATACCAAATGTTAGGTACTTAACCAATGCACCCCAAAACCATGAGTGATGGAGACGCAGAAAGTTAGGCCTTTAAACCACCTAGGATCGTAACATCTGGTCAGTCAAATTTCTGGGGTGTATAATTTTCTCATTTTCTTGGAATTGTTCTGTCGTTTTAATATACTCTTTTTTTTGCTACTTCCTTTTTTATTCTTTTGCGTGGGTGAATGGGTCATTGAGCAGTAAATGGTCTATTTCCTTTTCCTCTTTATCAGTGGCATTGTGTGTGTGTGTCTTTTTTTTTAAAATATTTTTTAGTTTTGAATTTGTACTGTTTGGTTGTGTTGGATAGTTCAGAGCTCTTTTGCTGCTCTTTTGTGCTTTCTTGAGGACATTGAGAAGTTTTTTATGTTTCCACTGGTTTCTTTCTTTGCCCTATTCCTTTTTATGGTGCGAGTTAGCATCCTCTTTTGTTGCGCTGTTGTGCTTAATTGAGAACATAGAGAATGTTATCATGTTTCTAGTATTCTTTCTTTTTCCATTCTTTTACTCTGATCATGTTGTAATGGGAAAGGCTTTTGCCTGAAAGAAAACATCAAGTTATCTGCAGAATGATGCATGCTTTTAGTTATGTTTACCTGAAAAATGACTTTTGTAAGAAATCCCTGAATCTGGTTTTGTGAAGGGGTTCATTATTTTTGGATTTCAATCATTTTATTCATGCATTATTCTCTCATTGATTGTTCTTGGTTTTACAAAGATTCATGACTGATGCCCCATTAGATTTTAACTCAACCTTTGGAATTGTATTTCTTTACACTTGTTTTGACTCATACTCACACACATGGATTTACGGCACATGCACATTTTGTTTGCTTAAAATCCCCTCCCTTTCTTTAGTTCTCTCTGAATACTGTTTAGCTGTTGGTCTAAGTGGATAATCCCTCAGAATAAACAATTTTTGTTTTGTGTGGCAGGTGCATAGTCAAACTGAAGAACTCATTTTTGATCATTTGCATTCAGCGGCATTCCAACAAAGTCCATTAGGAAACACCATTTTGGGCTTCCCCGAGAACATCCGAACCATATCAAAAGTTGACCTGTTGGAGTACATAACCACTCACTATAGTGGTTCTAGAATGGTGTGTAGAACATGAATGCTTCTTATGTTTCCCTTCTAGACTTGGGACAATCAATTTCAGAATTGTGAGCCATTTTCCTTTTTGTAATTAATGAAAAAACAGTAGATCAGTTTGTGTTCCTCTCATAACTATCTTGTGTTAATCCTACAGATTAATCCTACAGAATAAACCTTGTATTGCTGCTTTGAGTGACTAAATGTACATCTAACGCTGCCTCAATAAAATGTGACTAACCAGGTCATATCTGCTGCTGGTGCAATTAGACATGAAGATATTGTGAATCAAGTAAAGAGACTATTCAATCGCTTGAATCCAGATCCCACCACTGTGGCTCAGTTGGTTAGAAAAGACCCATCTGTCTTCACTGCTGCAGAGGTAATTTTTCTCCATGTGTTTGTTCCATGCCTTCGTGGAGAATTTTGTAGAGAAGTCTTCTAAACTATGTTGATTCCTTTGTGTTTCTAGACACGTGTGGTGAATGATGACATGTCTATTGCACATTTTGCTGTGGCTTTCAAAGGGGCTTCATGGACTGATCCCTATTCTATTCCTTTAATGGTAATACAAAGTTTATTGGGTTCATGGAACAAAAGCGTTGGTGTTGGCAATTGCTCTGGGTAATTTCTTTTTATTATATATATTCTAAATGGGTGGCTATTTTTTATTGGTTAGTGGCCTGATATGCTTGTTACCAGCAGTTGTATGCATGCAGTTTGAGCAATGATGCCAAGCCACTAATGACATTAGCATGTATTTCTTGAAATGGGCAGATCTGAACTTGCTCGCAGAGTTGGGACACATGACTTGGCTGAGAGTATAATGGCCTTTAATACAAACTATCAAGATGTTGGGTTATTTGGTATCTATGCTACTGCTATGGTAAACAGTTTGTTTTTCTCCATAGTTTGCTATTGATTATTTGTGCTTTTTTGTTACTGCTTTTAAATGAATATCTACTGTTTCTTTGAACTATCTAATTATTGAATTATTTGTTGTCTAAGCTATGAACATGGGTAGGGAACTCTTTCTATGCCTTTTTCATGTTTGGCATTGATAATTGTTTCTCTTCTTTTTTACTATTGTATACACTTTTCTAAAGTTCTATCATCGGACTTTTGGTCTTCAACAATGTCTTATTTCAGCATTCTCTCTGTGTGTTTGTGTGTGTGTGTGTGTGTGTGTGTGTGTGTCAGTGTTTTAAAATGCGGGATGCGACCTTGATGCTGTGGGGGGCCGATGCGGCGATGCGGCCCAGATGCGGGTGCTGCGCGATGATGCAGTCAATAAATGTAAAAAAATTCTAAAAAATCTAAAAAAATAAGTTAATGCATAGAAAAAAAATATGAAGGTGATATATGTGACAATAGGTATTTTAGTTTAATGATTAACTTCAAAACTATTAGCTGTCTGAGATTCTGTATCGAGTTATCCACTATCCCCTGATAGAAACTAGAAACTTGAAACCAGCTTCATAAAGCATTCAACAATCAACAACCATCAGCACAAATTTGTACCGTAAGCACAACTATAATTCAGCACAACCATCAACAACCATAAGTACAACCACAAGCACAAAATAATGATATTACAAAATACAAATCAAAAGTCAACCTCAAGAAGAGTTAATAGTTAATAAATAATAACTTAATACAATCATCCATATTGAGAGTCAATTTTGAAATTTGAACTTCATTTTTTCAAATATCAATCAGACAAGTCATCTTGAGAATCGTCATACGCATCATCAATATCATCCTTGACGGCCTCCATGTATTCTTCTTCATCGGTCTCCTTTGAGTCAGTTTCCTCCTTGACCTTTGAAGCTAATGTGTGAGTGCGACTAGACCCAACAGCTCCTCTACTCCTTTGTGCTCTAGTGTTAGGTCGATCTTCTTCATTAACCCTTGTTGCTAGCTCGACATCAAGCCATGTAAGATCCTCACCCTCAAGCACATACTCTTGTCTTGGATCCACGGTCCACTCACTTATGGAATCACCATCAGCTTCATATAATTGAATAGGGTTGAGCTTCGTGCGATTTTCATACCTCTCCCTAAGCAGCTCGTTATACCGCACATAAACCAAATCATTCAACTTTTTCTGCTCCAACTTATTTCTTTTTGTTATAGGAGCTGTGGTAGAAATTTGAAATTAGATAAATTAGATTTTAGATTTTAGATTAGAAAATTGAAATTCAAGAAATAAAGATTAAGGACTAAGGAGTAAAGGACTTACATGCTCAAATGCACTCCAATTGCGCTCACAACCAGATGAGCTACATGTGAAATTCAACACTCGAATAGCGAGACGTTGTAGATTTGGTGTCTCGCTTCCATATAATGCCCACCATGCAGCTGTATAATATTTTATAATTTAGAATATAGTTAAAAATTAAGGGTATAAAATAAACAATGAAACTATACATAAAGTAAGAGACAAGTAAGATTATTTTTGGGCTTTTGACGTTTACCTGGTTCTGTAGTGTCAGTATTTTGAGTGGCAATATCTCTCCCAAAGTTTCCAAGGCTAACTTTAACTTAATCAATTCATGGCTCTGGATCTCATCCTGGATATCTTTGTCTGGCACCAACCCCTCCAGCACATCTAAGAACCCACCATTTATTACACGATCTGACTCAATGGATCGGTGCTTGTAGTGAAGAGATGGGTTTAAAAAATAACCGACTGAATGGAGGTGCCTGTGAAGTTGGGTATCCCATCTCCTATCAATAATTTCAAGTATAGCCTTGCGCAGATTTTCATCATCCTTTAAAACATCTTTTATTTCAGTTCTTGCCCAAGTCATTGCCTCATGTATGTAGCCCATGGCGGGCTTCGCATTACCATCAACCAGTCGAAACACTCTCATTAAAGGGCGAGCCACCTCCAATGCAATAATTATTTGACTAAAAAAAGATGTATTCAGAATAATTTTTTCAGCCTTTCTCCCATCCTTTTGCTTTGACCATTAGTTTTGACTCCATTGCTTTGAAGCAAACATGGTCCTCAAGGCACTTTTTTGCTTGGCCAGGCTTCGAAGAGTGAGAAATGACCTGGCAAATCTAGTGATACCCGGTCTCACTAATTCTCTCTTCTTTGTAAAAGACTTCATCATGCTTAGGACTATGGTGTGATTGTAAATAAATCCAACAACAAACATAGCTCTTGAAATCACCTCATTAAATAAAGATGTTGTACCCATTTCCTTAAGCATAAGATTAACACACTGAGCTGCACAAGGAGTCCAAAACATATACTTCCTTTTCAAAGTCAAGAAATACCCAGCTGCAGCATAGTTGGCACCGTTGTCAGTGATAATTTGTACCACATTTTGCTCCCCAATAAAATCGACAATCTCATCCATCAAGCCAGATAAGTATATACCATCATGTGACTTGTCTGATGCATCAATAGACTTTAACAAAAAAAGTACCTGTTGGGCAGTTAACCAAAAAATTAATGAATGCCTTTGATTTCCCATCGGACCAACCATCACACATAATAGTGACCCCATATTTCTCCCACCCTTCTCTCTGAGAAATCAAAATTTTATTCACATCAAATACAACATCCTTCAACAAGGGCTTCCTAACCTCATGTAGTGAAGGAGGAATAAGTCCTGGGCCATATTGCCCAATCGCCTGGACCATACATGCAAAACTATCCAGAGTTATAGTATTAAAAGGAATGTCGACCATGTAAATCCACTTTGCAATCCACTTACATACTGACTTCTTTTGTTCTTTCTTATATTTATTTTCAATTGTGGTTTGTTTTATTTTTTACTTTCTCTCCTGAACCATAATTTCGGGGCTAGGGGTGAAAAAAGAATCCATTTGCCCCTTAGAGAGAGGTGTTCTTCTCTCAGCACTACCACCAATATTTATAACCCTCTCTCTTGAGATTGGAGTATGAGTACCCCTTTGCCTCATGGCAACTTCAGACATACCATCATCATCATCAACATCATCAAATAATTGCATGTCATGAAGTAATTCCTTTCTTTTTTTTTTTCTTTCTCTTTATCTTTTTTCAATCTATCCAAATAATCTCTAATCTCCTTTCTTATATCATCTGTAGCTTGTGGGCATGCTCTTACATTCCCAGAAAGTTTGGCTAAATGCTCTTTTTGTCGAAAAATACCACCCATATAAGTATTTCCACAGAGCAAGCATATCACACAATTTCTACCTTTCGGATTTTTTAGTTTAGCATATTTCCAAGTTGGATCCTTGTTACTAAAAGATTTGGAAGAAGACATTGCCCCAAAAATAAGTATAACAATATTATTGTACAAGAAGGCATAAAAAGTTACCGACTTTGTGAAGTAGTGCTCGCTTTCTTCACGGCCTTTGAAATCCCCAATTTCTTATCACAAATTCACGTTAACATCCCCAAATCAACAATCAAAAGCATCAAATGAACATCCACGTATCAAACAACCGCCAAATCAAAGATTTGGATGAAAAAAAATTTTCGCCAAATTTTTTTTTTCCTTCGATTTGATGCAAAAAAAGCCACAAAAGTGGCTGGAAATCTTCGTTTAGGGGGTATAGTAACCCCCCAAACAGTTTCCCTAAACTTTGGAACTACAAAAAGATCATTTTGCCACTCCCTGAAGGGCAAAATCGAAAAAACAGATCGCAGAAACAGATGAGGCGAGATGCGGTGCGATGCAGGATGCGGCCTGATGTGGCGCATATGCGGTTGCATCTGTCAAAAGCGCGATGCGGTCGCATTTTAAAACACTGGTGTGTGTGTATGAAAATATCTCCATACTGTAGTTACCCGAATTGTCTATGAGGGTAGCGATTCCATTTCGGAATCTCGATTCGGCGTTTCCCCGGGCGCAAGTCGATTCTAAAAGAAAGGATTCACGTTTTCATTTTTTGCGGAACGCAATCCTACCTAGTTTAGGAATCTCGATTCCTAGATTGCTGGAATCAAGATTCTATATCTAGGACTTTATGATTCTTAGCTACACAAGAATGCAATTGTGCTTGTGAGAGTTGATTCCAAATTTTTTGGAATTGCGAACCCATATTGTTTGGAATCAAGTTTCTATATCGCAGACATTGTGATTCCTTGCTACACAACAATGCGATTCTACTTATGCTAAATGTTGATTCAAATTATTAAGAAATTGGGAATCCATGTTGTCAGGAAGCAATGTGAGCATAGGGAGAGCAGAAACCCTTTGATGTGTGCTCAATCATGAGTGAGCACGACATGTATGAGATCATGAGAGAATTTGAAGTTGCTGCACACGACAATAAATCAAAATTTAAATATGAGTAATATGTGAGCATAGGGAGAGTAGAAACCCCTCGATGTGTGCTCAATCATGAGTGAGCGCGACATGTATAAGAGCGTGAGAGAATTTGAAGTTGTTGCAACAATAAAATCAAAATTTTAAATATAAGTAATATGCTAAATTTTTTATTTTCTTATTTAGTAATTTCCATCCTTCATTCCATGTTACTTTTTAAGAACTCTTTTTTAAGAACTCTTACAAAGAATAAATAATACTAAAAAAATATGTTATTTCAAATTTAATAATGTTTGGTAAATGGTGTGGGCCCTAAACTACTAATGTAATAATGTTTAATATATGATCGACATTGTCATTTCTTCAAATTGAATAAGAGGATAAAAAGCTTTTCTTTAAGTAAAATAAGAAGATAATAAGAATATGAGCGAAGTGCCATGTGTGGTGTTTTAGGTTAAGTTAATCATTAAATATCAGAGAAATTGACTAAAAATTGAATAATTCAATTTTCAAAAGTCAAAAGACTCGAAACTATATTTAAGAAAGAAGAATTACTATGTCATGTACTTATTTTATATTTCAAGGAAAGTAGATAAAGGGAGCTTTCCCTTGTTCTCACTTCTTATATGCCATAGATTAGCTCCAGACCTTGTAGGCATAATAGGGTTATCGGTAGACCGAGTCCATTGTATGGGATTGTCCACAAAGATATCATAAAGGTTGACATTAGTACTTGGAGTCTTGGACTGGGTATATATAGACCAAAATTCGATCTTGTAATAATGGATAAATTTATATATTTTTTGAATACTTATCTCATATACCGAAGGGAATTGTTTCGCAATTCTAGTAAGGGGAGAATTTCAATTCCAATATGGGGAGAATGACAACTCCGGAATGGTGAGAATATTGATTCCAAGTTGATGGGGACAACGATTCTAGAATTTTAGGAATCACGATTCCATATTTTTAGGAATCACGATTCCAGCAACCATCACGTCTGATTCCATTTAGGTATGAAACGCGATTCCAATATGAAAGGACATTGATTCTTGCAAATAGGGAACACGATTCCTAATTTTTTGAATCGCAATTTTGAAATAGTGAGAATCATTTTTCTCAAATCCGAATCGTACAGAAAAGGATTCTTAGATTCTGAAACTTCTGATACACATGATTTCGATTCCATAAATGATTCGGAATCACAGATGTTTCCAACAACTATACTCCATACCCCTTATTTTTAAGTTTCATTTCACAATAAACCCAAGGTTTTAAAAGATATCTTGGAGCAAAAGAATTGTAGATTTTATTTCTTCTAACCCCCTGAGCTAATTTAAACTTATTTTTTTAGGCCAAACAAATCTAAAAAGATATCTTTACTAAAAGCATATTCCCAAACGTCTCTCTTTCTCTCTCTTTGCACCCTTACCCTCTCTCTCCATCTTTCCCATCTCTTTCCTCTCATTCTCTCTCCTACTGCTCTCTCTTCACGTTTCCTATCTCTCTCCCCTCATTCTCTTTCCTAATGCTTAGATCGTCACCATCAGAGCTTGCATTCTCTTTCCTCTTCGCATAGACATCATCACCAACTGAGACTAGGACAGAGAACAAAAAATTCACAGAAAACAGAGAAACAACACCCATGTAATTTATTCCATGACAACTTTTGCACCAACAGCCTTCAATTTCTCGATAATTTGTTAGGCCTCTTCCTTGGAAACCCCGCTTTTGATAACAAAAGGGATTTTCTCTAACAAATGCTTAGCTTCTTTAAGGCCCAAATTAGTAAATGACCTAACTTCTTTGATGACCTTGATCTTCGAGGCAGCTTCATAGCTCTTGAGCCTCAATTCAAAAACAATTTTTTCTGGCTTCTTCTCCTCGTCCTTGGCTGCACTCCCTGAACCCTTAGTAGGCATGGCAAGAAGACCCATTCGAGCCTTCATCATGCCAATAACTGACATCTCTTTCATTCCAAGCTTTTTCATCATGACTTCAGAGAGCTCTGAAACGTCAAGCAATGTGAGACCAGATATTTCATCAACGAGCCTAAAATCTGTTTCATTCCAAGCTTTTTCATCATGATTTCAGAGGGCTCTGAAACCTCAAGCAATGTGAGACCAGATATTTCATCAACGAGCCTAAAAACCCTATCAGTGGACCGGCCTCTATGCTCGTTGCGGTCAAAATTTTCTGGATCATAATCAGCTGGGAGCCATCTTTGGTCTATTATCACCTCTTCATCTTCCTCTTCCTTTAATGGAGCACTGCTATAATGCATGATCTGATCAAACCTTACTACCCACTTCGAAGTCATGGGAGTGAACTTACCAGCATTCCTGCACAACCGATTTGAGAATTGACACCCAAATCTTGAAATCAAACTCATCCTGGGTTGGATTGCTTAGAATTCCCAAAAATCACAGGTTCAATGGTGAATCAGTGATTCATGTTCTGTTTAAAATGCTGCGAAATGTAAATGAGTGGTCTGCAAATCTAGTGTGAAGAGATAAATCAAGAGACGTAATTGTTTAACTCCATTGAAGGACAAAGAGGGGGGGAATGGGGAAAATGATAGCAGGCAGCCGCTGTATATAAATGAAGAGAGGGAAAGGATTGGGTTTAGAAAGACCATGTCTTTTTTCATATTTGTTTAGGTTAAAAAATATGTTTAAAGTGGCCAGGGGGTTAGGAGATATTTTTTGAAACTTTGGGCTGATATGGAGATATTTTCCCTATATATATATATATATTCCATACACTACTTGTGATTAAGTTCAAATAAGTACTTCAATTCACTTACAAATATAAGGCTGATCTGCATTACATCTAACACCTACATTAATTTCTCTGGTTCAAGGGCCACTTATCGTCCAATTTATCTAGCGAACAAGGCCATTTGCTTCTTATCATGTTATTCAAGGAGGAGTTGATTACTCTATTCAAATCTGTATTTCCAACGTGCGGATTGTGGATTCTCTTTTTTCCTTGGTTTTCATTACCTTTTTTTAGGATTTATCTCATATGCATGTCTTTGGATGTACATATTCTCTACACTTTGATAGGAAAGAGCTGGGACAATTTGGATGCACTCTTATGAGTGTTTTTTCTTGGGTTATTCCCTTACTCGAAAAGGTTACAAGTATTCCGACTCTCAGAGAAGAAGAACCACTGTGTTGAAGCATGTGAACTTTGGGTACAAGTGTTCTGACTCAAAGAAGGACCACTGTGTTGAAGCATGTGAACTTTCTTGTTAGTTGTTTTTAAGAGAATCCCAATTTTCGGGTTGAGAGTTGCGGGGCAAATTGTAGTCTAGATTTACATATACAGAAAGTGCCATCTTCCACACCTCAATGTAGCAAACATTGGATCACAAGTGGCCCATATTGACCTATTCAAGAAAACTAGGCAACCCATGGCTAAAGATGACGTAGTCATTGATCCGTGATTACCCCTCCTCACGAGTCCACCGGGATCGAATTTTCCTTAGCAGCTACCTTCTCTCCATCTCACTCTGATCTTCTGATGGTCCTATGAAAATCAAACAGTGTATGAACGCTCTTAAACCACTCTTTATTCCTTGCATTGGTCTTTCATCCTTTTTGTTGATTTTGTCTCAAGATTGTCAACTTTTGAGGAAGCCATCAAATTGGAGAAGAGCTATAGAGTAAGAAATCCAAGGTCTTGAGAAAAATGGTACTTTGGACCATAGTCACTGGGAACGGGAACGTGAGAAGTTCTGAGAATGGGAACGGGGTGCGGAGCGAGTCTAGCTAAAAGTTCCATGGGTGGCAGAGCGAGCTCCATACATGGCATGGGGATGGCAGCAAGTTCCATGACTTTTAGGGAGCACATTGCTATCTAGATGGGAGCGGTTCCTTACCAAAAAGGATCATGTTGTGCGGTTCTTAAGATTGGGATTTCCGGAGTTCAGTATTTCCGTATATTGTAAACTTGGAGTGAGTTCCATTAGATAACATGTTTAATTCTTCTAAGGTATAAATGTAATAAAAAATCATGGCATTGAGATTGCCTTTGGATTTTTGATATCATTGGAGCATGATTTCATATCGAATTCAACAAACAACAGTATTGGGGTGCATTGGAGCATGATTTCATACGGAATTCAATGAAAAACCTTATTGTAATGCGTTGGAGCATGATTTCACACCAAATTCATTGAACAACATTATTGTGGTATACAATGCACCACCACACCTTAATTATACAATACCCTTCTCTAAACTGGCACTCGATGTGGGGCAAGATTTGCCCTTCTCAAGTCTATACTATTGACACTCAAGGATGGGCTAGATTTCCCATTTCGAATACGTTTGTAATCGACGATTGAGCACATGTATTGTGCTCATGCACGACATATTGGGCATTACTCCCTTAGTCGAAAGACTCAAAGCACCACACTAAGTTGATTGTTTTAGGCTAAAATTTTGGGAACCATATAGCAATTGCTAGATGTTTTTTTTTAAATAAAATTTTGAAATTTGAGTTTTGTGACAGTGATCGAACCCTTAAAAATTAGATGGTGTCTACAAATCATTCTACAATCGCTATTCACAGGTTGCGTTAAATGTTTTAGGTGGCAGCTATGACTTGTTGGTTCATTCTTGCGTTAATGGTATGCACCATTAACAGATTGTCTAACACATCCTTTTTATCTTAATGAAGTGTATTGATCGTGACCTCACTTCAAAATAAAATTGCAACGCGGCCAACTTTTGAACCTCCTTCCAATCTTGTCCCTACTCTAGTTTGCCTTTCTTTAAAATTGGACACAAGTGTCATTGCAAAATGTGTGTCATAGCAAATTTGAGAAAAAATGAATATTATATATGAATAAATAAACTTTGTAGGTGTAGCTCTCTCCCATGGTATAGAATACTCAGTTCCTGGTATGATGGAATCGTGGTTTCGAATGATATTGGAGCCATGATCTTGGGCATGCGGATCTGGATTGCACTTGCTAGGGAACTCGTTTCCTAATAACAAGAATCGAGTTCCCATAACTCTGGGTACGAGATCCAAATACGCAAGGAAGTGTCAGGGATCGAGATTCGGTCACTCGGAGTGTGGGATCGAGATTCCAAGGCGCTAGCGGACCCCTGCATGGTTGCTTCCGGTGGCTATGCTTTTGACATAGTGGATCTCTCCTTTGGAAGGAAGACAAAGGGGGCCAATCGGTCTTCAAGCTAAAGTTTAAGCTTGATGGAATCATTGAATGTTACAAGGCCAGACTTATACGGAAAGGTTTCACTCAGAAACATGGAATTGATTAGTTGGAGATTTTTGTACCAGTTTCCATGATGGAACTTTTGGGGTTCTTTCTCCTGGTGCCTCTCAAAAGGTTTGTTGGCTAAAAAGGCTCTTTATAGCCTCAAACAATTACTGCGAGTGTGATTTGATCGATTCAATAAGGCCATGGTATTTATTTAATTCCATAAGAGTATTTCTAATTATTCCATATGTAAAGAGGAGATGTCAAGGTACTACCGTTCTACGTTTATGCTAATAATATTACTGGAACAGGGGATAATGTGGACAACATCTGCCCTCGAGACACATATTTACCAAGAATTTGTTATCAAGAGTTTGGATCCTCTTAAGTACCCTTGCAAGATCCAAGCTATGAATATTTATTCACAGTGTAAGTGTATCCTTGATCTCTTACAAGAAACTAGGAAAATAACAGCTAAACCTCTTAGTTGGCCACTTGAATCTAACATCAAGTTAGATGTAACTTTGGAAAAGCTTCTCAGTGATATGGGCATGTCCTAGAGGCTGGTTGTTCACCTCATTTATCTGACCAATTAGAAAACATCTTATCATTTATGCAATCAACATGGTTGGCCAGTTTATGCATGCTCACATTCTTCAGATTGAGAGGCTGTTGCACATATTTGGAGATACCTCAGACGTAGTCATGGTAAGAAACTTCTATGGAAGTGTAATTTTTTTATTAATTTTTTTATGCTGCTAAACAGATGCTGACGGGCCATTGCAATTGATTGTCAGTTGTCTATGGGCCATTGCACCATCGTGGGGCAAAATTTGGCTACTTTGAAAAGCAAAAAGCAAGTTTAGTTGCACAATCTAGTATGAAGCAGAATATCAAGCCATGGCATAAACAATATGGGAGCTTTTATTTCAATTTAATGTTGTTAGGCATATGGGCGTGCACATCATTGCTTGTGCCTATGCAATTAGATAACCGAGCTGCTATCTCTATTGCCACTGATCTGTCGTCCATTTGAGGATAAAGCACATCAGGGTTGGTAGTCATTTGACTAATGAAAAAGTGGTAGTCAAAATCATATCCACTTTATATGCGAGGATTGAAAATCAACTAGTGGATATCTTTACCTAGCCCGTGTGTCAAGACTGGCTTTGTGCCATTATATGGAAGTTGGGTATTGAGCACAATTACCCGAATCTCTCACTGAAGGTCGGGATTCAATTCAGAACCCCAATTCAATGATTCTGACAAGGAATCTTCATAGAACCCAATTTCGTGAAGTCTAGAATCTCAAATCCTTATTTTTGGAATCTTGATTCTCGTTTCCAATATTTAATGCTTCTTGATTCCACAAGAATGCTTCTTGATTCCACAATTCTATCAAAAAACAAAAAATGCTTCTTGATTCCACAATTGGTGAATTTCGATGCTACACTTGTTGAAATTGGTTTCCACATATGATGATACTCGATTCGATTGTTTTTTAATCCAGATTCTTGAACAAGTACTGCATATCATATATGCAAGAAACAAATAATTAATCAAACATCGAATCTTGTTTCCACCCTAATGATAATCAACTTGAGGACGATGTAGAGGCTTTGGAGCTATTGGATGCACGCCTTGATGTTGATGACATAGTTACCTGAATCTCTCACCGAAGGTTGCGATTCCGATTCAAAACCCTGATTCGGTGATTCCCACTAGTAATCTTCCTGTAACTCGTTTCTGTGAAGTCTAGAATATCGATTCTTTATTTTAGGAATCTCGATTCTAACACTTTTAGGATCTTGTTTTCAATATTTACTGATTCTCCATTTCACAATTGGTGAATCTCGATTATACACTTGTTGGAATTGGTTTGTACATTTACGAAATTGTACTTCACCCTTTTTTAAATTTTTTAATTCTCTTATGAGAAGTGATGTTTAGAAGTTTTCAAGACATCAAACTACTCGAGCAAGACAGTCAATCGCAATCTACAAGGTATAACCATATTTTTTGGCATGAAATGACCAATAGAAACCAAAGTGATGGTCCATGTTCTCTTTCTTCTTTAAGTATGCATTGCATTGATCCAATAGAGAGATTGCAACTCTAAGATGCTAAAAATAATGTAATACAAATAATGTAAATGTGTATGTGTGACATGTTGGTTAATGAATGGCATTGGGACATGTATTGTTTCCCTCTCAATGACCTCGCTATTCCAAAGATGTTGGAATCTCGGTTCTATATTGGTCGATTCCAACTAGGTTGGAAACTCAATTCCAAAGAGCTAGGAATCTCGATTCCATCAATGCAGGGATCTCAATTCTATTTTGGTCGAATAGTCGATTCCAAAGAGCTAGGAATCTCGATTCCATCCATGCTGGGATCTCAATTCTATTTTGGTCTATTCTTTGATTCCTAAAAATAGGAATCTCGTCCCCCATGATTCCTCTTTTATAGACGTCGATTTTGAAAATAGGAATCTTCCAGCCGTCGTCGATTTTGCTCTTTCGATTTCTAAATCGGTTCGGTTTCTAATCGCTTTGAGTAACTATGGTTGATGATGACAGATGTATGCCCAATGTCTTACCACCTTTAGGATCTGTCACTCTCCCGGGTCCTTCAAGAGAGGCACCAAGTACTCTTAAGAGATGTCGATGGACTGGCAATTGAAACCACCACTGAGTGTGCACGAAGCCAGCTTTCACTTAGACTTGCCCCTTGAGTGTCTCCATCTTCTATGCACAAACCAAGCTATCCTTCTCCGAGACCTGCCCTTAGCGTGTGTCCATCGTCTTCCACTGTCACACAGAAGCTCCTTGTCTCAGCCCGAAGGCGGGGAAAAAGGAAAGAAACTGTAGCCCCTTGACCCTAAAAAAAAAAAAAGAAACCCTCCTAGGGCTCTCTTGCTCTCTCTGGGCAATAGTACAATAGTGTGCAATGAAAGTTGTGTATCAAAGGCATTGTATCTTTTATATTTTAATTACATGCAATATGTAATCTTTAGCTATCATTTAGTGTCTAAATTTCAAAATCTTTATAATCTCTATCCATGTGTGTTATTTTCTAATTCATGCAATATGTAATCTCCTACTGGCCTCTAAATCAGTCACTTTCTATCCATGTGTCGCATGATGCTTGATTATAAGCGGGTTATAAATCTCCAATGCTTGATTATAAGGGTATCTTCACGTTTTTCTTTGCTGCTTCCTTCTTGTTTTTGACCCCTTCTAGATGATCCAACATCTCCTTTCTAACATCTGGTGGGACTTGGGTACATGGGGCCACATCCCCTCTCATATTGGCTAAATGTTTTTTCAATCTATTTATGCCAACATTGTATTTCTTTTTACAAAATCTGCACTCCACACAATTCTTATCATTGGGATTAGGGCACAAGCCATATTGCCATCCTGGATCAGATTGTTTGTTAGAACTAGAAGAAGGTATCTTCACCTAATCAAAACCTGAAAAGTGAAAACAAATTGAAGCTTCATTAAAACTAGAATTGCGTTAGACTTGATAATTATAGAATTCAGTTACCCAATCTTGGTAAAAATGCACTAAGCACAAATAAACACCCACTATGGAATGTGAGACACAAATCCAAAAATTAACTTTTAAACACAAAAATACGAGAACAAGAACTCAAACAAGAAAATTAAATAGCAATAAACCATTGCGATTAAGTTTTAGAGGTTTTCCTAAGATTGGGTTACCCAATGTTTGTAAAATGCCACTAAACACAAACAAAAACCCATTATGGATTGTCGGGCACATATCCAAATATTAACTTTAAAAGAAAAAAATACATGAACAAAAAAAGAAAAAAAAGAAGAAAAGCAAATAAAGCAAATCAAATAGAAAAAAACTATTTTGATTATGTTTCAGAGATTTTACTAAAACTGGGTTTCCCAATCTTAGTATAATGCCCTTAAACACAAACAAAAACCTTTTTTTTAATAGCAATAAACCATTTCGCTTTTAGAGATTTTGCTAAGATTAGGTTACCCAATCTTTGTAAAATGCCACTAAACACAAACAAAATCCACTATGGATTATCGGGCACAAATCCAAATATTAACTTCAAAAGAAAATATACATGAACAAAAAAAAACAAGAAAATCAAGTCGGAATAAACTATTTCGATTAAATTTTAGAGATTTTACTAAGATTGGGTTACCCAATCTTAGTAAAATGCCATTAAACACAAACAAAAACCCATTATGGAATATGGGGCACAAATCCACACATAAACGCAAAATGAAAATACAAGAACAAAATCCAAACAAAAAACGAAAGACGCATTATTGGTCCATTTTCAATCAAAGAATATGGGCCACAAACACAATCCTAAACTTGAAATAATTTACATAAATAAAAGACCAAAAGAAGAAGGGGGGACAAAAAAACACTAAACCAAAGTGATGTGGCTGAAAGAAAGAATAGACACCTCTAAGGGGGGGAAAAACACTAAACTGACATGATGTGGCTAAAAGAAAGAATAGACACCTCTTAGAAGTTGGTTGTGCTCCTCTTGAGTATGAATGTACTCATGAAATTCTGGTCTGATGCTGTGCTCACCACATCTTATCTTATATTGTATGCCATTTTGTGTTCTAGGCTACGATCTCCCTATAAACCTCTCTGTCCTGATTGTCCATTGTTTAGTGTTTCCCCTAAAATCTTTGGTTGTGTTTTCTTTTCTCATTTTCTTAGTTTGTATCATATAAAGTTTGATTCCAAATGTGCAAAATGTTATCTGTCCTCTCATAGGGTTTCAAATATTATGGTTCAGTTCAAGAAAGAAGTTTTGTCTTGACGTAAGTAACCTCTTTTGAGTGCATTCCTTTTTTCCTCGCTTCTCTTCAAGGGAGTGGTTTGGAGGAGAGGTCTACTGTTTCCTCGTCATATCCTTATTTTTCTGATTCTAGATTTTTTTTTTTTTGGGGGTGGTGGGGGGGTTGTCAGGACTCCTAGCCATTGCATACCTTTAATCCATGTGATCGCGCTAGATCTTAGAGTGATGATTCTGGTTTTCCTGTTGTTGTATGAAAAGGTAGATGACGTTGCATTGTACACCTGATTAGCACTTTAATTTTTTAAGTTCTTGTCTCCTTCCTATTGTGCTTTTATGTCTTCTTTCTCTTTTGTTTCTATTCCTTCTAGTGTTACAAAAGCTATAGCTCATCCCACATGGAAGGAGGCTATGTGCAAGGAGATAATGGAATTAATTAGGAGAATTGGTTGACCCTCTTGAAGATTTGAAGTTGGTTGCGAATGGATATACGTTATTAAAGCACAAGGCCCCATGGTACAATCAACAGAAACAACAAGGAACGATTAGTTGCCAAGGGGTTAAGACTTATGGATTAGACTATCAGGAGAGATTTGCTCCCATGGCTAAGATGAGCTCCGTTCGTGGTCTTTTGTCTCTGGGAACTAACTTGGAGTGGCCTTTGCATGAACTAGATGTCAAGGATGCATTCATTCACAGGGAACTATAAGAAGAAATATGTACATGGTGCCTCCACCTAGATTTAGGGCTCTTAGAAATGAGGAAAAAGTTTGTAGATTGAGAAAGGCCATCTATGGACTAAAGCAATCTCCTCAGCTTAGTTTGAGGTCTAATGGTGGTGTCCGAAGAATTGGGTACACAGTTGTTGTTGGGCTAGTTCTAATGCAACGGACTCTAGTTGGGGGTAACCTTATGACTTTGGAGGAGTGAAATATGATTTGTTGTAGCCTGTTCAAGCGCAAAAGAAAAGTACTGATTCATGGTTCATGGTGTGTGTGAATTGCTTTGGTTAAAAAATTCTATTACAAGAGCTTGGTATTCCAGTGAAGGGGTAAATGTCCTTAAATTGTGATTACAAGGGAGCCATTCGTGTAGCTCACAATCCCGTCCAACATGATAGATCCAAGCTCATAGCGGTAGACCGACATGTCATTTGAGAAGGAGTTGCTATTGGAGAAATTTGCCTTTCATATGTTAAAATGAAAGACTAGCTTAGCTAGTGTATATTTTTACCAAGTCTGTTGGGAAATCCCGACTACAAGTGAACCTAAGCAAGTTGGGCATGCTTGATATCCATGCATTAGCTTAAGGGGGAGTGTTGTAAACATTAAAGCTTATTGCACTTTCTTTTCTATTTAAGTCCCTTAGGACTTATCTTTTTCCTCGCTTAAGGGCATAATTGTACCATAGTAAAAATTTATATATTTATGATGAAACAAAGGGGTATGTAACGTGATCGTCGCCCTTCTCTCAATGTGACTCCTCTCTAAGCCTCTTCCTTTCTCTCTCTAGATCTTCTCCTCCCTTGTTCTCTTTATTCTATTTGTTTCTTTGTTGCTGCTGTATATTTTAACTTGAGATATTGTTTGTTATTTCCCCCTCCTGAAAAATCACTCCAAGTGGTTATGCAAAATCATAGGAGTGGCGTTTTAAAGTTTCCAATTTGAAGCCCCCATTGCCTGTGAGAATCAATTCAAAGTTGATATCAAATAGCTCTCTAGGTCAAATTGCAAATACTTCGATGTCTATTCGGTCCAAATTTCAATATGGCCTAGGAATCAAATGTTGCCTATAAGTTCCTGGACTTACGCACACCCTAGGGTTGAAGATGGACCGTCCCTCTTTTGGGCAGTCAGATAATCAGATCAGTGTACAAGGACTCATATTTATTTACTTATTTTGGAGACATCTCAGATGGTGATATGGTAATTATTTGGTGGTTCCTAAAATTTTATATCATACAATAATAAGTGGGTATTTTCCCTTTGGAGAAAGAGTATAGTATGCTTTTGCAGAAGCAAGCTATATGTTACTTATTACTATGACATGTTGGGATAAGAATATCATTCCATGTTCCTCTCGTCAGTCTTGCATCCAGTAATGTAGGCAGTCCATTAGTCGTTATTAAAAAGGTTTATGTAAATGACACGTGAACACTGTAAATTATTACAACAATCTAGTCATACGACAGTTTTAGTAAGTTGTGATTTTGTGGTACATCAACATAGTTTCCCATCTACAGATAAATTATAGAGCACACACTCATACCCAAACTCTTTAGTCATCACTCTTCATCCACAACCATGAACCATGAAGACGAAACCCGTTGTGCTACACGGACCAACCTTAAAGTTCCGATACGCCGTATGCATGACCCTGGACGAAACCCAAGATGGCTTAGCCAAAGAAAATGCCATTCTGATTAGTTACTGTGGCATTGCACAGTATGGCCTTGGTGTCTCCTGTATGGTTCCAATCCTTTTTAGGGGGGCTCCCTGTTGAAGTTTCACTAGTTATCAGTCTGTAATTCAACCTTTATCCGCATTTATCAAAAGACCGTATGCATTTAAGCTCTAAACATCCGAACCGTCTTGAACCATTTTGTAGTCTTTATCAATTGGATTTGAGTTAGAATTAACTATTTATGAATACTTAGTGTAATGGGTTAAATGGTCCCATTTTGTTATTCTTTGAACATATAAAAGATATAGACTGGGATAAATTTACACTTTTCCCCTCATGCAATTCATTATAAACTTAGGTACGCATCATTTTTCCCCTTTAATTGGGGGTAAAACATTTGGCTCCTGCAGCACTATGAAAATTCAAATCAGATTTATTTTGTGCCTTACTTCATTCATCCATGTAGATACTTCATTTCCTTTCCTGTAGGTTCATCCTTTTGCTTCCAAAATGTGTTGCACATGGCCTCATAGGCTGTCAGTTTTCTTTGCAACTGAGGTGATTACATGTACTATTCTGGACTATCATATGTCTTTATTGACACACCTATCCTTCCTTGATGGGTACCCTTGAGTTCCTTGTATAGATGCATGACGTAACAAGTGGATATGTAACATGACTCTAGCATGTACATATAATGACATTAAATGTAGTTATAGTGGTTTATTAATACTTGTCTCCAGGTTGTGGTTATAAATCTTGTTTGAAGTAGACCAGTGCATGGGTTATGGGATTCTCTTTATGCATGCTCTGTTTTTTGATGTTCTCTGATTCACACTGTTTTTGTTTCTCTGATTGTTGGTTCATGATATTGGCTGCAGCCTGACCGGCTGGATGATTTGTCAAATCTCATGATGCAAGAATTTTGTAGATTAGCATACCGAGTTTCAGAGGACGAGCTGATAAGAGCTCGAAATCAGGTATTTTTTATGAATAGTTTGTAGCGGTATATGTTTATATCTTCTTTTCCTACTGTGTTTGTAACGCATGTTGATGTGAAATGAAGACTTCTACAGGGCTTGCCACTTTTTACTTGTTGCATGGTTTGTTTTGTAATCATAGTTTTGGAACAATGAAAGCTATTTGTTTCCTTTAGTGGGCTAAAGGTTTAGTTTGAGAAGTGCATGTTTTCCTGTATTTTCAGGTATTCATTGTTCTGTGTTCTTTGCTTGGTTTTGAAGATTCTTTTAGTTCATCAAGCTGGTCATGTCTATTTCTTTCTTATCCTGTCATTTCTATTTCTTTGTTACCCATACTAATTTTCGGAAGCATTGCCATGCATTCATTTCTATCACATTGCATGTATTATCTATAGGATGGCCCAAAGTTGGGGTCGTTCAATCCTTGGACCAAAGTTTTATTATGTACTCTGCAATTTTCACGGAGTATTAAATCAAGAAAAGAAGTTCAGAAATTGATGAGTGCCTCAACTCCTACATGGGCTTATGCCCCACTATATCATATCTATGCCTGATTTCTCTCTCGTGCTGAAGTGTTGGATACCCCATACTACTTTGAAAAACTAGCTAAAAGAATTCGAACTTCCACTTATGTCCTTTTCCTCGAGTCCAGAGTATCTTCCTAAGTATCCAATGAGCTTTCCATTGAATTCCTTAACACCAACACCCCCTCTCCCCTCCCCGCCCCAAGATAATTTTGCTCCATGAATCAGTGTCTGGATTCGTACCCCTTGCTTCATCATCTCTCTGAGATGAGTTATGTAAACTTCTTTGTGCATGTGCCTATTAGCTCCACTTACACAAAATCCTTCTGCAAGTATTTCCTGCTGAAAATATGAGGCCATATTTTTTGGAAGCGGGAGAGGAAGAGGGAGCTGGGGACCATTGCTTGTGGTCTTCATGGGATTGCTTGTATGGATTATATGAAAAGAGGAAAATTTTAAACATATATGGATAACAATTTTTTTGAAGTTCTGTTTAGATGGACAATGTGTTTTAGAAATTGAACTTATTTTTAACAAACATATTTACTCGTGAATTTTAAAACTCATTTATTTACTCAAGCCTTACATATATTAGTCCTTCACAATGAATATTTATTTAATTTTTGATACTTAAATTTTATTTAACCAAATATTTTTAAATAAATATTTTATTAATGGAAGAAAGGTATAGGAGGAGCTCGTATCACAAATGTCAATAAAAAAATTCATTTTAATAGATCTGATCATATCATATATAAATTTTGCCCTTTTCCTATGTACCACCTAAAATTTCAAACTCAAAAAGAAGCAAAAGCATGGGATAGGAAGAGAGAGATAAAAGAGGTGGCAACCTCGAAATTCCATAACTGTTCTAGACAAAAGCTGTTAAACGTGGGAGGTGCACTTCGTTCTAAGTGAAATTTTAAGAGAAATGCATTTATGACTTCCTTTATTTTGATTGATATAGCTTAAAGGATCTTTATCGATTTGGAAAGAGTATACTACATGGATTTGCATCAATCTTACTTTCTTTTTTGATTGCTAGACCTTTTTTTGACTGACCTGGATTTAAGCATCTCTTTTACTATTTAAATATGTACAAAAACATGAAACATTAATGATTTATTTTCTTCATAGATTTGCATTTGATCCTTTGTTTCTTTTAACAAACATACTTAACATGGGTGTGAATCATTATTGATCATTTACCCACTTATTTCGGACAAATTTCTACCCATGGTTCCGCTCTGGGAAGGTGGGATCACTTTGATAGCCACCTGAGGTGTACAATCTTACTAAGCATGGGGCCCTGGAGGTTCTTATCGAATGGAGGGTGGTTTTTGACTTCCACAACAGCGCTGCATTGTCCTTATTGCATCGATAACACCACTCTTTCTTTATTACTATTTTTTTTCTTTTTGTTTTTTAATTTTGCCTTACCGGATGCTATCCTTTAGTTGGGATGGTCAAATCCTTAAGGTCTGTTTGGATGCACCCGTTATCACAAGTAATTAACTGTTCAGTTAAAGATATGGATGATAAGGAGCTATTTGTTGTCTGGTCATGTGTTATAGTTAGGTTTTAAATAAAGTTATCTCAAATGAAAAGTGTTTTTAACTTGAGAAAAAGTTTATATAAGGTTGCAATCTTAAAATGTAGAATTAATGATGGACTTCAAAAATCCATTGGAAAAGGTTGTTTTAATGTTGAAAAACCCTCTAATTGATCATCTCGACATCGAGATGTATGAATATAAAAAATAAAATAAAAGATTTTGAGTCCCAGAAATAGTGCATCTTGCAATACATTATCTTGACCGTCCATTATCAAGATTTTCATATGTTTATAGATCTTGATTTTAATCATTTTTGGAGTTTAAAATTTTATAATTAGATATAAAAATAGATTTTCAGATAATCTTATGATTGTTTTGGAGGTGCGCCTTAATTGGATTGTTCAAGGTTGCAACCTTGTAGTAACCACACCCTTTAACTTGTGCTTTATATCTTCATCCAACTTTGTCAGCCCCTTCTTTCTTTTCTCTCCTCCCACCCCTCCCTGCAAGCTTAAGCGCTCTCAGTGTCTCTCTCAAACCCACTAAGTTGCATGATCAAGCTCTCTCTCTCTCTCTCTCTCTCTCTCTCTCTCTCCCCCTAACCCACTAAGTTTCTCTCTCTTCTCTGTCAAACTCACAAAGTTGCACGAGCTCTCTCTCTCTCTAAACCTCAAAGTTGCAGCCAGCTCTACCATTAATGACAGCCAGGAGCCGCTAATCTCTCTCTGTTTCTCTCACAGTGCTGTTGCTGAAAACATCCATTATCTCAAGAATCACTAACGAGAGCCATGAATTTCACACATGCAAATTTTGATTTCAGCTCTAGGTCTGAAGCATACCATCAATTTCAGGCTGCTGCTCAAAGTTGTAGCCAGGTCCATAATTAGCAGCAGCTCAGAAACCCTAAAAACTAATCTCTCCCTCTCTCTCTCTCTGTCTGTCTCTCTGTAAATTCCTCAACCCCATTAAAACAATTACTCCCTGTAAATTCCTCAACCCCATTAAAACATTTACTCCCTGTAAATTCCTCAACCCCATTAAAACAATTTTCAAAAACCCCCCAAATAAATTCCTTCTTCATGAAACCTCCTCTGCAAATCCTCAGACCCATAAAACCTGTAGCCAAAACCTCAAATAATCCTCATCTGCATCTTCACAACCCACCTCCTGCGAATACTCAACCCCATCGAACGAGTCTCAAAACCCCTAAAACAGGCCACACATTTAACCCTAAAGCTCCTTTCTCAAAACCCCCAAACTTTGGAGAATTAGTTCTGGGGAACATTACGCAGTGAGGGTCAATATGGTAGGGCTTGTTTTTTATCCAAAATTTGAGGGGATTTGCGTAATTGAATATTAAAAAGAGTTTTTTACACCAGATAGATGATTGGGTTTACCAAACAACTAATAAATTGTTATTGTGTCCTTACCAGACACCTAACAAAGTAGTACAAAGTAATATTATATGGGATAATCATTATTTTGGATAAGTTAGTAATATTATATGGGATAATCATTATTTTGGATAAGCTTGTCTATTCCTGATAAAATTAGCTGTCATCCATACAGGTCCTAAGGTTATTGAATTTTATGATAGGAATCCTTCAAAATTTTAATGCTCAATACTGAGCATGAGGGACAGAAGCCTAGCATTTTGATGGAAATTCATGCTCCGTTTTTTGAGATATTATTCTGAAAGAGTAGTAGTGAAAAAGTGATGCTTCTTTGCTTCTTGTTGAGAGCGCATTATTTCTATTTCCTGTTGTTTAGACTTTTGTAACAACTAAATTTGCATGCCCTTGTTGTTTGAATCTAATGATTTCCAAAGAAGAAAATGAATATGTGATATGGATCATTTTAACTGTGACCCATGAATTGGGGAATTGACATTCTCCTCCAAAGATTCGATAAGCGAGGAGTGGTTTTAATAGCTACTAGTATAGTTGTTACATGTTGAATGATTTTCATTTTGGTTTTAAGGCAATAAAATATAGTATTTTTGATTCACATGGCTTTTTAAGAGTTGTTAGTGTTTAGGTTTGTTGGAGGTTATTGGGTCCATTCCCGATCTCTTTTCTCTTAACCTGAAACGATGTCTTCTTCTGTTATATGCTAGCATATTCAATATTGTTTCAATGTTGTTATGATATTTAGACAAAATATCTCTTTCTAGCCAACATATAATGAGGACGCTCTTGTATGTGTTTAGTGTTGCTCTCCAATCCCTATCTTCTGAAACTTCTTGAGTGTTATGCTATAATTGGTCTACCTAACCCATTGAATGGTTGCTAGGGCCACAAAACATTGTATTGGAATCACCCATGACTTGCACCAAGTGACTTTCTTGGAGGAGCAAATGATGAACATCTTGTTCTTTCTTCCAGCGTCAGCTGTTGGCATAGGCATGCTTATTATGTAGAACAAAATTCTGGAGTCCATGCATAGCTACTGGAAAATATGCATGGAAGTACTTGTTGATGTCCATAACCTTATCGACATGCTCAAGTCCCTGAAAAAATTATACTTGGTGTAATGGACTTTAGGCAATGCCACATTTCTGCTAGAGGAACAACGGATGCATGTGCAGGGCGTGGAACCAATTGGTGGCATTCTGAGTAGTAGTTTTTTTTTTGTTTTTGGGTAATTGAGTGGGGAAGACAGGTCCTTACCCATTTTTTTCAAATGGTTTAGGGGTAAATATTTTGAAGTTGTTAGTGGGTGGTATCAATGGGAATGGAAACCACAATGTGGTGACTATGGTGTGGGGGTTGGTGAACTACTTTTGCAATATGGAATTCTCTTTGCATGGAATTACCATTACATGCATGAGTCTTCTCGGAGGCAAAACTTGAAAGGAGAATGCTGTATGATTCCATGTAGGGTCGGTACGTTTTGATATTCTACTGTACTTGTATTAATAAATGGCTAATTTTGTGCGGACGTATTATAAGACCAGATGAGATGGAGGAGCATCCACTCAGTCTGGATGGGTCCTAGTGTTCTTTGAATTATAGAAAACACAACCTATTGGTATTTGAGATGCTGATAGGTTGGTCAGACTGAGACTTTATCGGATCGGTAGGGTAGGCAACAATGCCATGTTACAGGGGCAAACTAGGAAGTTATATGATATCCCTTTGATATGTCACGTGCGGCTTAATAAAATCTTAGGGTGGAGAACTTTGCCATTGATACGGAGGGTTTTCTGTACCATCTCCATAAAATCTGGTGTGTGAGCTAGTTTATCATGCCATTTGGCTTGCATTTTTCCTATACTAGTTGACAAACATGACAAAAGGGCCTGTAATTCATTTATTCCTGTAAAAGTATGAGGTATATGCTGTATGCCTCCATCAAGTTCTGGACTAGTAGGAAAAGGGCCCGGGCCCCTAATTGGTTAGCGCTTGACGATTTGCAATGCTATGTCCTAGGCTCAATTCCTAACAAGGGTAGGGGCCCTCTCCCCATTGACTCACCCCCCCTCCCCCCTCCAAAAAAAAAAAAAGGTCCTGGACTAGTTCATTAACTGTTACAGTTATATACCTGTGGTCAT
>NW_006500351.1:3459798-3474619 GCF_000471905.2 Amborella trichopoda
GGGCACTTACTTGATGTTAGGCTCATGCAGGTTCGTTGTTGATGCATAAAGCCACCACAGCAATGTTGAAAAGCCAATTGAATGCAACATAGGGAGCATTTTTTACATGCTCTCAATGCCTTTAAAGGGCACGTAACCCAAGAATCGCATCCTTCGATCAGGAGAAAGACAGGGAGGGAGATCTAGGTGGGGATGCAACTCCATTTATGGTTTCTCTCTCCTTTTGTATTAAGAGGAGAGAGAGACAATATTCCATGATCCCCTGGACTAACTTTCATGTGTTCAAATATATAGCTGACATGTGTCTCAAGGAATTGTAGGTTTACTTGTGTTCAATGGATCTTTTTGACATGTGCCCCTAGGGAACCAATTACCAAAATGCCCATCATAATGTTCCACAAATCTGAAGCATGGGAAAGTGAGGCATTTTATGAAATTGCCCATAAAATCTCTACAATGCTCAAGCCTGGTAAAGCAACCATGAGGAGAGAGAAGGGGATCCATTGATGATGTCATAATGACATCATTCTGGTGTGGCCTTCCCCCCCCCCCTCCTTTTTTTGTGGTGCATGGGTTCCATATGAGCCCTGTTTTGGGTTTTATGGCTTATATTGGCTGTTTGGCCCTCACATGTGCCATTCCCACACGTGCTGTCCTTCTGGGTCTTTTTCTAATTTGGTTTTCTCACATCTTTCTTTGTAGCCCATGGACTATTCTTGTAGCCCATGGGCCATATTATCAAACCGACCAAATGGAACCCACAGTCGTATATGCAGCGGTTCATGGTTGGTTAATCAAAGTCTTTTAATAGTTGGCGGGATCGCAAGAGCATCATTATGAGTTACAAGTGCTCCCTCCAAGAAGAAGATGAGGTCACTCTTGGGTCTGTTCATTACAATACAAGGTTTAGGGGACTTCTTTTTAGTACATGTGCACATCCTTGGATGCGCTTGAGCCACATCCTTAATACCTATCGGACTCATGCTCCTGCTGGAGCTAAGCAATCCATTAAGAGAATAGTTTTTTAGTACAAGGGTGTCAAGGCTTTGAAAGGCCACACGTATCCAGCACTTTCTGAACCTTATTGGGTTCTATTAATTGCATCTTGTTCAATACCTTGTTTGGCTTCACTCTTAGTGGTATGTTTTCCTCTCATCAACTACATTAAACCTCATTCAAGGTCTGGTTCTGCTTAGTGCTCAAGAAGTAGTTCGAGACTGCTCGGCCTTTTGGAATCAAAGAAGCTCAAAATTATTAGCTTCGAACCATTCATTTTGAGGAATCAAAGTGATCCGGAACTAAGACTTCCAAATGGCTCCTTGCAAGGAATCAAAGTGGTTCAGAACTAATAGTTCCAAACTGCTCTTTGTAGGTGTCAAAGCAGTCTGGAACTTGATGAAACGATAGACCAAAGTGGTCTAGAACTGTTACTTTGAACCGCTCATTGGAATTCCAGTGAACAGACTGGAAGTAATAGTTCTGAACTGCTTTTCCTTTTTTTTTGGTTGGGGAGGGGGGGGTGGAGAGAAAAGGATATGAGCATAAAATGTAAAAATGTGGGGAACATATATTAAATACTCTGATTTATATGGGATATTAGCGCAAATTTCCCTGAAATGAATGATGCTTACCTCATCATTCTTTTTTTTTTATTGGGTTCCATTATATCCTTTTCCTATTCTTTGCACTGTGGTACGCAAATAGGCAAAAGTCTGCATATGTAAGTCAATGTTTTGGACTGCCACCCTCGGAATATTCGTATTTCTATATTAGTATTATTCTATGATTACGGGAAAAAAAAACAAGATTTTTTTTCTCCTGCTAGTTCTACTAGGTGCTATTTTGTGGGATATTCATACAAACATGATTAAATGGATATTATTGAAGTGATTTCTTTACAAATTTGTTGGGTTATCCAATACTCTGTTTCTTCTGTTTGCTGGGCAGCCTAGTATAACTCTTTTAGCTTTTGATAATAACTTGTCCACATCTTACCAGCTCTACTCTAAGGACCTCCATGTTTTTTTTGGGTCCTTTCCTTGTTTGTAACTTTAAAACTCTATCATCCAATTAATGACTTTTTTCTGCAGTTGAAGTCTGCCCTCATGCTTCATATTGATGGTTCCAGCTCAATTGCAGAAAACAACGGACGCCAGGTAGTTGCAAATCTGTATGTACTGCTGGTTTGGTGGGGTCATCTAAACTCATAATAATTGGCTTTGCATTCATTCGTTGGTGCAGTTGTTGACATATGGTAGGATCGTACCATTTGTGGAGCTGTTTGCACGGATAGATGCAGTAGATGCAGATGCAGTTAAGCAGGCGGCACATGACTTTATAATTGACAAGGTGAGGATATCTTTTTCTTCTGAAGTTTGGAGTTTAAACCCATGTAACATCACTTTTAATCCTGTTAAACACCACAATATCTTATACTTCGTACAATATATTGGAATTTGTTTTTTCTTTACTTTCAGGATGTTGCCATTGCTGCATTGGGACCGATTCAACGGTTGCCTAGTTACAACCGGTTTCGTTCTCAGACCTGCACCTTATGATAATGTGTGAGACCTCCCTCCATGAGTGGGAATGCCAGAATGTACGGAAGATGCGCATGTTATGGCAGCCTTCATGTATGAAAGGTCCATTTAAGTTGTGAGAATGTGTTACTATTTCCTTAAATTATTCTCGGCCATATTGAGTGCATGGCCATGCAATTTTATGCTCGATTTGTACAATATGGATAAGAGTAACTTAAACCCCTTAAGGTAGGGGTACATATGTTTTGTAGCTGAGTTTCTTCATAACAGTAAAATGAATCTCACGAATGCTATATGCCTTCATGTTTGATTCAAATAATGTTCTCACATTATCTGTTAATTACCGTCATGTACGATCTCAATATCACTGTTGATAATACTAATGACTCTCTCTCTTTAGATGTTTGCACCATAAAATCGTAAATAATGTCTTTGAGCTTCCAATCTGGTAAAATAGGTCATCTTTTCAATATTGTTTGATATATATATATATATTGTGTGTGTGTGTGTGTTAGGGTGTTCACACTATAGAGTAATTTATCATTGTATTTAATTATTTTGGACATCACATTGGGTGTGACATTACTTATATAGAGCATTAAATACACTAGTGACATTTAATGCTTCATGTAAGTGATGTCACACTCCATGTAAATGACATCATACCTTTCTTAATGACAAAAAATACCCTTGTTATAAGAACTCATTGTACAAAATAATGGTATCTAATTGTCCAAATTTTGTTGAGTACAATGATAATTATTCCATAGTGTAAGCATCTTAACATCACATACACACACACACATATATATATATATATATATAGGAAAAAGTTAACAATATCTGGCCAGCTGTAATATAGGTGGAATAGGAACCGTCAGATCTTCATCATACAGTTCAGAATGCAAATCATTGTTCTAATTTTAATTATATTTTTATAAATTGGATCATAATGAATTTTTGGACATGTGTACTAAAAAATAGGGCGCACAAATAAAATATATATAAAAAATATTTCTCAGAATATAAAATGAACGAAATACCCGTGAAAAATGATGGTATTTGGGTCATTTTAAATTATGGGTAAGCAATTCTATACGAGCTATATTTGCATTATTTAGTTTATATGGTGTTGCTACGGTTTCGTATACAACCATTTGGGTTGAAGTCGAGGTTGAGGATTCTATATTTAATCCTGTTGTGGTAGAGGCTTTAGTAGCAACTCCTTGTATTTTCAAGCTTTGTTCAGGATGATGTATGGTTTTAATTGTATTTCCTTCAGTAGTATTAAATACTGTATATTGGGTTTCTAGTGTATTTATTTCAAAATTAGGAATAGGGATACCCTTTTGGCTTAAAATGTCTTTTAGCCAATAAAAAAAACATGTTCCTTTATTTCCTTTGTTTCTCCATTTGTTAAATCTTTTGTAAAACAATTCCACTAATTTAGGTTCAAAAGTTTTGACATGCCATTCTCTGATATTTTTATATTCTAAGGATAAAAAATCATTTATGATATATTCTTTATCAAATGTTTCTTCAAGTTGTAATACTTGGATGAACTCTGCTTCAGTAGGTTCTTCTTGAGCTTCTTTGTATTGAGGAATAATGATATTATCAGGTGTTCTTAGTAAGTCAGTAATTTGTGGTTTTATTGGTGTTGATGGCATATGTATGGTAGAAGGGATCCTATTATATGTAGTAACAGACTTTCTTGCTGGTTCTGATTATCGGAAAGAATAATTATTTGAAGTTCCTGAGATGGATGCTTCATCTAGCGTAATTCTATTTTTTGGGTTGAATTGAATTTCAATATTTCCATCTGTATATTCAATAATTTTATCTGGAATGTTTTGAGTAGATATTTGTGATGGTTGATTTTCATTATGGATAGACCATGTTGAGGTAAAACAATATCTGACCATGATATTGTTTTTGGTATAATTGTATTTGATTTTTCCATATTGGTTTGAAAAAATATTGTTTGTCCTCTTGTATCTATTTGAAGTACATTTGGACATAATGTATTCATCACTTTATAATAAATTCGATAAACAATGATTATATTTTGAGAACCTAACATCATATTAAATCTTGAGTTTTGAGATTTAAAGATAAAACATTTAAAATATTTGGATCTGTAAGAGATACAACATAATTGGGAAAACAATTGAAATATATTGGTCCACTACAAAAACTAGATTCGACAATTCCTAGTAGTGAATCAGAAAATCTATTATGCCTAGTATCTCGTAAGCAGACTAGGATAGAATTATTTAGTCCTAAACGAGTCAAAGGTTTGACAGCTATTTGAATTAATCCTATATGTAAATGTTTATAATTTTTGTTTTTATGGACTTGTAATATCTTTTGAGATAGTAGTTGAAAGTTTTCTTGATTACTTGTAACAAAGAGAGTTTCTTCTACTGTTTTAATAACATATCCGATTTTTAGATCGAATGTGCCTTTCTTATAGACATCTGATACTGGAACTTTAGGTATGTTCCAATTTTGTATTTGGTTTTCAATATCATTAATAATAATTTCTTTTTTGTTTTTTATCCTTAGAGTACTATTAGTTGTACTAGTTGTTTTATCCGTCAGATTCTTAATAAGTTTTTCTATTATTAGGTTACTGTTGAATATTATCTGGACAGTCCTCTTTGACTACCTCTTACGTCTTGCAGACCTCAGCGGCTCTCTTGGCCTAAGCGGTCAACTGACTGGGTGTCTTGAGCGTCTCTAACCTCAATGCTCGGACCAACTTTCTTTAATGGATTAATTTATTAAGTTTCTTAAGATAGAAGAACTAGCGTTAACTTTTAGATCGCTAATTCAGGGTTGGTTCTAATACCATTTTTGCCGCAAGATCTACCCTAAGTAGTTACTATTACTTATCTTAAATATGAAAATATTACAGCGTTATAAGCTATTAATTGTTGCAGAATAGTAACATAATATAGAAACACAAATAAAATAATTAAAACAGAAAGCCAGGATATATCAAATATGATCCAGGAAGTATGAGTATAGTCACAGATTTTGAATGTAAAGAGAAATTTAAATTGCATAACTTACTGATTACATATACAGAGACTTGCAAACTTTTTCCACTCAGAAGGATAATAAGAAGGTAAGGAAGATAGATTACAATCACACATTCTAAAATAAAGAAGTCATATGGAAGTTACCGACTTTGGTGAATGTAGATGTAGATGACTAACCTACTGTTTACAGAAAGAGAGGAAAAGAAGAAGAAGAGAGAATATGAGAGAGCATATGAGAGCTTGAGTATGCTGATGATGCTTCGTTGAGTCCTTGATGCAGTCTGCTTCTTCAATTGAGGGAGTGGGTATTTATAGATGAACGATGAAAGAGTTCTCGTGGCTGAGAGAGGATAGCGTAGCGACGAAGGAATGCTTGTGGCTGAGAGAGGATAGCGTAGCGACGAAGGAACTCCAGTGGTGATGAAAGGATAAGGTATCCACTGAAGAGGGGTACGTGGCAGGTGCAGGGGACAGCCGAGCGTTGATGACAGCGATGTATTGCGATGGCGAATCTTTGGTGTGTCTGTGGGAGCGGCATGTGCGAGCGACGAAGAAGGGGAAAGAGACACGTCGATTGAGGTGTGAGCGTGATGTGACTCGATATTAGTCACATCAATCCAAACGGGGAAAAGGGGCATCTTTACTATTGGAGATGTCTTATCAATTTATAAAGAAGGGAATCTTTATGTCAAGGTATTTGCTTTATGCTGGTGAGGTCATATCAGCGACCTGTGGAGGCATCTGCTTTATGATGGTGAGGTCCTATCATTGAACTGTGGAGGCATCTTACTTTTATGATGTCATTGTAGTTACGCTAGACTCATATTGAGTCATATCGGGCCGGGTTAAGCATCGGGTCTTTGCCGAAGTCGTCAAACAAGGGATTGCCGGATTGAACAGTTTCTTCAGATGTAGTTGGTGCATTAGTATCGGGAGCAAATATATTAAGAAGATTTTGCTCTAATTCTTCCAGGGTAGCATTAGGGTGTGCTTGTTTCATTTTCTTCAGATCGGCTGAGAAAGTGGGTAAACTGACTATATTATATGCTGGTGGGTTTAGAATGTTGGTTTGAGGAGATATGCGTTTCAGGGGTAAAGAGGCAGGGTCAGTACTAAAAATATCCCACCATTTGATTTTAAGGGTTTTGCCAAGTTTAGGAATATACTTATAATTATTAGTATTATTTTCAGCAATAGAGTAATCCCATTTTAGGATCCAGGGTATTTAGTAGATGGCCATAAAATAGAGATGGAAATCATCTAGGTCGGTACAAGTATTATGTTTTGCAAATTTTGTCTGCAAGGCTTGAAAGGCATCTGGTAAGATTTGGGTCTGTGATCCCAATAGTAAAAACCAATGGCGGAACCAACTTGGAAATCTTTCAAGAATAGGGAGTTTAAATTGTAAATACCAGGAATGAGTATTATTTGGATTTTGGTAAAATAATACTTTATGTCAGGCTTCTATGTACTCAGAATATTTATAATATTTATATTGGAATTCTGGATTCAATAAATTTTTTCCTTGAAGATGATTGCATCCCCAATCATCATAGGAAAGTAATTTTTTAATTTGAAATTTGGAGTAAGCATATACTTTAGTCGTACCTTGATAAAAATGAACAATTGAAACCGACCCGGTTTCCATAAGAATAGCTTCATGCCATTCACGGGTTTTTTTCTCCGTATGATTGATTTAGGTGGTTCACAAGATAAAGGGGAGCTACTTTATTTGGGTCAAGTTGTGCATGATTATCAGAAATAGGTATATCTGTTAAGAAGGCTGTGTCTATATAGACTGATTTGGCAGCAGTAGAGGTTTGCTTATTTGGGTATGTTGCCGGGGAAAACGCTGGACTTAAAATTTGTATTGGACTTTGAAGAGGAGTTTGAATCAAGTATTCAGGTATATTTGAGGATCTGAGAGGTGACATAGGTGTTAGACTCAAAGAGGGGTGAATGGGCATAAGGGGCCCAAACATATTACTTGGTACTAAGTCCATAGGTTGTTTTCCTTTTTTAATATGTGAAGACTGAGGATTATTCATATTGGTATTCTTATTGGTAATAAAAAGTTGCAAACCGTAAGATGAAAAACCGTAGGATGAAACCGTATCGTCCTTAGGGTGCGTTGGGTCTAAAGAACAATTAATACGATTTACTTCCAAAGCCTGGAATCCAACACAAAAAATTATTCTATCGTCAAAAAAGAATTACTAGCCATTATTCACTGTGTTTGTAAATTTCAAACTGACGTTTTAAATCAACATTTTCTTATTCGTATTGATTGTAAAGCCGCTAAAGACATTCTGCAAAAAGGTGTTCAAAACCTTGTATCCAAACAAATATTTGCCCGATGGCAAGCTATTTTATCTGCTTTTGATTTCTCTATTGAGCATCTTCACGGTTCTACTAATTCTTTACCTGACTTTATCATTGTTTGGTAAAATAATGGTTTGTTTGGGTTCTTTAATTTCTAATTTAGATAATTTGGAGATTAATTGATCCATGAGTGTTTTATTATCATCACCTATATGGAGTTTTTCTTTGTTCAAGTCAGGAGGAGGTTTAAAAAATAATTGTTTCTTCTCTTTATAGATAGGTGGATGTAATAAGTTTTCTATTCTACTAGTTTGTTGACCAAGTGTATGAAGGTAAAGATTTGTATAATTATTTTGTTCAATTATATGGGGAAGCAATTTTATACAAGCTATATTTGCATTATTTAGTTTATATGGTGTTGCTACGGTTTCGTATACAACCATTTGGGTTGAAGTCGAGGTTGAGGATTCTATATTTAATCCTATTGTGGCAGAGGCTTTAGTAGCAACTCCTTGTATTTTCAAGCTTTGTTCAGGAGGATGTATGGCTTTAATTGTATTTCCTTCAGTAGTATTAAATACTGTATATTGGGTTTCTAGTGTATTTATTTTCAAAATCAGGAATAGGGATACCCTTTTGGCTTAAAATGTCTTTTAGCTAATCAAAAAAACATGTTCCTCTATTTCCCTTGTTTCTCCATTTGTTAATTCTTTTGTGAAACAATTCCACTAAAAAAGTTTAAAAGTTTTGACATACCATTCTCTGATATTTTTATTTTCTAGGGATAAAAAATCATTTATGATATATTCTTTATCAAATGTTTCTTCAAGTTGTAATACTTGGATGAACTCTGCTTCAGTAGGTTCTTCTTGAGCTTCTTTGTATTGAGGAATAATGATATTATCAGGTGTTCTTAGTAAGTCAGTAATTTGTGGTTTTATTGGTGTTGATGTAATATGTATGGTAGAAGGGATCTTATTATATGTAGTAACAGACTTTCTTGCTGGTTCTGATTCTCGGAAAGAATAATTATTTGAAGTTCCCGAGATGGATGCTTCATCTAGCGTAATTCTATTTTTTGGGGTGAATTGAATTTCAATATTTCTATCTGTATATTCAATAATTTTATTTGGAATATTATAATCCTTGGCGTACCCTTCCTTACTTTGTTATATCCAATTACTATTTCCCATAGAGGTATTGAAACAAATACTCTTGGTACTCCTATTAGATTTGAATTTCTTGATAAACCAAAAATCAAAGAAATTAATACTGTCAAACAAAGTATTAAGCAAAAAGAAGATTTTATAGGATCACTACAGCTTGAAATCAAACATAAAATTCTTAGTGAAAAACTTCAAACTCATGATATAATACAAAAAATAAAACAACTCCAAGGTTTTTGTAATGAATTACCAAATGCTTTTTGGCATAGAAAACAACATATTGCTGGACTACCATATGAACCAAATTTTAGCGAAACAAAAATACTTACAAAAGCTAGACCTATCCAAATGAACACGGAATTATTACAAACATGTCATCATGAAATAAAAGATTTACTCCAAAAGAAACTCATACGTCCTAGTTCATCTCCCTGAAGCTGCTCTGCTTTTTATGTCAATAAAAATGCCGAACAAGAACGAGGAGTTCCACGGTTAGTCATTAATTGCAAACCGCTCAAAAAAGTATTACAATGGATTAGATATCCTATTCCAAATAAAAAAGATCTACTCGATAGACTAGTACATGCAGTAATCTTCTCCAAATTTGATTTAAAATATGGTTTTTGGCAAATACAAATAAAGGAAGAAGATAAATATAAAACAGCATTTAATGTCCCTTTTGGACAATATGAACGAAATGTTATTCCTTTTGGTCTTAAAAATGCTCCATCTGAATTTCAAAAAATAATGAATGATATCTTTAATCCCTTCTATAAATTTATGATAGTTTATATTGATGATGTTTTAATATTTTCTGAATCTCTTTAACAACATTTTAAACATCTTCACACTTTTATTCACACAACGAAAAATGTTGGATTAGTAGTTTCTGCAAAAAAATTAAATCTGTTCCAAACAAAACAGGACATAATATACATCAAGGGACAATTATCCCAATTGATAGATCCATTCTTTTTGCTGATAAATTCCCTGACAAAATTTTAGACAAAACTGAATTACAGAGATTCTTAGGATGTCTAAACTATATAAGTGATTTTTACCAAATTCTAGCTCTTGATGCTAAACCTTTATATGACCGCCTAAAAAAGAATCCTCCACCATGGGCTGCGGTTCATACCTTGGCTGTACAACGACTTAAACTTAAAGCCAAAGAACTTCCCTGTTTAACCTTATCTGATCCAACAGCTTTTAAAATAATTGAATGTGATGCTTCTGAATTAGGACTTGGTGGAATATTAAAACAATCCATTAACTCTAATGAACAATTTATACGATTTACTTCCAAAGCCTGGAATCCAATACAAAAAAATTATTCTACCGTCAAAAAAGAATTACTTGCCATTATTCACTGTGTTTGTAAATTTCAAACTGACATTTTAAATCAACATTTTCTTATTCGTACTGATTGTAAAGCTGCTAAAGACATTCTGCAAAAAGATGTTCAAAACCTGGTATTCAAACAAATATTTGCTCGATGGCAAGCTATTTTATTTGCTTTTAATTTCTCTATTGAGCATCTTCACTGTTCTACTAATTCCTTACCTGACTTTCTCACCCGTGAATTTTTGCAGGGGGGACCGCACCTACCCAACGCACCCTAAGGACGATACGGTTTCATCCTACGGTTTTTCATCTTACGGTTTGCAACTTTTTATTACCAATAAGAATACCAATATGAATAATCCTCAGTCTTCACATACTAAAAAAGAAAACAACCTATGGACTTAGTACCAAGTAATATGTTTGGGCCCCTTATGCCCATTCACCCCTCTTTGAGTCTAACACCTATGTCACCTCTTAGATCCTCAAATATACCTGAATACTTGATTCAAACTCCTCAAAGTCCAATACAAATTCCAAGTCCGGCGTTTTCCCCGGCAACATACCCAAATAAGCAAACCTCTACTGCTGCCAAATCAGTCTATATAGACACAACCTTCTTAACAGATATACCTATTTCTGATAATCATGCACAACTTGACCCAAATAAATTAGCTCCCCTTTATCTTGTGAACCACCTAAATCCATCATACGGAGAAAAAACCCGTGAATGGTATGAAGCTATTCTTATAGAAACCGGTTCGGTTTCAATTGTTCATTTTTATCAAGGTATGACTAAAGTATATGCTTACTCCAAATTTTAAATTAAAAAATTACTTTCCTATGATGATTGGGAATGTAATCCTCTTCAAGGAAAAAAGTTATTGAATCCAAAATTCCAATATAAATATTATAAATATTCTGAGTACATAGAAGCCTGACATAAAGTATTATTTTACCAGAATCCAAATAATACTCATTCTTGGTAATTACAATTTAAACTCCTTATTCTTGAAAGATTTCCAAGTTGGTTCCGCCATTGGTTTTTACTATGGGGATCACAGACCCAAATCTTACCAGATGCCTTTCAAGCCTTGCAGACAAAATTTGCACAACATAATACTTGTACTGACCTAGATGATTTTCATCTCTATTTTATGGCCATCTACCAAATACCCTGGATCCTAAAATGGGATTACTCTATTGCTGAAAATAATACTAATAATTATGAGTATATTCTCAAACTTGGCAAAACCCTTAAAATCAAATGGTGGGATATTTTTAGTACTGACCCTGCCTCTTTACCCCTGAAACGCATACCTCCTCAAACCAATATTCTAAACCCACCAGCATATAATACAGTCAGTTTACCCACTTTCTCAGCCTATCTGAAGAAAATGAAACAAGCACACCCTAATGCTACCCTGGAAGAATTAGAGCAAAATCTTCTTAATATATTTGCTCCCGCTACTAATGCACCAACTACATCTGAAGAAACTGTTCAATCTGGCAATCCCTTGTTTGACGACTTCAGCCAAAGACCTGATGCTTAGCCCTGTCCGATATGACTCAATATGAAGTCTAGCCTAACTACAATGACATCATAAAAGTAAGATGCCTCCACAGTTCAATGATAGGACCTCACCATCATAAAGCAGATGCCTCTACAGTTCGCTGATATGACCTCACCAGCATAAAGCAGATACCTCGACATAAAGATTCCCTTCTTTATAAATTGATAAGACATCTCCAATAGTAAAGATGCCCCTTTTCCATGTTTGGATTGATGTGACTAATTTCGGGTCACATCACGCTCACACCTCAATCGACGTGTCTCTTTCCCCTTCTTCGTCGCTCGCACATGCCACTCCCACAGACACACCAAAGATTCGCCATCGCAATCCATCGCTGTCATCAATGCTCGGCTATCCCCTGCACCTGTCACGTACCCCTCTTCAGTGGATACCTTATCCTTTCATCACCACTGTAGTTCCTTCGTCGCTACGCTATCCTCTCTCAGCCACAAGCATTCCTTCGTCGCTACGCTATCCTCTCTCAGCCACGAGAACTCTTTCATCGTTCATCTATAAATACCCACTCTCTTAGTTGAAGAAGCAGACTGCATCAAGGACTCAATGAAGCATCATCAGCATACTCAAGCTCTCATATGCTCTCTCATATTATCTTTTCTTCTTCTTCTCCTCTCTTTCTGTAGACAGTAGGTTAGTCATCTACATCTACATTCACCAAAGTCAGTAACTTCCATATGACTTCTTTATTTTAGAATGTGTGATTGTAATCTATCTTCCTTACCTTCTTACTATCCTTCTGAGTGGAAAAAGTTTGCAAGTCTCTATATATGTAATCAATAAGTTATGCAATTTAAATTTCTCTTTACATTCAAAATCTGTGACTATACTCATACTTCCTGGATCATATTTGATATATCCTGGCTTTCTGTTTTAATTATTTTATTTGTGTTTCTATATTATGTTACTATTCTGCAACAATTAATAGCTTATAACTCTGTAATATTTTCATATTTAAGATAAGTAATAGTAACTACTTAGGGTAGATCTTGTGGCAAAAATGGTATCAGAGCCAACTCTGTATTAGAGATCTAAAAGTTAACACTAGGACTTCTATCTTAAGAAACTTAATAAATTAATCCATTAAAGAAAGTTGGTCCGAGCATTGAGGTTAGAGACGCTCAGGACACCCAGTCAGTTGACCGTTTAGGCCAGGAGAGCCGTTGAGGTCTAGAAGACGTAAGAGGTAGTCAAAGAGGACTGTCCAGATAACACTCAACCGCAACCTAATAATGGAAAAATTTATTAAGAATCTGACGGATAAAACAGCTAGTACAACTAATAGAACTCTAAGGATAAAAAACAAAGAAGAAATTATTATTAATGATATTGAAAACCAAATACAAAATTGGAACATACCTAAAGTTCCAGTATCAGATGTCTATAGGATAGGCACATTCGATCTAAAAATCGGATATGCTATTAAAACAGTAGAAGAAATTCTCTCTGTTACAAGTAATCAAGAAGACTTTCAACTACTATCTCAAAAGATATTACAAGTCCATAAAAACAAAAATTATAAATATTTACATATAGGATTAATTCAAATAGCTGTCAAACCATTGACTCGTTTAGGACTAAATAATTCTATCCTAGTCTACTTACGAGATACTATGCATAATAGATTTTCTGATTCACTACTAGGAATAGTCGAATCTAGTTTATGTAGTGGACCAATATATTGCAATTGTTTTCCCAATTATTCTGTATCTCTTACAGATCCAAATATTTTAAATGTTTTATCTTTAAATCTCAAAACTCAAGGATTTAATATGATGTTAGGTTCTCAAAATATAGCCATTGTTTATTGAATTTTTTATAAAGTGATGAATACATTACGTCCAAATGTACTTCAAATAGATACGAGAGGACAAACAATATGTTTTCAAACCAATATGGAACAATCAAATACAATTATACCAAAAACAATATCATGGTTAGATATTGTTTTACCCCAAACATGGTCTATCCATAAAAATCAACCATCACAAATATCTACTCAAAACATTCCAGATAAAATTATTGAATATACAGATGGAAATATTGAAATTCAATTCACCCCAAAAAATAGAATTACGCTAGATGAAGCATCCATCTCAGGAACTTCAATTAATTATTCTTTCCGAGAATCAGAACCAGCAAGAAAGTCTGTTACTACATATAATAGGATCCCTTCTACCATACATATTCCCTCAACACCAATAAAATCACAAATTACTGACTTACTAAGAACACCTGATAATATCATTATTCCTCAATACAAAGAAGCTCAAGAAGAACCTACTGAAGCAGAGTTCATCTAAGTATTACAACTTGAAGAAACATTTGATAAAGAATATATCATAAATGATTTTTTATCCCTAGAAAATAAAAATATCAGAGAATGGTATGTCAAAAATTTTGAACCTAGATTAGTGGAATTGTTTCACAAAAGATTTAACAAATGGAGAAACAAAGGAAATAAAGGAACATGTTTTCTTGATTGGCTAAAAGACATTTTAAGCCAAGGGTATCCCTATTCCTGATTTTGAAATAAATACACAAGAAACCCAATATACAATATTTAATACTACTGAAGGAAATACAATTAAAGCCATACATCCTCCTGAACAAAGCTTGAAAATACAAGGAGTTGCTACTAAAGCCTTTGCCACAACAGGATTAAATATAGAATCCTCAACCTCGACTTCAACCCAAATGGTTGTATACGAAATCGTAGCAACACCATATAAACTAAATAATGCAAATATAGCTTGTATGGAATTGCTTCCCCATATAATTGAACAAAATAATTATACAAATCTTTTCCTTCATAT
>NW_006500351.1:3484054-3503480 GCF_000471905.2 Amborella trichopoda
CTTGAGAGGGGTGACTCTGTAGTTCATATGAAATTAAGAGGGGATTGTTTGTGATTATGAGCTTTGAGGAGCTGCCTTGAGTTCATAAGGACTTGAAAGGGGTCGCCTCGAGTCATATGGAACAGAGGGTTACCTAGGGTGGCAGCCCTATAGAACAGAGGGTTGCCCAGGGTGGCCGCCCTAATTTCATAAGGACATGAGAGGGTCTACCCCAGGGTTCATATGGACTTGAGAGGGGAGGCCCAAGGTACTTGTGGATTTGAGAGGGGGTGACCATGGAGTTTATGGATTTGAGAGGAGGTGACCATGGAGTTTATGGATTTGAGAGGGGGTGACCATGGAGTTAATATGGACATGGATTTTAGAGGGGTGACTATGGAATTGATATGGACATGAGAGGGGGTGCCTTAGGGCTCATATGAAATTAAGAGGGGATGCTTTGGGATTCGTATGGCCTTTGAGAGGGATGCCCCTACGTGGGTTCATATGGACTTTGAGAAGAGGTGGCTGACTTGAGAGAGGGTTACTCAAGGTTCATATGTAGTTGAAAGGGACAGCCCTGAGTTCAGGACTTGAGAGGGGTGGCCCCGGGGTTCATATGGACTTGAGAGAGGGTTACTCTGAGTGGCGGCCCTGATTTCATAAGGACTTCAGAGGGGTGGCCCCGGGGTTCATATGGACTTGAGAAAGGTGACCTGGGGTACTTAAAGATTTTTTCATAAGGACTTGAGAGGAAGACCCAGAGGTTCATATGGACTTGAGAGGGGCGGCCTAGGGTACTTATGGATTTGAAAGGGGTTAACCATGGAGTTGATATGGACATGGATTTGAGAGAGGGTGACCATGGAGTTGATATAGACATGAGAGGGGGTGGGTTAATATGGAATTGATAAACCTATTAGTTTACAAAGGTTGGTGGTTACCTAAATATGAATTTAAAATATAATATAATAGAATATAATACTATATTTTAATTTACTTATTACATTATATTATTAGATATTTTTTTTTTTTAGAGAAGTACGTTGTAGCTATTTCATTAAGGTAATGAAAATATCACAAGAAACAAAAGAACGAAAAGGAAACCAAAAAAGAAAAAAAGAAGAGGCCCAAACTAAAACAGCCGCTAACTAAGAAGTAGTTGTTTTAGCAAGGCAATCTGCATCTACATTGTAGCCCCTTTTAACATGAACAAAAGAGCACTCATTCAACCTCAAGGCTAGAATAATGGCATTCATAATACCCATGAGCTTCCACGACACCAGGTTCAGCATAGTGCACCATTTGATAACGTTTGTTTGATCATCTTCAATAATTACTTTGAAGTGGCTATTGGCTAAGTGTTCCACTCCCATCTTAAGAGCCCAAAGCTTAACCTCATTAATTTCACAATAATTTAGTCTGCCATGATATGTCCAAATAGTTGCATCTAAGCTATCCCTCGGAAGCTTGCCAAACCCCCTAACGTTGCCACGAACACTTCTATCGAAGTTCAACTTGAACCATCCTACCGGAGGCTTAAGCTAGGAGCAGTTCAATCTCCTACAAGGCCCTTCAAAAAGATAATATGATGGAAGTTGGAGAAGCGAAGGTCTTTGGGGAACGAAAGCAACGTGAATACCGCAAAAGCCCACGAGATAGAAGATCGCTTAATGGAAACAATAATTGATTCCAAATTCTTAGATCATCCCTTAAAGGTGTGCAGGTTTCGTTATTTCCAAAGACTCCATAGGTCAGCCACAACCACCATATGCCATAGGCCGAGAAGGGTGGTGTCCAGATCTATTGCAACAGCTCCGAAATATTATGTGGGCGAGGGGTATGCCAACTGGAGATACTACTCATCCAGTCCCAAATGCTTTCAACAAATGAGCATTTCAGAGAAAGATGGTCTATGGTCTCTTCATTGTTTTTACAAAATAGACAAACACTCGACAAGCATAAGCCCAATCTTCTTAACCTATCACCTGTTAGTAAATGTCTGTAACCTAGCAGCCGTAAGAAAAATTTAACCTTACTAGGGCTTTTACATCTTCAGAACTTGGCTAGATGACCATAACTTTGAACGTAACGATCTCTGAAGAGCACATTATACAGAGAAGAAACAGAGAAAATGCTAGAAGGATCAAGGGACCAAATGTTTCTATAAGGCTTTCTAGACAGAAAACAAAAGTTGTAAAGGGAAGCCAAAGGAGAGCTAAAGTTATTTGCCACATTGAGGTTAACTCTACTCATATTCAGTATCACGTTCCAAATGAGCCTATATCTATCAAGAGATATAAAGTTGACCACCAAAACTAGTTTTTGAACAGATTGAGAATATAAATATGAATAGACCAATTTGAAGGGATAGTCCCCTAACCATTTATCATGCCATAATCTAGTAAATGCTCAATCTTCCACCAACATCATAGTGAATGATAGGAAAAGATTACGAATTTGGCTGATGCCCCACAATATTGGTGATAGACGTGAAGAATTGGAACAACGTCTAATGGTAAAGCCATCAAGATCACGACCTTACTTTCTGAAAATAACCTTGGCCCAAAGCTAATCTTGTTGGGTAGCAAGGCACCACCACCACATGGTCAATAGTGCTTCATTGATAGCCTTAATTCTCTGAATACCCAAACCACCCTTATCACATGATAAACATATTGAATTCCAGTTATTAAGATGGAACTTTTTTTTTTGGGCAAGGTGTCACTCCAAAGGAAATTGTGCATCAATTGTTTGATAATGAGAATGACTGGATTCGGGGCCTAAAACAAAGACAAATAGTAGATAGGAAGGTTAGAAAAAGTTGCTTTAACAAGTGTTGTACGCCTTGCAAAGCTAAGGAATCTGCATTTCCAGCCGTCCAATTTGAACTGAGCCCGCTGGATGAGCGAATTCCAATAGCTCTTGGTGCTCTTCCATCGAGCAATGCTAACCCCAAGTATTTGGTGGGAAAGTAGACTTCACAATTTAAGTCAATTTGCCCACTGTAATACTTCATAGTCTTCACATTTAATGCTAATAACACGAGATTTACTCATATTAATGCATGCCTCATAAACCATCTCGTATATCTTCAGAAACAACCAAACATTGTGAATATTCTCCTTGGAGCCTTTTAGCAGCATTAGAGTGTCGTCCATATATTGAAGGTGGCTTAAAACTAAACCATTTGGCTAAGCCCTTAGGCCATGTATAAGATGAGCATCCACCGACCCCTAGAGCATTTTGCTAAAAGTCTCAGCAACTAAAGTAAAGAGAAAAAGGGGAGAGAGGATCGCGTAGACACAACTCTCGAGAGGCCTTGAAGAAACCATGGGCTCTATTCTTAACAATAACTGAAAAATTGGCTGATGAAAGATACCTAGTCACCCATTATCTCCATCAGTTCCTGAAGCCCATTAGTTCCATGGCAGAGTCCAGAAATCCCACTCTACGTTGTCGATAAGCTTTTTCGAAATCAAGCTTCAGGAGTACACCCTCAGTAGACGACGCAGATGTGGAATGAATGGTCTCTTATGCAAGGAGAATACTACCCATAACAAATCTGTCTTTAATAAAGGCAGTTTGAGGACCTTCAACCATGTCATTAATAGCGACTCGTAATCTATTTGCCAATAGTTTTGCTAGAATCTTGTAGCAAGAAGAAAGTAGATTAATGGGTCTGACATCTTGAAGGGACAGAATAATGAACTTCTTAGGAATCAGATATATAAAAGTGGGATTCATCGCTTTGCAAACGATACCATCATGGTAGAATTGATTAATCCATATGAGAATGTCCACTTTGACCACCTCCTAGAAATCTTGGAAGAATGCGATAGGAAAGCCATCTGGACTAGACGCCTTATCCCTTGGAAGGTAAAAAATGGCTTTTTTGACCTCTTCTTCCGAAAATGGTGCTTCAAGGCTGGAGGCCTTTTCATTACAAAGCCTTTTAAAAGGAATCTCCGTCAAATCTAAAGGCAATTTGGCCTTGGATTTGAAAGCCTCCTGGAATTGCGCTACAATAGCAGCATTCTAGATATCAGTATCATCTTGATTGATGCGCGGGATTTCCATTGCACGTAGGTTGTTAGTATGACATCTAGAATTGGCAATGGAGTGGACTTGGTATTATTGTCTCCCTCTTTGACGCATTTAGAGCGAGATCTTTCAAACGATAAGATCTCTTCCTTCCTAAGAAGGCCTTCAAACTCAGTTTTCTTATTATCTATCAACAATTTTAAATCAGCAGTTAGAGCCCCATTTTACTGCTGTAAAATATTAGTGGCACCAATATTAGAGACGAAGTTCCTAATAGCAAGGCCAATATTATCAAATTTATCTTTACCCCATGCAATAAGCTTTTTATTGATAAAATTTAAGTTTCTTGGTTATCACAAAACCTGACCATCCAATCACTGGGCACTTCATCCCAGACAAGTTTCAGAAGAGACTTGTCTTCAAGCCACATAAGTTTAAAGATGAATTGTGGCTTACTGAGAGAATCACCATCAGTGTAGAGAAGTAAATGAACATGGTCTGATAATAGTTGAGGGGCTGCCTTCACCAAAGTTTTAGGGAAGACATACTCTCAACTAGGATTCATCAGAAACCGATCAAGCTTGGATAGCTTTGGGTTCAATATCGAGTTATTTGACCAAGTGAACTCTGTTCCCACAATAGCATAGTCGAACAACTCATTAGACATAATAAAATCATCAAATAACATCATTTTAGGTGTGATGGGAGGGTTCGAAGAGACCTCATCAAGGCTCCTAACCAAATTATAATCCTTAGCACCACACCAAGGCAAATAGCAATAAGATATAAGGTGAGAGATGGCATGGAGAAAGGCCTCTTTCTCACCCACCACATTTGGACCAGAGACATTCGATAAACACTATAAAAAAGAACCAGGTCCAGAGAATTTATTAGTCAAACAATAGAAAGAAACATCAAAAGCACACCCTGAAACAACAGTGGGTCCCAAACAATTAACAGACCTCTAGAGAGGCCAATAGATGACACATATAAAAATTCTAAAGGGTCAGAGCCCCCAAACAGGTATCATCCAAGGAGACCATCTTTGTTTCCTGCAAAACAAGGATGTTAGGTATGAACCCAGACGCCAAACGTCTCAACACCCTTCTCGTTTTAATGGTTTATAGGCCTTGGACATTTCAAGATAGCACTATCATCGCAGTCACAAGGCTTGACCTCCCCTTGTGATCCCTGCGAAACCAAGAGCAAGAGGGTTGAAAGAGATTGCTACAAGGAGTTCCTCAATTTCCCGTCGAAGATGAGGCCTACGGGGTTCGGGGCAATGACCTCTTCAATAATTTTGACCTCCCCCTTAAACTTCAACTTCATACCAGCCATCATCTTACCACATGATCTTGTGTTATAGCCTTCTTGTGCTTCTGCATGTACCAGTTAGCATCCTTAAGGTCAAGGTCTTCATCTTTGGGATAGAGGCCAGGAGCAGTCCTTTAGAACGCTTGGCAGGGGTAGCTATCATAGCAGGGTTCTTCAAGGTCAAACAGCCCTAAGCGTGGCTATCTTCCCATTTTGAGAGAGGAAGGTAGAAGATATTCTTGGGAGTAAGAGGCGGATCAGACACAACAATGTCCGTCTTTTTAGGAACCTGAATGATATTAACTTGGGCCACGGGAGGAGAGGAGCAATGGAGTTGAAGAAAGCTGTGAAGAAGATACAGAAGAATGAAGTAGAAGAGAAGGGCCCTAAACAGGAAGCACCTGCCCAGGCCCTTATATTAAGTCAAAGAATGAGCTTGAAAGGTTGTGAATGCCAAGTTTTCAAAACGATGGGGGGGTGACATTAGGCAAGAGGGTACCTTCCCGAAGATATGGATCGATTCATTCTGAGATAGCACTGACGACACACCTTCCTCCAGCATACCAACAGTCACCCTATCCAGCCCATCTAGCCATTGATTCTTCGGGCTCAGGTTGCGCTCAATAATCCATGGTTTGCAGCAGTCTACCTGTTTAAGACCTCCAAAATCTAACGAAGGTGGCGCCGATTGAGCAGACCACCTCAAGGAGACAATGAGAGTCGACACCACAGACGTGCTTGACACCGGCATACATCATAGAGAACTCGAAAATGGTCTTTTTGACGTTTCACACGCCACATGTGTAGAGCGTGGAAAATGATTCACAGGGTGTGGTTTAGAAGAAGGCACATGTTGTGGCGAACACAACGACACGTTGCTCCCGCTAAAAGAATTAGAATTTGAATTGAGGGAGACAAGACTGCCTCTAGGAGCCGCCAAAACAGGGGATGAGCCAACTGTCTTCTTTCTCCACTCCTTACAAAAAGTTTTCTTCGGTTCATATTGTTTCTTAGAAGAAGGGAGCCTTCTCTTTTTGGAAACCAAAGTGCATGGTTGTTCCCGGCCAACGGAAACAGGATTTCAGCCCAAACGGAAATCCGAAGAGGTCTTAGAGCTACCAGACGAATCGTTAGAATCATAGGCTAAGGGATTTATCTGAGGCATAGAATATTTCTCACTAATAGTGATCCAAAAGAACTCCCCAGCCACTTTGAGTAGAAGTTTATCAGATAAAGAAATAGTTGGTGAAGGCACAACACATAGACGTAGAGTCCCTAATGAAGGACCAGTAGCAGAGAACCAATCTATGTCCAATAGACGACCACATTATGCAGCAATAGCATGAAACACCTCTTTCGTCTACGCATGCACCAGTATGCTTAACACCTTGATCCAAACCTCCAGTCTCCTAACCAGAAAGCAGTTGTCCGTCAGGGATCATCGCTCAACCATCATAAGAACTCCTATGAACCACCAATAATGTTGCTTAAGAGCACGAGCAACATCAGCTTCCTTGTCGAACAGGGCCTTATTATTCGGGATGATTCTGCAAGACAGAAAGCATCCCCACGCACGAGATGCCCAATCATTTATCATGCTCATGTCTTCCACCAGATGGCAGAATGAACAAATCGAAGTGTTATTAAGGTGTTTCATCCACCTAACAGTGACCGAGGCATCAACCTCAACAACCTTAGCACCATTAAAAGGAGCAGCGTTCCCAAAAGGGAATGAGAAGGATGGACCAACGACAGTGGCCCCCGGACCAAAATAGGCTTGTTTCTAGTCTGAGAACAGACCTGCTCCTGTCTTGGGAGCAACAACAGGCTTCACAAGAAGAGTTACAAGTTAAATAGAGTAATGAGTCAATTCAATGTTAACGTAGAGTGTCTAGAACCATTGAGGCCGCTCACAAAATATTTCATGCCAATCGATGACCAAGAGCCTTGGCTAAAGCGAGGATTATAATAAGAAGAGACCGAGCTATGATCCCCCATGAGTGTAGGGCACAACATAAAAAGTAGGGGAAAAGAAAAAGAGGAGCAGAGGAGAAAGGAAGGCAAAGTAGAGCCAAAGAAGAGTAGAATGGAAGGCAACAGAGGGTAGCAGTCGGAGAACAACAAAGGAGAAAGTAAAAAGGAAGTAACAAAAGGGAGGTAGCAGAAGAGGGCAGCTAGCAAATCAAAGGACGAGAAAGCATGTCAGAACAATATGTAATGCAGGGGAGGAAGCTGGTAGAGAGGAAGGAGTGAAACAGAGAATGGGGAGGAAGCAGAGCGAAGGGAGGAGGTCATTATTCAACAGGGTTCCTAATTATGACGAGGCCATTCTACATTAGAGAACTTTCATACAAGTTATTAAAAAAATATTCAAGTACTTATATATATATATATATATATATAATATGATATAAAGGGAATGATCTTGTGTGTTATAGATACACAATGTTAGGGTGTATATCGATTTTGGACTGCTTATTCTAGCAATTAAGAAAATCATAAAACTTCTTAAATGAAAAGCTATGTCAATGATTTTTAAGTTGATCCAATTTATATTTTTGCCTTTTTGTTCTCTCTCTCCCCTCTTTTTTCCACTCTCCCTCTCCGTTACCGAATTGATTCTACTCTTATCTATGAGAATCTTTCAAAACCTTCTTTGAAAAAGAGAAGGAAAGTAAAGAAACAGATGGAAAAAGAATAGAGAAACAAAGAAAAACAAAATTCATATCTAAATCCCTAAGTTAAGCTGCCACTTATCACAAAAACTTGAAATCCATTATTTCATCGTTACAAGATGAATATTTTTTTGTGATAGCCTTAAAACTTGAAATCCATTTTATAGTGAAGCTTTAAATTTTACAGTTAAAGATGAAAATATATTTTAAGGTTATCACTAAAAAATTCAATATTGAAACCACATTTCTCGACACTATTTGAAGGTGACCTTTACTTTGATTGTTTAGAGCCTCGGTTTTATACAAACCGCATCCTTATAACATAATATATAGGGGATTGTCTTTAAAGAGATTGTTTACCTTTTGTACAAGAAGGTCACAACTATTTCCACTCATTTGATGTAAAATTGGATGTCTTGAGGTGAGTCGTGAAGCCCGAGATTATTTTATTTTTATTTTTTTTAATCAACGACATTCTTACAACCACTCATTTTGGAATTTAAGAGATAAGAATGATTGGATTGTCTTTAAAGAGATTGTTTACCTTTTGTACAAGGAGGTCACAACTATTTCCACTCATTTGATGTAAAGCTGGATGTCTTGAGGTGAGTCGTGAAGCCCGAGATTATTTTATTTTTATTTTTTTAATCAATGACATTCTTACAACCACTCATTTTGGAATTTAAGAGATAAGAATGATTGTGACCTCCTTATACAAAAGGTAAATAGTCTCTTTGTAGACAATCCTATTATATTACATTATATTATATTATATTACATTATAATTATTTTATTAATATATATTTGTATAATATATAATATATATTTACCATATTATATGTATACTATATAATTTTTAGAATATACATGTAATATATATTTATGTAGTACAATATATTTATGTAATATATGTTATTATATAATATGTAATATTTTTTTTTTATGTGATAGATATTTAGAGTACAATATATATTATATAATACTTTATATTAAATTTAAAAATAATATTTAAATAATACTTAGTGTATAATATTTTAATAATATTATAGAGTATTTAAGTAAATACTATATAATATTTAAATATTACATGTATTGATGTAATATACTTATAAAATATGTATAAATACCAAGCACTAAGTAACTCATTACATAGTACCCATGTTAACAAACATGATAAAAAAGGAAGTTTTACATATATACATATTTATCCCTGGGGAAATGTTTACGCACCAAACTAACATGGCCTTAACAATTTTGAAAATACTATATAATAGTTAAATATTACATGTATTGATGTAATATACTTATAAAATATGTATAAATACCAAGCACAAGTAACTCATTACATAGTACCCATGTTAACAAACATGATAAAAAAGGAAGTTTTACATATATACATATTTATCCCTGGGGAAATGTTTACGCACCAAACTAACATGGCCTTAACAATTTTGAAAATTCACAAATAAGAAGTATAGAATTTCTTTAATAACCGAATATTAGGTTTCATAGTATAATTTATTATACACTTCATCATGAAATCCTTTTATCTTAATGATACTTATGTTCTTTTATAAATGCACCAAATAACTCATTATATCAATACGCAAATTAAATAATATGTAACAAGTAATTTATGTATAACATAGTACATGCCTTGAAAGATGAATATGAATTTTGTCAACAACTATTAAAATTAAACTAAAGTAACATAAAAATATAAAAATAATAAAGTTACGACTTTGAAGTAAACATATATAAAACAACATAAAAGGGCAATAATTATAGAATTCATGAGGATATAGAGAGAACAATGGATGGAGAAATGAGTAACAAAATGCACTGCAATGTGGAAAATATGAGACCGTGTGATGTTCTATTTTAATGAATGAAAAAAATCTAATTAGTGCCTCCTGCGTCTCTTTCAATCTATAAACTCTCTATTTAATCTTCTCATATACACCTACATGATGAAAAATAAAATATCCATGTAAAAAAATAATCTCCGTTTAATTAAAAATAATATATTTCTATATTTAAAAAGAATGATAAATGCATTATCTATATTCCACGTTCTATGTACAAATATTGACAAATTAAGATTTGCCTGCATGCATTCAAAAGTGTGTGAATGGATATTTATATTATACATACGGACTAACAAAATAACCTATGATAGCCCATGTAGGAAGGAAATCACTTGAACAAATCATCAAGGTATATAGAAATAAGCTATTTTATTCTACTATTTCAATATTCCCAAAGGATTTAAGTTCTCTCAATCTGTCATGCATTCAGTTTAAGAGGCAATAAAGAATAAGAGATTTAACAATATCAAAGACAATAAAATTGGGTACATGTGAACTTGCATCAAGTTGTTGTCTAATTGCATAATAGAGAAAAAAACAAAAGGAAGGGGAAAAACTTATTAAGCCTATGAACCATTGATAGCTTGAGAGAAAAAAATCTAGAGAGAGAAACAATGAGGCACGTCTCATACTTGTTTTTGGCTCAATGATATACAAAGTTTAGTTTTCTAATTTATAGAGAAAAAAATCAATTTACTTACACAACAATTTTTTTTAGAACTCATCTCTTCAAAGATTATTCTCTTATAATTTGGATAAAGATGATGTAGTTAGAGGAGAAGAATAGAATAATAGGCATCCAATTATCTCAAAACTCCTTGGCCTTCTCTATCTATAAAATTCTCTTCACTATTTATTAAATTCTCTTTAAAAAATCTATCTCCTAAAATTCGTGAGCTTTAATTTCCTTCTCTATCGACGCATCTCTCTTCCCTTTTTGGGATAATTATCTCTCTTCCCTTAACATGCATTATTTTTAGAGCTAACATATGAATAAATAAAAAATATATCAAATTTAGAGTTTCTCTCCCTATTATCTCTCCCCACATCTCTCTCTCTCTTTTATCCACTTCTTTCTTTCTCTCATTTAATTCTTTCCCTACTCCTTAGTTTTCTCTCCATATATTTTTTATATTTAAATGTATCCCTATCATATATTGTCTTTTATTTTTAGGAGTTTAAATCCTTCTCTCTCTCTCTCTCTACCATTGTCGTTCATCTCTGAAATCCCACATTAACAAGAACCCAAATCAAATCTCAATGTCTTTCTTATCATATGTTACCAATACAAGACCTAAAACATGTCAAGAATGAAGCTTAATTTGTTAATTCACATAATAAAAGTTCATACGATAAAAGAACAATACAATACTTTCAATACCAGAAACTTTCACTACCTTAAGGTGACAAAGAAATTTTTCTTTGTTTATTATTGTATGTTTGACATTATTTATTTCTTTAATTTTTGGCTTATCTATAAATTCAAATTTTATTTTATGTCCATGTATCATTGTTTCTATTCCAGTGATATCTATGGTTATTGGATAAAGTAAACTTAAAAATGGTGTTCCTAGAATAACTACCTGACTTAGTCCTTTGATCATTATAAAGGGTGTAGGAAAACAACTCCTATTGTTACATACAACAGTATCAGATAATTTATAATTAATTATTAATCGACTTCCATCAGTAGTATTTAGAACTTGGATAGTTTTATCAAAATATTTGGTGGGAACTAGACCTTCATTAATACAGTTTAGGTCTGCTCCATAATCTATTAAGGCTAATGATTGAAAACTGTATTCTTCTTTAACTACAATTTTAACTAAAGTAAACCATTTTTGGGTAATTATTTTATTTACTAAATTTAAACTTAAATTTTTAGAAATAATTTCTAATGATTCAGGTTTATCTTCTGCTAATGTTTTCTGTTCTTTATGAGTATCTATTATTTGATCAAATTCTAATTCATCAGTTTCTGAAATTTCTCCTGAGATCTCATTTTGTAATTCTAGGATTTTTATCCTATTTTTTAGATTTTGTAATTCTAGTTTTACATCATTAACTTCTCTTTTTAATTCTACTATAGTTGGCTCTTTTTGGACTGCATCTCTTTTGTTTATTTTTTTTTTTATTTCTGAGAAACTATAGTCATCTACAGGTTTTATTAATGGTGCAGACTTATTTTTTGCATTAGCTATTTTAATATATTGAGTTATTATATCTCTTTTTTCATTAGGGTCAGTTATTTTTTCTATCAGATATAGTATTAAACTTTCTTAACTAGTTAATGTATTACAGGAGCATTCTTCCATTTTCTCATCTACTGATTGTTCATCTGAACTACTCCATACTAAATTTTCATCTTCAATATTTCCGATTAATGAATCACTACTATTGTCTTCAGTTGAACTGTTTTCTGAATTTGCATCATAAATTTGTACGATATCATATATTTTATTTTTGATATTTTCATCAAGTATTATGGTGTCAATTTTCTTTTTCATTTTGCAGGCATTTTTCTAATGACCAACTTTCCCACATTTATAACATACAGGTACTTTCTTTTTTCCCTTCTTATATTTGAATTTAGGTGAGAATCTTTTTATAAACTTTTCTCTTTTATATTTCCTAGATGTTCTTTTTTCTTTTTTAAAAATTTTATCTTTTTTTCTTTTTGCCTGGTTTATTTGGAGAAGTATTGATACTATATCCAAATTGTTCACAAAAATCACCTAATTCTTTTTTACCAGTCATTCTTTGTTTATCCAATTGTCTTTTTAATTTTAAATCTGTGCATAAGGCTAATCCTTCGGCACATATTTCGGCAGATAATTCTCCTAGGGTATAAAAGGAATATGATATTATACCTCTATTTTTTGTTTTAAGTTATTTTTAACATTTTCAGCAAACAAGTAAGGTAACCTAGCAATGAATTTTTCTTTCTAATGATCAAGATGACTATCTTCTCGGGTAAGTAATCTAGAAAAGAAAACATCTTTATACCACTGATAATGGGATAAAGTATGACATCTTAAATTAGAGAGTAAATCTTCAAATCTTGCTTCTAATAAAGCCGTACTTCCCACAAAATGGAAAGTTATTGTATATCTGAGAGTATTTACAACATCACTTTCGTTGTATGGTATATCTTGATTCTGTTCACTTTTTGCTATCCATTGTCTAATATTGGTAAGTATTTGATTTTTGGTGGTATCATTTAAGTAAAAATCCCACCATCCTCTAAGACATCCTGTGAACTCACAGACTATGACTTTTACTACTTCCTGATCATGGTTACCTGCCATTTTGCAGGTTGAAGTATGCATTGTCATATGTTTCTTGGTGTCTAATATCTGGTGTTCAGACATTCCATCTATATTCCAATTGACTATTGTTCTACCAGAACAGGAAGTCGTATGGGATACTAGATCTTCTTTGAATTGGATATCTACAGGGGTAGGTCTAGTATGACACATTCTGGCATTGGCTACAGGCCTCCATTTTGTTCCATATGATATCCTATAAATATCTTGATTGGATTGATTAGTAGGTTGACTGTTTTCAGTGAAAGCAATTTCCATATTTTCAACAGTATTTTCTATTACTGGTTCCTCTTGGAGGGTTAATGCCTCATGTTCCTGAATAATAATTCCTTTATTTTTTCTATTTTTTGAATCTTTTTCTTTAAGGTCTAAATAGGACAATTTTGCAACTAAATCATCTATACGATCCCTATGATCTTCTCTAACATTAAATCTGTCCTTAATCATTTGATGAGGAGGTTTTATTAGGACTAATTTCTTTTGGACTTCCTTCTTTTCAGTTTCTTGAGGTATTCTTAACATATTTTCTATTCTTGTAGTTTGTTTTCCTATAGTTTGGATATACAAATTTGTATAATTATTTTATTCTATTATATGGGGTAATAGGTCTAATTTATGAGTAGATTCTCCAGTAGTCATTTTATAAGGTGTTGCTTTGGTTCCAGAAACTATGGTCGTTTCTGTTTCTTTATCTTTATGAGAGACCTTAATTACAATACTTCTTTCTGGTGGATGTATAATGGTTACATTATCCCCTTCTACTACTTGAAATATTTGATATTGTTTTTCTAGCGTATGTATTTCAAAGTTTGGAACCGGGACTTCTTTTTCTGCTAATATTACTCTTAGCCAACTGAAAAATCCTATATTTTGCTTTTTCTTTTTTAGAAATTTATTATATTTTTTATATAATAAATTTATTAATCTTTTCTCGAATTTAGCAAGGTACTACTCTAGAATTGGAGCATTTTCTTCTGCTAGATAGTCTTTTTTGAGATATTCTAAATCTACTTTTCTTTCTTCTTGTAGGGTTAACACTTGGAAATCCATTTCAGTGTCTGAAAAGTCTAGATGACTACTTGCTGGCTTATATTGGGGTAAATGAATATTATTCCTAATCCTTACTAATCCTTGTATTATGGGATTTTGCATAGTTGATGTCGAGTGTCTAGCGGGTTCAGATTATCTTCTAGCAGGTTCAGATTCCCTATTCTGTGATCTTATATTAGAATCATCTGTGCTATTTATTTTATTGGAAACCACTGGATCTCCAATAAGAAGCCTGTCACCCTATTCACCCAGTAGTCCAATAATAACCTATCCTGAATATTCAAGCCAGACTCCACCTCAAACACAAACTTCAGTATTCCTACAAACACCAATCCCTAAAAAAACCTCTTCTACTGGAAAATCCCAGTACGAAGAAACAACCTTTCTTGTAGACTCAATTATTGAAGACATACATGTAATGGAAAACCCAAATAGAGTTGCAAAAATCTACCTATATAATAATACCAGTCCAACAAATGGTATTAAAACTAGAGAATGGTATGAAGCCATTCTATTAGAAACTGGTTCTATCACAATTGTTCATTATTACCACAAAAATACCAAAATGGTATCTTATTCAAAATTGGAAATTAGAAAATTTTACCATCTAGTGAATGGAATTCAGATCTAGCCAAAGCTAATAAATTACAAGCTCCAGAATTCCCAAATAAATATTATAGGCATTCTGAGTATGTGGACGCTTAGCACAAAGTTCTAGCCATCCAAAATAATTACAATTCTCACACATGGTTTCTTCAGTTCAAAATGCCAATTGTTGACCCCTTTCCAAATTGGTTCCGCAACTGGTTTTCAGTATGGGGATCAAGATCCCAAATATTAACAGAACCTTTACAAGTATCTCAAGCCAGATTTATTGAATTTAATGGTAAAGATCCCAATATAGACTATCATCTGTATTTTATGGCTCTTTACCAGTTACCGTGGATATTAAAATGGAATTTTGCAATATCTGAAAATAATTCCAATAATTATGAATATATTCCTTGTATAGGAAAGAAAATATCAGTAAAATGGTGGGATATATTTATCTATAATAATTTGGAGCCTGACCAAATTAAATTAAGAAAAAATCCTGAAGCCCTAGGATCATGTTCTTATGAGCAACCAAATAATCGTTCTGAATATATAAGACAAATGAAGAAAAGAAACCCAAAGGCCACCAAAGAAGAACTTGAAAAACAATTACTCCAGATATTTGATGAAGATGCACAAAATGAAGAAACAAACAATGTTGAAATAGAAGAAGATCAGTTAGCACATGGCTGCTCTCAGAAGCAAACTCTGTACTAAGCAAGACCCGCCTGACCCGAGCCCACATAAATTGAAGATAATCACCAGTCGACAAAGAATAATCCACTTGTCTTCACTACAGTGCCTTCTACAGTAAAAAGGTAACTACCAGCCAACATCAGCCGACAAAAAGTAATTCACTTGTCCCTGCTACAGAAAAAAATAGTCTCCACCAACATAAGACGACAACCTACCGACAACTAAAAGAAGATTCCCTCTCCACTTTTTATCTCTACCATCCATTTGTCTCCCACTTCTTCACTGACAGCATCATCTACCATCCACGTGTATGCATCTAGAGCTTCCTGCAAAAAGCAACAAACTGATTACAAGAAGATTTTGAAGTCCATGCCTATAAAAGAAGACCCCCTCTCTCAGAGAGGATCAGAGTCGAAAATAGCGAGCAAAGTCAGGAGTCAGAATCCTCTATTCTCTGAGTTTTTTCTCTTTGTAAAAATTCTCTAAGAGAGTTGGAGTGCTTGGTTTGTGAGTGCTTACTTTATGTGTGAAAGTAATTTCGACAACCTTCCAAGCTACTGTCCGTCATAATGGAAGTTGTTCTGTAGTTACTGTGTCTGTAAATTGTAAGTGTATTTCTGTTTTGATTTTTAACAGTTGGTTTGTTTTAATAATTGGTTTGTATGTATGTATGAGACATAAAAATGCAAATAAAAGCTACTTTTAATATCAAAATTCGTCAAGCTACTTATACGACTTGGATCATTCTTGATATAGCTCCCTTTTCCATTTTTATTATTTTATGTGTATTCATATATCTTGGATATGTTAGAATGCTAGTTTAATTTATGTTAGAATGCTAGTTCAGTTTTAGTTTCTTGGTTTTGCAATCTTGGCAGTTTAGTATCAGAGCCATAAACCAAAATTAGAAAACTTTATTCAGTAAATTATTACTATATTGAAAGTAATATCTTATTAGTTAGAAACCTAATTAAATTTTTCATTAATATAAGTTGGACCTAGGGTTGAGGCTGTTGACACCCAGTCTAAGAGACCATTAAGGCCAAGAGAGCCCCTGAGGTAAAAAACGACGTAAAAGGTTGGTCTAAAGGCACTCATCCGCAACTTATTAATGGAAAATTTCATTAGGAATATGTCTAATAAGGCATTACCTCAGTCTAGTAGTACTTTACGAATAAAAAATAAAGAAGAAATTTTTATAGATAAAATTGAAAAACAAATCCAAAACTGGAACATATCGAAAGTTCCAGTATCTGATGTTTATCGAAAAGGAAATTTTGAATTAAAAACAGGATATGCAATTAAGACTGTAGAACAAAGTCTATCAGTCACAAGTGACCAAGAGGATTTTCAATTATTATCGAATAAAATAATTCAAGCACGCAAGGATAAAGACTATAAGTACTTACATATATGTTTAATTCAAGTAGCCATAAAACCTTTGACTAGATTAGAGCTTAATAATTCCATATTAATATGTTTAAGAGACAATAGACATAACAAATTTTCAGATTCATTATTAGGCATAGTAGAATCAAGTCTATGTAGTGGACCAGTTTATTTTAACTGTTTTCCTGATTACTCAGTATCACTGAGTGATCCTAATATTTTAAAGGTATTAACACTTAATTTAAAAACTCAAGGATTCGATATGAATCAAGGGTCTCAAAATATTGCATTAGTTTATAGAATTTGCTACAAGGTAATGAATACATTATGCCCTAATGTGTTACAAGTAGTTACTAAGGGAAAAACCATATTTTTCCAAACAAATGTTGAAAAATCTAATACAATTACTGAAGATGAATATTTAGTATGGAGTAGTTCAGATGAACAATCAGTAGATGAGAAAATGGAAGAATGCTCCTGTAATACATTAACTAGTAAAGAAAGTTTAATACTAGATCTGATAGAAAAAATAAATGACCCTAATGAAAAAAGAGATATAATAACTCAATATATTAAAATAGCTAAGGCAAAAAATAAGTCTGCACCATTAATAAAACCTGTAGATGAATATAGTTTCTCAGAAATAATAAAAAGAATAAACAAAAGAGCTGCAGTCCAAAAAGAGCCAACTATAGTAGAATTAAAAAGAGAAGTTAATGATGTAAAACTAGAATTACAAAATGAGATCTCAGGAGAAATTTCTGAAACTGATGAATTAGAATTTGATCAAATAATAGATACTCATAAAGAACAAAAAACATTAGCAAAAGATAAACCTGAATCATCAGAAATTAATTCTGAAAATTTAAGTTTAAATTTAGTAAATAAAATAATTACCCAAATGGTTTACTTTAGTTAAAATTGTAGTTAAAGAAGAATACAGTTGTCAATCATTAGCCTTAATAGATTCTAGAGCAGACCTAAGCTGTATTAATGAAGGTCCAGTTCCCACTAAATATTTTGATAAAACTACCCAAGTTCTAAATACTGTTGATGGAAGTCGATTAATGATTAATTATAAATTATCTGATACTGTTGTATGTAACAATGGGAGTTGTTTTCCTACACCCTTTATAATGGTCAATGGACTAAGTCAGGCAGTTATTCTAGGAACACCATTTTTAAGTTTACTTTATCCAATAACCATAGATATCACTGTAATAGAAACAATGATACATGGACATAAAATAAAATTTGAATTTATAGATAAGAAAAAAATTAAAGAAATAAATAATGTAAAAAAATACAATAATAAACAAAGAAAAGAAAAATTTCTTTGTCACCTTAAGACAGAAATAAAATATAAACAAGTAGAAGAAATTTTATTGCTTCCAAAAAGTAAAGAAAAAATTCAGAAAATAAAAACTCAAATCGAAAACGAATTATGCAGTGAATTACCCAATGTTTTTTGGGAAAGAAAAAAATACATGGTAAGTCTACCATATGAACCAGATTTCACTGAAAATAAAATTCTTACTAAAGCAAGGCCAATACAAATGAATGCAAGCTTATTAGAATATTGCAAAAATGAAATAGATGAATTAGTAAACAAAGGATTAATAAGAAAAAGTGCATCCCCTTGGAGCTATGCTCCATTTTATGTAACTAAAAATGAAGAAAGAGAAAGATGAGTTCCGAGATTAGTAATAAATTATAAACCATTAAATAAAGTACTTCTATGGATAATATATCTCATACCAAATAAAAAAGATCTATTAGATAGATTAATAAATGCTTGTATATTCTCCAAGTTTGACTTGAAATCTGGATACTGGCAAATCCAGATAAAAGAAGAAGATAAATATAAAACTGCATTTAATGTACCATTTGGCCAATATGAATGGAACGTTATGCCATTTGGGCTTAAAAATACCCCATCAGAGTTTCAAAAAATTATGAACGATGTATTTAATTCGTATTTCAAATTCATGATAGTATATATAGATGTTGTGTTAATTTTCTCCGAAACTATAGATCAACATTTTTAAACATCTAAATATTTTTATCAATGCAGTTAAACATGCAGGATTAGTTATATCTTTAAAGAAAATACAGTTATGTGAAACTAAAATTAGGTTTTTAGGACATAATATACATCAAGAAACAATTATCCCAATAGAAAGAGCAATACAATTTGTTGATAAATTCCCTGATGTTATTCTAGATAAAAAAGAACTACAAAGATTTTTAGGATGTTTGAATTACATAGCTGATTTTTATGAAAACTTAGCAATTGAAGCAAAACCCCTTATATGATAGATTAAAAAAAAACCCTCCTAAATGGACAAAAGAACACACTTTAATTGTCAAACGCCTTCAACTTAAAGCAAAAGAATTACTATTACTATTATTATTACTATTATTATTACTATTATTATTACTATTACTATTATTATTACTATTATTATTATTATTACTATTACTATTATTA
>NW_006500351.1:3509624-3522809 GCF_000471905.2 Amborella trichopoda
GAGAGAGAGAGAGATACAAGCTGTTAGTGTGGTTTATACAGCAAAGTTAGACAAATTATTCCTCAAGTTGTTATTCGATGTATAAACAAATTGATCCTGTGTGTGTGTGATATACAAACTGGTAGTGTGGTTTATACAGGAAAGTTAGACAAATTTGTCCTCAAGTTGTTATTCGATATATAAGCAAATTGGTCCTGTCGAACCATTCTTTAGCAGGGGAGAATTGTTCGTCAAGTTGTTATTCGATGTATAAACAAATTGGTCCTGTTGAACCATTCTTTAGCACGGGAGCTGGCTTGGGAATTATATTCTTTCCATGAGTGTTGAGATAAATTAGAACTCCTGCACCAAGTTACTTGGATGTCTTCTACTCTTGCCCTTATCCTTATGGGCCATCCCTCAGGTGGGAGTGTGTTCTACCTCCTGGCAAAACCATGGGAAAATACTCTGACCTCGATTGAGGTCAGAGTATTTTAATAATACGGGCTAGAAGCCCCCATGCGTGTTAACATGGTTTTTGTGACTCTTATACACCTCTTCTGGGCCCTATACCCAATCGAGTCACGCATGTCAGATGAGTTGAGGTTTCATTCTGTCCAGTCCCCTTTCAGATCTTATGTTCCCACTCGAGCCAACAATCCATTGTATGGATAACTGTATATCGATGTTGAAGCCTTGAAAGGCCACATGAATCCAACATTGGGAGGCTCTTAGTGAAAGCTAGTGTTATGCACATAAATAGTGTGTAAGAATATTCAAAACTATTTAAATGATAGATATATGTCTTGGCTGAGGTGGTTGTGAATGATCCATTGAGGCAGCTGGAAGTTTATGCATTTGTTGTGTCTATAAAACTCTGCTAAGACACGATTATTCTCCATATCAAGAGAAGCATCTTATGCCTTCAGTGTATCGTTATTGTATTTGAGGTGGTTGTTCAATATAAACATCCAATCTCTTTTATTTCATTTTGGGATCCACTATTAGCTTACAACCCTTCCGTTATAGTGGATATGGATCAATGATTCAACTTGAGCTGCAGTTTAACCTATTTAGTTCCAGACATTGAAGATACATGTATGTGCTCGACATCTCTCTGGACTTAATATGTTAATGTATCACCTTCATGACCTTAGAATGCAACTTTGGATTGCTCCCAAGTATTAAATGTTGGCTTTGGCTTGGAGATGTGTAAAGGGTAAAAATTACTTGCTTGTTGGTACCCAAGCTCTCTGTCTCATCCAATATTGTCTTTTTGGTTAAGGTGTCACTTCAAAACCTCCTTATCAAGATGGAGGGATTTCTTATGGGTAATATTTAGAGTAAAGAAATGCAGTGCCTTGCAAGGGAAGAATTACTTTGTATCATTACTTAACACCAGAGCATTTCACATTCCTATGCAAAAAAACATCATCATAAAAGGGCTTCCTTGATGTGCTTGAACATTCAGTATAATTGCTGTAGGCCTCATCAATGGTCTTGTTAGAATTCACGAATTTAGTCGTTTTCTGGACATGCTTGGTGCACTTGAAAATCAACTTTATTTCATTCTAAAGCTAATCATCCATAATTATTAATTGTTAATCATATTTTCACTTCAGCCACCGCTTTTGAGAGACTTTCCTGATCTCTCAAGACCATAGACCATAAAGCTATCATAACCTCCTCCTAGTGTTTCTCAAAATAGTATGATAATAGCTAAATCTTTTTATATATATAAATTATTGGTAAATGATCTGATTTTCTGGATTTCTATTTGTAACAGAACTGTTTTTTATGCCCTTTGGATCTCAAAGTTGGAAATACTTCTTCGATATATATAGCAATCTTTCTCATCAACCTACTTCATGGGGTTTGTAGACCTCCTGGGCATAAAATTTTGGATGCCTGTGCTGTATGATGAATCCTCATAACATTTCAGTAGTGGCATTAGCTGTCAAATATTGGACCATACGCAATGGTCCAATGGACTCCATAATGTGTTGGTTGGAAAAATCATACCCATTGAAGCATAGAATATCTCTGTCCAACCATTGGAAACAATAGAAACATCAAACTCATCAGTTTCTTATATGATTCCTGACGATAATTTAGGATTCTACCTGTTAGCCTAATCTACAGCCCATACAATGCATAAGCAGGTATTCGGCTTGAGAAGATAGAAAGATAATTTAGAGAACAGATTTCTTATGAAATTCAGCTTTTAATAGAATCACTAGATGAAATTTCAAAATTTTTAAATATTTGTAATTTGCTAATTGCAGAAAATGTAAAATATGGAAAATCATACCATTATCCATGAATTTATTGATTTATGACATTCAAATATTCTTAATAAAATAAATCCAAGGAAAACACTATCTGTTAATTAGCCATGTATTTCTGTTGGCAAATTATATTAAAAAATCTAATCATATCTGAAGTTTGAGAATGTAGCTTTATTTACAGAAAAAATTTATTTACCAACATCAATTTGGAAACCTTTATGAGGAGAGAGGGTGGCAATGCCAAATATGTGAATCTGTTGTCTAGAGAAAATAATATAGAATTTAAGAGGGCCTGGTACATGATAAAAGACAACTGATGAGTACAATTGCCTAATAATGAGGAACAAAAAGGCATCCTAAAAGAACAGGTATATTGGGTGAAGGTCTTCATTGATTGCCATTATTTCTTGTCTACATTTACCTTATTCATTCCCTTTCTGCTGAAGAACTGTTGTATTGCGGTCTTTTAATTGTTATCTTTTAGAATTTGGCCTGCTTGTAAGACATCCGGTTTTGTTTGTCCAAAAAATTAACCAAGCTAGCCTACCCTCTTTTAGACACCTATTGCATTACAAAGTCAGGGCCCTTGTCACACCTTCTACCCTCTGGAGGTTTTTTTTCAGTGGATTCTGTCTGGAGCAAATATCAAGTTCTGTATTTGTCCTTGTCCTCTCCCTTTTCCTCCATTGATGTATGAGTATTCTGTTGCTTACATCCCTAAAAGTGTGTACTCTCATCATGTACAGAACTGAGCCTCTATAGAGCAGATTCTACAGAAGTACTTTCAAAACAAAGTTATTGATTTAGACCCCCCTGTTACTAAATTTTCGGCTTTGGACATTAGATTTTCTCCATACATGTCTGAAGTTCACCCACTAAGACAATTTTGATAAGAAATTTGAACAAACCCCTTTCATATGTACACTGACTTCTCTTCCCTGGTGAATCAGGTGAGTATGTTGACATGGTGAAAGCTGGAATTATCGACCCACTCAAAGTTGTTCGAACTGCCCTAGTCGATGCTGCCAGGTCTCTCTCTCTCTCTCTCTCTCTCTCTCTCTGACACTGGGTGCTTCTATATATGTTTGTGAAAATGGTTATTCAAGTCTGTGTATTGTATGTTGTTGCATATTGGTAGTGTGTCCCTGCTGCTAACAACAACTGAGGCAGCTGTGACCGATCCAGAGATAAAAAGTGGCCCACGGCTAAAAGGAGTACCTGAAATGGATGACATGGACTTGTAAGGGTCTGTTTCGAAATCGACTTGTATCGATAGTGTTCTCTACCGAAAATTAAAAGTTTTTGGAATCTGATGTGCATCATCCGTCAGCTTGCTCAGGCATTGAGGTGGCATAATGTGTATGGGTTTCCATTAGGATGGTTCCTAGCCATATATTTTGTGTTGACAGTTTGAGTCCTATGTTTACCTATGAGAGTGGAATAAACATTCATATATTTTTTTTTGGGTTTGAAGGCCATCTTTTGGTTTAAGTGAACCAATTGGAATAATGTTCCCCATTTCATCCTTGAGGATTGAGGATTGGCATAGGCCGAGCTCAATTTTTTATGATAAATGGCAAGTTCTGACAAATCAGGCTTGGGCTTGATCGATTAGTTGTTAATGATTGTGACACTACATCCAAGTTTGCTTTTTGTTGAACCACCCCAAAAGAATGATGACAAATTTTGACAGTTATTATTGAAGATGTTTGAAACCTCGAAGGATAAAGATGTAATATTTGGATAGTTCTTTTTATTGTTGTCTTTTGGCTCTGTTTTGTGCATGTTGTGTACCCTACTACAATGGTGACCAAGTGAGAATTACCTTTCTACATTGAATCCTTTGTGGTAACTGGAAGCATGTGGGCAGCATTGAACTTTGACTATTATCTCTTTACTAGAAGAGTGGACTGCACACTAACTACAATTACAGGAAAAAAAAGAAAAGAAAAGGAAAAAGTGAAATTTCAAATAATTGGAAAAAATAAAATGAGCATAAAACAACAAATATTTTCCCCCACCTCACACTGTCTCCTCTGAAAGTGCAAAGTCTGTTTGTGCAAGGTCCTTGTACGACAAGATAATTCCCTCTATTGATAACTGAAAAATTGTTGCCCTATTTTTTTTGGATAATGCAGTGGGTTGGGTAATGCAGTGGGGAAGACATGCTCTTGCCCGATTTTTTTAGTAGATTAGGAGTTAGCTTTTTGAAAGTATTAGTGGGGTGGTAGGAATGGAAACCACAACATGGTGATTAAGGTTTGGGGTGCTACCATCAGGACTTCAACCTTTTCCCAAATTGTTGCCCTATTGCTCAGATGATTTTTTATTTTATCAATAATGCATCACAGTTTTAGAATTTCAGGTGTACCAGGTAATTATGTTTATCACTCAATTCAAGACTTCGGAGACGTACATGACTCCTTACTTTGTATCTAACAATTCACCGGAGGAGGAAAACTCGGGCGAGCCAACTTGGACTCACCACTCTCACGAGAGTTTGGGTATCCTTGAGTTGGGCGATCTCACCACTCCTTACCTTTCTACATGGAATCCTTTGTGGTCTCACCACTCACCACTCTCAAGGTAATCTCTCGCTTATCCTTGAGTTATTTTAGATTTTAAAAAATATTAAAATGAACTTCAAAAGTACAATTATCAAAGAAGAAAAATGAAACATGAACTCAGTGAGACTGTGGTCCTGTGTGGAGCAAACTAAGCAAATGATATTTCCTAATACCGGATTGAGGGTTACAAGCTAGGCCAGTTGGTTGCGAAAAACGCATATTACATGGGCATAAAGATTAAACTGATAAGAGTTATAATGAGTCATCCTTTAATGAGGTCGGTGTATGCCTGGATGAGTGTACCGAGAGACTATGTGGCTTTGTGTGTGATGGTGGCCTTTAGAGACAGGGGCCAAAGCCCCATCCGTGTACTATCACACGACATACACAATGATAGGTATTTCGAGAAAGCGAATCGCCATTCAGGGTGAAGCTTGTGCATATGCGAGAGATTACCCCTATGCACCATAGAACTATGGTTGCATCAGGTCTAAGTGGCTTTGATACATTTATAGGGGAGAACCTGAAATCCACATACTGAGATTATAACCCCTTACTCATTGACTAGACTTTGGTGACCCATTAGTGAGTCCTTGTATAGACTATGGGTTATGAGCAACACTAGGTCGGTTTGAAAAAGTAAGTGTGAATTATAGTCCATAGTAGAAGGTGGAGTATCCCGGTGTTTATTTATTTATTTATAGACTATATGGATCATTTTCCATCGAAATATTTAATTATGTTTGTTTTAATGTTATATGATTTTTAGAATTGTTATTTGAATTTTCTAAATCTTTGGGTATTGTATTTATGAAATTTGAATTTATAAAAGCATAGATATTAATTTTTAATTATTTAAATCAAATTTTATGAATTTCTAAAAATCATAAATTATTTTAAATAATTATCATATTGCATGGAAGGCCCAAATGTGTATATGGGCCTACCATAACAATCTGTTGGGGCCCATGATGTGCCACCTAGGGTGTCACGCCCCACCTTGCAGACTTTTCTTTTAATTAATTCAAGCTTATGGCTTGAGGGTGAATAAAGCTTATGTTTTGGAAAGATTGTGTTTGAAGGAAACTTTGAAATTGAATAAGGAAAGTGTGAGAAGTCGTGTACATGAAAATATGAAAGCACAATACTATTATAGATATTTTTTTATTTAAATTAACTGATGGGAAAATGATTTAGAAAATGGGGGATAAAGGTTTTAGCACCTTTTATATGATGACCTATCTAAGGAGTAAAGAACTTATATCTCTCATCAAACAAGTCACTCAAGATCAATGATGCATATTCAATCTTGTTAGAAGAGGCAAACCAGGAAAAGCTTAAGAAACCCTAAACTTATTTAAGCATTGTAAAAAGGGATGCCGTCTCCTATATCTCACATGCCTAAAATCTCCTCTCGTCTCTCTCTCGTAAGATATGGGGGCACGCCCCTGCCATAGATTTCTCTCTCTCTCTCTCTCTCCCTAGTTCAAAGATAAGAGCATGCCTCATATAGTTAGATAATGCCTTCCATCTCTAAGCCCAAAAAAAAGGGCACGCCCCACTCATTGTAAAAGGTCTCTCTCTCTCCCATCTTGTTTCTAATGACCTATGGGTTAAGGGTGTAGTAAATAGATTATATCTCTCTCGACTAGGTTATCAAGGGGTTAATCTTTAGTTTGAGATTAATATTTTTGAAAGGAGTTCATATTTGATTGGAGGCTATGGCCTAATTGCTTTCATAGGATTGAGATTGAAGGTTGACTATTGGAAGGTGGTGACTCAGTGTGGGGTATAATTAACCCGATTGAGGTAATCTTCGACACTCTCTTTCTTATTTCTTGTCATATTTATTTCTTGTGTATTTTGTTATTCTCAAGCATAACATTGTAATTTTCTTTGGTTATTAAAAAAAAGGTTTTTAAGTGGCATCAAGTTTTAGATCTTAGATTTATTTTCTTTATTTCTTTTGAAGTTGATTTTTTTGTAATGGATTACTTGTAAGTGATCTAAGCCAGAAAATAAAAAAAAAAAAAAAGAAAGAGAAGAAAAAAAGAACGAATATATGCATCGGCTTACATAAGTCCAACTTTCATTGGTATCAAAGCCATTAATACTTGTTGCCATTCAGAGTCTTTTCTCTTTACTTGAGTCTAGATTTAGCTTGAGAATTAGATATGGCTGCTCGTACTTGCATCTCGAAGATCCTGAAATCCGAAAGGTTTGATCGAGACAACTATACCTTATGGAAAAGAAAGATGTTATATTTGCTTTATGAGGAAGGCTTACAAGAGATGCTCTATGAGAACCATCCTGATAGACTAAGAAATAACTCATCTCAAGAAACCAAAGATGAGTATGCTTCATGGAAGCACAAAAACATGAGGTGTAGGTATATTCTATTATACGTAATGACCGACTCATATGGTTCCGAATATGAGCCCATTAACTCCTCAAGGAGGATCTATGATAGGCTTGAGAGGGAGTTATGCGGATCCCTCTGCCATGAAACAAGCCATGGCCATGAAGAAATACAATGAATTGAAGATGTTCGAAGGGACAAAAATATTGAACCATGTGCACACTTTTCGTGCACTAGTCCGAGAGATGGAGGCTTCCGGCATGAAACCCTTGAAACCCATGCAAGTGGTTCATCGCATGAACTCACTTTCAAACTCGTGGGAAACCTTTGTGACTTCTTTCTCTGCTCGTCAAAATGCCCCGAAGTTGGAGGAGCTTATCAAGGCGATCAAAGATGAGGAAGAGAGGAGGAACTCAAAGCATGCACCAACACCCACGCTTGCACCAACACCCATGCTTGAACCAACTCAAAGGGAGATCAGACACATGGCAAAATTACAACACTTCTTTGAACCTAAGAGAGGAAAGGGAAGAAACAAATTTTGAAAGAGAGGGGATGATAAGAAAAGAAATTTGGAAATAACGGAAGGAGGGAGATTAAGACTTGCTTTAATTACAAAAAGGTGGGCCACCTAGCCAATTATTGTCGGTCCAACAAAGTTGGTAGGACCAATAAGGAACTTGCTTGTGTGGTCCTAAAAACATCGCTCCTAGGGTGCATTTTGGTGTCTTGACTCGGGGGCTACGACTCATGTCACAAACACCAAGGATGACTTCCGCTTTTTTACTCTCGTGAGGCCGGGTGAGCAACATATTTATATGGGAGGGAGCCAAAAGACCGATGTATTTGGAGTTGGGGATTATGAGCTACAATTTAAAAGTAGGAGCGTCTTGATCTAAAGCAAGCACTTTATGCTCCCGATATGAGAAAGTACTTAGTTTCGGTTCCCAAGATAGCTAGAGCGGGTTTTGTCACTGCCTTCCTTGGAGATAAGGTGATGGAAATAACTATGTTATGATCGGACGTCTTGTGGACGGTCTTTACGCCATTGAAATGAAAGAAAATATTGCTTATGTCTTGTCCCCAAGTGGTTTGGATGCTACCCTATGGCATATGCGGTTAAGACATATAAACATCAAAAGAATATAAAGATTGAAAAAGGATGGAATCTTCCAAAATTATAAAGGAGATTTATCACAAGTATGTGTTTTGCGCGCAAGGAAAGCTAACAAGGAAAAATACCATAGGGACAAAAAAAGAGCTACCAACGTGCTAGAAATCATTCATTGTGACATATGTGGTCCTAAATCCAAAGCCTTAGAAAGGTTTAATGAATATAAAGCCAAGATAGAGAACCAAGCGAACTTGAGAATCAAAGTCCTAAGAACCCATAGAAGGGTTGAATACTCATTTGAACTTTTCAAAGACTTATGTGTAGAAAGTGAAATTATTCATGACTATACCATGCCTTATACTTCGGAATAAAATGGTGAAGCCGAGAGACATAATAAGACCTTGGTTGAAATAGTAAGGAGTATGATGGGGCATGCTATGCTATTTCTAAAATTTTGGGGAAAAGCCAGGTTGACGGCATTGTTATATCCTTAATTGGATTCCCACAAAAGCTTCCTCACTTACTCCTCATGAAATATTAATTGGTTATACTCATTCCCTTGACCATCTAAGAGTATGGGGATACTCAACCCATATCCTAATCCCATACAAAAAAAAGACCAAACTTCAACCTAAAACTGTGAAATTAATCTTTATTGGTTACCCTGACCATAATAAGGGGTATCGATTCTACAACCTTGAAATCGGGGCAATTATTAAAAGATGCGATACTCACTTCTTCAAAGAAGAATTCATTGAAGCAAGATTGAGTCACAAACAAGCTGACCTCTTTAATCTGCGAGGGATCCCTCAGTCAAGAAGAAGAAACAGTGGAAGAGTTCCTCTCTTTCGGGATCAAACGACAAAAGTCCCTTCTCCTCAAAAATCAAAGAAGAAGATTCCACCTCCCAAAGGAGAAGAGTCAGCAGAAAATCGACCGACTCAAAAAAAGAAGAAGAAGATGGAGAAGGTATGGTACCCCTGATGGTATCTTCGTTGGAGGGTGATGATATGGTCGTAGGTTGCATAACTGATGATCAAAGTGAGAAAAAGATTGACATTCCTATTCCCCACCCATAGAAGAGGTGCGAACTTTGGAAGGCACCTAGAGCTTGAAGAAGAAGGATAAATGATCAAAGAATGAGACTCCTAAGCTGGTATTAGTTGTCACAAGATCATCCATGAGGCGTGAAAGCTCGCGTCTTCATGATGACTTCCTTTAACCATCGAAGGCTCAGTCTCCAAAATTGGGCAGCTCTCAATTCCTTCCATGAGAGCTATGAAACGAGTTCCCGATGCTATTGCCCCTATTCCCAGCTTCTGACTAAAGACTATAGGATTTCAAAAGAAAATGGGGGTACTTGGGTACTTATTAAAGTAGATACGTCTTCCTCCCCCCCACCCCACCCTAACCCAACCCACCCCACTCCACCCCACCCCACCCCAATCTTCTGCTACTTCTGCCTTGGAGGTCGAAGCGCTGGTTGAGGAGTCCTTCACCTCAAAAGAACACGTTGAGGCAAAATCTACCTCAGATCATGGAGAGGGGATGATAGAAGCCTTGAGGGGTATTCCTATATCCCCTAGGCGAGATGAAGGCTCATCTTTTTCAGCTCCTCCCTCTACGAGCACTCCCGAGGTGGCTGAGGAAGTAGAGCCTGAGGAAGATGAACTTCAGAAGGCCAAAGGAAAAGCTCCCATGGTTGGTGACAAGCCTTTAGAGGTGGTGAATGTCTCGCTAGCCGGGTCCTTGTCCATCCCATTACTTACTCATGCGGAAGTAATTGCGAGTATCATTGCAACATTGAAAAGCTTGCCTTGGGAGACCCTTTGTCGTCCACTTCCTCCTTTGAGTATCGATGGTCAGGCTGAGCCCACTAGCAAGAGCAAACCTTCCTTTTTAGGTATTGACTTAGCAATAGTAATTTTCATATCAAGTTATTTTCTTTTGATCTCTAATCCTCTTGTTCCTTGCAGGGGTCCCCATAGTTTTCAATTCAGGTGGAGAAGTTGTCCTATCGACAACTGTCGATGTTGAATTCCACAAAACAGATGCAACAAGTGATGTCTTAAGTACTCTTGCCGACACTGCGGGAGACCTTGTGGGATCTATGATTAAAGATCCCCAGATGGTTAGTGGATTTCAACAGTAGATGGGGATGAACAAAGTGAAGGAAGTGACGCAGCTTCTTAGCTGGTCTTCGCAACATCAAGGCATAGATTTTTCAGTGCTAGAATTTGTAGGGAGTGGATATCGAGAAGCTCTACCAAATAATCTTTTCTCAGGCATAATATGAATGTAATCATCGCAATTCTACTTTTAACTCAAAACAAGAGGTCTCTGTAGTTTAAAGCCGTATATATGTTAGGGCCTTCCTAACCTCTTACTCAAAAGGGTATGGGTGGCCCAATGCTCAAGGTCATAAGACCTCGAGAGGGTATTGTAGTTTACAGTCATACAAGGTAGACTATATATGAGGGCCTTCCTAAGCTCTTACTTAAAAGGGTATGAGTGGCCCAATACTCAAGGTCATAAGACCTCGAGAGGGTACTGTAGCGTAAGAGTCATACATGATGGACTATATATTAGGGCCTTCCTAACCTCTTATTTAAAAGGGTATGGGTGGCCCAATGCTCAAAGTCATAAGTCCTCAAGAGGATACTGTAGTTTAGATTCATATATGGTAGACTACATATTAGGGCCTTCCTAACCTCTTACTTAAAAAGGTATGGGTGACTCAATGCTCAAGGTCATAAGACCCTGAGAGGGTACTGTAGTTTAGAGTCATACATGATAGACTATTTATTAGGGCCTTCCTAATGTCTTACTTAAAAAGGTATGGGTGGCCCACTGCTCAAGGTCATAAGACCCCAGAGGGTACTGTAGTTTGGAGTCATATAGGGTAGACTATATGTTAGGGTTTTCCTAACCTCTTACTTGAAAGGGTATGGGTGGCTCGATGCTCAAGGTCATAAGATCCCGAGAAGGTACTATAGTTTAGAGTCATACATGATAGACTATTTGACAATGATTTAGGTCATATTATGTGGACTTATATATTAGGACCTTCCTAACCTCTTACTTAAAAGGGAATGGGTGGCCTAATGCTCAAGGTCATATGAACTCGAGAGGATACTGTAGTTTAGAGTCATACAAGATGGATTATTTGGCGATGTTTCAGGTCATACACCGTGGACCTATGTACAATGGACCGGGGGTGAAGCCCTTTCAAGTTGTGTGTCTGGAATGCAATACCCATTAGTTTATAGTCATGGGGTGTAGACTACTATCACCATTGACTTTATTAGCTTACGAAGAAACGCGTCATATGCTTGGCAGTTTAGAATCTTGTAGCTTGGACTATGTGATAGGCAGTTTAGAGTCGTACATCGCGGACTTTCGTTTTCTCTCAAGGATAACATTCCTTTAAGTATCTCCCATTAATTGGAGGCATATCGTCCTCTCTTGTCTCTGGGCAGAGAAGGTATGCTCATGCAGAGTAAGCTTTTTTTACCACATAGGGCTCATCCCATTTGGGTTTAAACTTGGACTGAGGTGCCCCAATGAGGTTTCGCACAGCCAAGACCAAGTCGCCTAGTTTGAATGACCTTAATCTTATCTTTTTATTGAATGCTCTACTCATCCTGGCCTGGTAAACTTCCAACTTTTGTTGGGCGACGAGCTGCTTTTCATCTAGAGAATTTAGTTCATCGGGTCAGAGCTTAACGCGTTCATCTTCATTAACCCATAGTGAATTGCCACCCTCAAGGAAAATATCTGAACTTCCAAGAGTAGGACAACTTCAGCCCATAGGCCATGAGTATGGAGTTGCTGAGGTGGCATTCTTCCTCATTGTCTGATATGTCCAAAGAGCTTCAAACATTCTCTCATGCCCGCCCTGTTGGCGTTTACTAACAGTCTTCTTTAAGACTTCATAGAGGCTCGTATTGAATGCCTCCACCTGTTCATTAACACTCGGGTTGTACATGGATGAGTACCTCCAATCAATATTAAATTGAATGGTCCTCTCTCGGATGTAGTCATTTTTGAATGGAGACCCATTATCTGATATGATTCTATATGGAACTCCAAATCGATGCATGATGTGGTGACACATAAAGTCAACCACGATCTTTCCTATTACCCTTCGAAGAGGGATAGCTTTTGCCCACTTTGAGAAGTAGTCGGTAGCTACTAATATATAGAGATGACCTCCAGCTAATGCTGGGGTAATGGATCTCACAATGTCATAAGGGTTGGATGCAACGGTTATGATAACTGATGGATATAGTCTGTGTGTACCTGTAACGACCCTATTTTTTTAAATAATAATAATAATAATAATAATAATGGTAATAATAGTAATAAATTCAATAAAAATAAAATACTAATAATAGTAATAATAATAATAAAAAAATAAAATAAAATACTTATACAAAAAAATGACATTTTTTTTAGTGATGGTTCATTGTTTTGTTAATGCACCATGGGACCCACCCTTTTTCTACACCTTCCATTCCCGCCGAATTTTTAAGGGAAACATTTAATTAAAGATTTAGTGGATTATGTGGATCATGAGAGAATGATAAGAGGTGAGGTCGCAACATAAGAAAATAATGGGGGGTTATCTGGCATTAGAAAAAAATTAACAAAAAAAATAAAAATAAAAAGGGAGGACACATGTCTTGACAAATGTCAATTTTAAGAATTTTTTCCCTCATTTTAAAAATATTCCCGTCCCCTCATGAGCTAATGATAAGGCTCATTAAAGATTCTATCTCTTTCTCTATCTACATGGGCCTCTTTCCCTCTCTCCATCATTTTATTTTATTTGTATTTTTTTTTTTACTTCTTTTCTCTCTCTCCCTCCTAATGATT
>NW_006500351.1:3532426-3630035 GCF_000471905.2 Amborella trichopoda
AATTTTATCATAACATGTAATTTTGTTGTAAAATATTCTTAGTATTATCTTAAAATATATTTTCATACCTAATTAGAAAATTTTAAATTCCAAAAATGGCTAATATCATGTAGATCTATAAATATATGAAAATTTTGAAAATGGACGGTCTGGATAATGTGTTGCAAGATGCACTATTTCCGAGATTCAAAGACTTTTTTTTTTTATATTCATAGATCTCGATGTTGAGATGATTGATTAGAGGGCTTTTTCAACATGAAAACATTTTCGATAGATTTACGAAGTGCATATTTGATTCTACATTTTAAGGTTGCGACTTTATATAGACTTTTCCCATGTCTTTTGCTCCACTTAAAATCCCCACCCAACAAATCTCTATTTTTATGTTATATTATTTTATTTATTTTGAATTTTTTTGGACAAGGAGTTTAGACCGATCTAGACTAGATCGAAATCACTTATCCAACAATCAGACACGGATTATAGGTGAATGATCCGCGCCGCCGATCCAAATTTTAAAACAGTTGTAGAAACCGAGGTGTTCCAACCGTTCCTCGCTCGTATGTTTCAGCCCACCTGCCTAATTCTCAGTACCTTGTCATCTGCTCTTCACCTTGCTTTAACAGCCCATCTCCAAGAAAGCAACAAAAGGAGACACAAATAAATCATTTTGTTCCTTCAGTGGCCAATGTGATTAAAGGAATCAAATCTCTTTGTTCGTTCGTTAAGTCCCACGTCTATGTGCACAGACCCCCCAACAGAATGGGGATGTTGCCGAGGACACTATCAGACGAACACTAAACTTCATTTCTTCCAAAACTAATACAAGAGAGATGAAATGTAAAACCCTAAAAGCGCTTTGGATCCAAAACCCTAAAAGGACTTTGGATCCAACAGTTAGAGAGAGATGGTGGGGTTGTCGAGGTGGCTGTGCAGTAGCAGCACCGCGAAGATGGTGCTCAAGATTGTGCACCCAGGGGGCAGGGTCGAGCTTCATGAACACCCGATTCTTGCGGCCGAAATCATGTATAGGAACCCCAGATGTTGTGTTGCTCACCCAACAGTCTTCCAACAGCCATGGGCTGTCGTCGAACCCGAAACACTACTCATGCTCGGCCAGAAGTTTTACTTAGTCCCCATCTCCACGATCCGAAAGCTGCAGCGTGCATCTCTAAAGCCTTCTTCTTCTTCTACATCACCTCTTCGCCTTGCTTCTCCTCTGCCATATGAAGAGACTAAACAAGTGGAAAAGGAGAGACCCAATTGTTGCGACTTCCCAATCTCGAACTCTGAGAGGCCATCTGGGAATTACTCAAATGGTAGTTGTTTTACTTGTTTGTTTAGAGGGAAAGAGCTCTTTCCAGTGGATTATACATGTCTTGAAAATGGTTGTATCAAAGAGAAAGGATCCAACAAGAGAGAAACAGTGAAAGAGAACTCGAGGAAAGTTGTGAGAGTTTATAGTCCTGTGGTCCAGTGGCAACCTGGCCTCGAGGGCATAAACGAAGAGACTCCTTTGTAACTTATATTTCCTTCTCTGGTCTAGTCTGTTATGGTCTGTGTATAAAAATTACAGATTGAAATCTCTATCTTTATACTTTACATGATCCTATGTTGAATAATAAGATCATCCATGTTTTCGTCGTCCACAGTAGTGTTTGCAAAATCTAGCGGTTCAAATCGGAACTGCCCGGTTAGATCGGAGCCGGCTTCGGTTTGGGCTAGTTTTTGTGATTGGAGTCGGTTTCAGTTTAAAAAAAATTCAAAAAAAAGTTATATAAAATCCCATAAAATAAGGGATTTGTTTGTAATGTGTTTTTTAATGCTTTTCATCATTTTGGAAAGAGTGATTTACGTACCGATCATAAAATATTAGGTAAAATGCAAAATTCTCCACTTATATGCAGAAATTACAAAGAAGGTCGATCAACCCACTTTTATTTATTTATTTATTTTAAAGTTGTCCCTCGGTCAACCTAAATTTTAATTTTTTTTTTTTAAAGTTTTTTTGTTAGTAAGGCATTGGCCTACTGATAGAAAAACAAAAAATAACTAAAAAAAAAAAAAAAAAATTCAGGTTGATTGTGGGGCAATTTTGGAAAAAAAAAGGGAGTTGACCAACATTCTTTGTAATTTCTGCATATAAATGGAGCATTTCATAATTTACCTAAAATTTTATGGTCCATATGTAAATCACTCTTTTGGAAAAGACTAGATAGTGTTTTCGCCATTAATACTTATTTTTACATTTTCTCTCTTTTTTGGAATATTTCAAAAATCTATTTCTTAAAATCTATTTTTTTGACTAATTTTCAACTTCATTTGGATGTGCTTTGTTTAATCATGCTTTAGATAGATTTTTCATATTTTTCTAGATTTGGTTTGTATTTTGTTTTTATTTTTTTTACACTTTTTTTTATCAGCCAGTCTTGATTGGTTAGGCCAGTCTAAGCAGTGGGTTTATTGGTCGCTCGTTACTAGCCCTTGGCCAGTTTTCGAGGCCGGTTGGATTTTTGAACACTAGGTATATCGTCGATATTTGGATACATGTTAATAATATTAATATTAAATTTTCAGGAGCAACATATCCGTACACTATTTAAAGAAAAGGGAAAGTTGGAGTTTTAGATTATATTAATTACTTTCACGCTAAGAACTCAATGAGATTAAAAAAAAAAAAAATCAAAATTCTTAAAATATTAATATAAAAAAAGTGTTCATATTTGTTTCAACGCCTATAAGTGATTTGCTACAGTGTTTCGCCTCCGTCAGGACATGCTATGTCTGTGACGGTTTTGCCTAAAAACTGCCATGGATTTACGAGAGCTGTGGCGGTCCCTGTATATTTTTTGCTTCCTTTTTCATAAAAATATCTTGCTTTGGACATGCTATATCTGTGACAGACTGCCACATACATGCTATGTCCGTGACGGTCTTTAATATACGCCGCTCGAAAAAATCAGAAGGTGTCCACCCTATGGCAAAAATACTGTTCATTTTCACCCATAAGAGCATTTTGTAGTCTCTTCCTATGTTTAATATGTTAATATGGCGCAACAACCCATGAACGCGCTTGTCCATGCTACATTGCCTGTCACTAAGGTGAATAACTCCATGCAATATAAGCAATAATTGCCTGATCTAAACCCCTTCAAGTTAGCCAATTAGTTTTGTTAAGAGAAATTTATAAGTGGACTAGAAAAGAAATGCAATATTGTGAAATGCTCCATATTTAAACTTTTTTTTGTTCCCACTTTACCCTTAACTACAAGAACTCTCAAAGCACAAAAAGATAATTTATTTGGGAAGTTTGAAAGTCTAACTCCCTACCCATCAAGAATGCTAAAAATATGATTTTTTAGGTGGTACAAAAGTTGGGACTTTTGAACTACCAAAAACATATGTTAAGAATCAATTAGTGTGCGCATGGAAAAATTTTGGCGCAATTTTCTCTTAAAATTTCACAAAATTAAATTTCAATAGAGCTAACTAATTAACTGATTTCGATCTAAAATTTGCAGAGAGAAATTAGTTAATTAAATCCCAAGAATTTTAAATCAAAATCTCTCCAAAATTGAATCCATGAATTATGAATTAAAAGCTCATACTTAAGGATCAAATAGAACTCAAAATCTCATGAATTGTGGAGGTAAGAGGCAACAATGCATTGTTGTAAATGAACATTTACCACCACCAAAAGCTCCATAGAAGAATGACTTGATGATGAATTCTCCAAAACTTAAATCATCATGGATCGAGGGTTTCACCTCCAAGTCTGAGATGAAGTTTCAATCTCACTTTCTCTTACTAAATGCTGGTACTCTTCTCCTATCCTTCTCACTCGTACGAATCATCTCATAATATGGAGAAGGAAAGAACCACATGAAAGGTGTACCACTATGCAGAATAAGAAAGTGAGGAAAGAGAGGTCTCTCTCAAAGTCTTTGCATTATGTAGAGAAGGAGAGCTTAAATGGTGGAATGAGGCACTTATGGAGAGTCAATTTTCCCTCTTAAATGAGCAACCAACAGTGTATTTATAGGCTAGTGTAGAGATTTTTTTAGATGAATTAATCTTGGTTATTAAAGTCAATCAATGAGAGCGGCTTAATCCTAGCCGCCCATTACTTATCATGTTATCTTAATAAGTGGATGAGATTTAACATCGTTATCCTCACATAAAACCCTAATTTACACTTTCTTCATTAATCTCAATTTCAAATTCAGTTCACATTCTACTAGTTTCCATAATTGTATATGCTAAGTCACTCGATTAAAATGAGAAAGCAGAGGGAGAGGGTTTATTTTGCACGAACTCTAGAATCAATTTGAATTTAATAATTTCCTCCAATTCCATGTTTATATGCATGTGCACCAAATCATATGATGCTCCACAGGATAGATGGTTATATACCTAATTCTATACAGGCCTACATTAAACATGTTCAATCATAATCTCAAACCCTATACCCCTTCTAGAAGATTACTCTATGTGCATGCAACCACCAATTCCACACATTAAACATGTACAACCATTTCTCAATTTCAGAGAAATACTCCATAATTGAAAATAGTTCAATTTTTTTTCACAAATGGCAAGTAGGTTCCTATTAGGGGGTGACATCATCCCTATGCCATGTCAGTCTCATGTGGCATCGAATGGCTATTTTGGGTCTCACAAGTGGGCCATAGGGGGCACAATCTTTCATTGTTATATATAAAAAGAATTTCTTAAAGCTCAATTTTTCGTCAAGAAATTTCCAAAAAATTTCTCAAAAACCGCAAAAATCCTATAAGAATTCTTCATCATGTTTATATAATTTGGTATCATATATGTTATTTAATGAGGGAAATTTGTATCTCATGGAAATGAATTGGGCATTGGAGGACTCCAATTGACTAGTCCGAGAATCCAAAGTCACCTTCTAAGAATGACCCACCAAACCTATAATCCAGAGTTTCAAGCAAGGGCTCATGCTTGTCTTATCAAATTCAATCCAATAAATGGCTCAGCATTCTCAGGTTGTGGTGGATTATTGGTGCACCACTATGGACATGCACTTTGGTGGATGAGCGGATCCTTTCTCGACACATGTGCATTTCTTTTTCAGGTTGATCAACATGGAGGAGTAGCTTCCCATTTACGACTGGATCAATACGGAGTGGCTTCCCATGAAAAGGTTATAAGGTCAGGTACTTAGGCTTATGTCCTCTCAAAGCCTTAAGCTTCTCATACAAGGCTAAAAATCATATAAAATACTCGAGATCATATAACCACCAATTGATCACAACCAATATCACACACAATGCCCTAGCCACCTAATGCAGGGATATAAAAATAAACATAAAATAAAAAATAAAATTAAATGGCCAAGAGATTATATCCTCTCTCTCCACCAACATCTCTACAAAGAAGGACCTCTTCTCTTTCAATACAATCTAAGGAAAAATAAAAAAACAAAAAATAGAAAACTAAACTCTATCTCTCCCTTATCTCTTAAAAACATAATTTAACCAACTCAACCACGTTAATCCTTATCTATTTTGTTTATGCTCCAATTTGTGCTGATCTCTTAGATGAGATCAACTCAAATATTTACAAAACTAAGTTAATTTATGAAAAATTAAAGAAAGTGGGGTCGATTGAATTATGGGCTCAGAAACAACACATATTTGATTCTTTCTTGAGTCCACTAGAGGTGCCACCTTCAAGATCTATGTATATTTCTTCAAAAATATTGCTAAATTTTACTAACTTAATGAATAACAAAAAATTACAGGAAAGTAAACTAAATTAATGAAGAAAATACACTAAAATTAAAGAGAAAAAGAAATACTTACCTTAGGAACTCGAAACCTAGAGTTTTGGGATTGGATCAAGCCGCCTTTTTTGTGTCAACATTTCCTTTTGGATGCATCTTGCTTGGTGGAATTGGTACATCTAAGGTTCTTTCACTTAGATCTCGGGTTCCTAAGGCTTCAGAAAAGGCTAGAGATTTTTAGATTGGGTTTACCTAGGCTTTTCTAGGGGTTTGGAGAATGTTTTCTTTAGTTTTCTAAGGTTTTTAGGATCTTCTAATGTCAAATCTGAATTTTGGATTTCTAGGGTTTCTGGGGAATTTTCCCTATTCTTTTCGATTTTTTTTTTAATTTTCTAAGGCTTTATTCTATTTTCTAGAATTTATTGAGTATTTTCCTAATTTCAAATTTCCTAGGGATGCAATGTATTTTCTAAGGATTTTTCAATCCTCTTTTGCAGGGGTTTTTCATATTAATTTTGGTATGTTTTTTATGGGGTATTTATACATTGAAGTAGGGTTAAAATTGAAATCAGATCAGTTCGATCCCAGGGTTTAGATTGAATAAAAAAACTCAAATTTCAGATTTTTACTGACTTTGAATAATTCAAACGTATATGGAAAAAAGGGTTGGGCTAGGCCTTGACCCATCAGGCTACCGAGGCGCGAAGCCTCGTGCGGCATGATGAGGGTTGTGTCACGCGGCCCTTGTACGAGGCTGGCCCAACGCATAGTGCAGTACGTGGCACAGGTAGGGGTATTTTCATCATTTCCCCCTAATCCAACTTTGCCTTTAGCGTATTTGTGTGATTCTTAGACTGTTGAAAAGCTCTTGGGGTCTACTTTGATCTGGGATAGGTTCCTAGTAGTTTTGGGATAATTTAACTTGGTTTAGTTGTACTACGGTCTACTAGGATATGTGTGGTCCTTGGGAGTCAGAATCAAGCTTTTAGGAGTTACCTTACTCATAATTTCAAGGGGGCATCTACAGTTGCCCCTCTTTAGCATTCACCTGGAGTACCAGGTGAATGACAAATAAGTAGACACCTGGAACACGATTGAAAGGAATATTTCTAAGGAGTCATTCTTTTGAATAACCAGTACCCTTTGGGTTGGTATTACACTGATGGATGCTTTTCATCTGTAAGACATAAAATTGAAACTGTACCCCAATGGCAATTAATAGGAGTTATGCTATCTTTGAGTCAGTGGCACCCCTTGCTGAGGTCATCCCAATGCTACTTAGGACGCCAGTGTAGTCATCTCCAACTTTAAACCTTTTTCTTGGGGTCTGTTTTTCCAATTGAATAGGAATCTTATTTAGAAGAAATGATTGATGAATTCTTGGCTAATTGAACTTATTTTTCGCCTTCAATTTTAATTCTAAGGATCCATAGGTTCAAGCTTGAGTCTTGGGAACCCATGGGTTGATTTTTTTTTTCTTAAGGGTTTGTAGCGCGGTATCCGGGATCTAGTGGTGGCGTAAACATCCTGTCCAAGCTTTCTAGAAACTCATTCATGTTTTAAAACATTTTAGAAGATTTTGAATATTGGTAAGGCTTTGAAATGGATACGAAGTTCCGGGATACTTTTTAACCACAGAAATTAAGGCTTTTGAAAACTTCACAGGACCTGTAGGGGAAGTTTTGAAGATAGGTGAGAAATTTGAAATTTTTTGGTGTTGGTTAGCCTTTTAAGCTAGTGCAACCATTGAGCCCTTTGAGCAGTTTTACTTCATATAGTGATGGCCATTCTTTTACCTACCCCGAAATTTTTTGTCACAGGGGTTTGACATTGAACTTGATTGGGTACTTGATCTTTTGGTCATCATACGGGTTAGACATCTTCTTGTCTTGACTCTTTTACGGGGCGTTTGAGTTTCATGTTTTTTTGGACTTCTTTCAACTAAATTTGAATGGTGAGCCACTTTGGCTGGTGTCACCTTGGAGTTATGTGAATCTGAACATGATTAGATGAAGGCTGTTTAAAATTTTTGATTTTTTGGGGTGTATCAGACACAATGGGGGACTTCTCTAACTGTTCAGGGCTTCATTTGGAGCTGATTTCACTCTCTTATGAGTGTTGAATATTGATTCCTCATTTTCTTGATTTTTCCTTCTTTTTTCCATTTTTTTTAGTGGGTGTGGGGTGAACCACCACCTTTACCCTCTTCTCTTTTTCTTCTTTTCATTTTTCAGGAATTTTCAAAAAAAAAAAAAATATCACTTTCCCTCCTCATCTCCAGTTTGGTTCTCTCTCTCTCTCATAGATTTGAGAGTTCAGGATCCAAGGACCCCTACTACTCTGTGATCTTTCATCACTTCAAAGGTTCTTTGGCAGCATTTTCTCCCTTTTCCACTATGGATTTGTCTCCTTGAGTCTTCAATCTCTAGATCCATACTAGATATGGCATCTTAGTAGCAATGGTGGGCCGAGGATCGACACATTTCCGTTCGAAGGGGCATGTTAGCTATGCAACTTTCTTGTTTCCTGGTGCTTCCTAGTCACATTTCCCTTCATTTTTGTTTATTTTAATGAAATTCTCTAGGTTTTTAATTATCATGAAGCTTAGAAAACTTAGAACATGGGAATCCATTGTATGGATTTGCTTCTTTTGACTACAAACTAGCTTATGAAACTGTGCATACCAGGTGTTCGATAGCATGTTTCAATGAACGTTTTCATCTCTTTTGGTCATGCACTGTATGGAAAATTTATTTATTTTGATATTCTGAGTATGCATGTTTGATCTTGGTGCATGAAACCGTTCATTTTTATTGTCTTGAGTAGTGCGCCATTTTTATCGTGACTTGTAGAGTCGTGCAAGTGGGCACTTTCATGATTTTCTTTTTGTGTTCTAGTTGACTAATTTTCCTGTTCCAAGACTGTAGCATGATTATTTCCCGTGCTAAATTCATGTTTTTCCCCACTTTAAAGAATTCTGAGCATGTTTGATATATTTTCCATGTTGGGAAAATAGGCTTCCTGTATGTTTTTACATTTGAAAATTCTATGGTGGAGCGTCAGTCACGTGATAATGTGATCTTTAAACTTAGTTTAGGATTCATTTTTATGATGAATTTTATCAAGATATCACACATTTTCCCTAGGACAATTCGCCTTAGGCGAATCATCAAAAATTACCAAATTGCCCCTATTTCAGGGCTACGACAAATGTCACTCTATGGTGATCTTGGGAGTGAATTTTTCTTCATTTTATTTCCTTTTCTCTTCAGAAATCATTTGTTACTCACCCTAGGACATCTAGCCTTGGGTAAATTACTGAGCCCTGCATTTTTTTTGAATTTGGCTAGAGCTCTTCTCCAAAACTATAGTCGTGATATTTCTTTTCTTTTTTTTCCTATGATGATTTATTTTGTTTGAAAATTATATTGTAGAGACCTTATGTCACTTGTACACTATTAGGAGATAGGTTGAGCTTCTACCTCTAGTCCAGGTGCAGACCCTAGCTATGATAAGTCGATGGAAGACGTGTAGGATCTGACCATTCATCATTGATCACTCTCTTCTTACTTAGTTCTGTCTTTAATGGAAATTGAAGACAAACTCTATTCCTGTCCCAACTGGGGAGATGTGTCCCACCATTGAGTACATGGTAAGGACAATGGGAGTTAGGGGAGATGGAAAGCCCTTTGTTTTAGTATCCCTCCAGAGGAGCGAGTGGATCATCGTGAGGCCATTAAGGACCTCTTAGGAGTTTCGCCCCCTCTTGAGAGCAAGAAGAAGGGGAGGGATCATATATATCTCAACTGTCTTCAGAATAATTTTGGACGGGGAGTGTAGGTGAGAATGCATTCTCTAATAGGTAGTCTGGAGGAAGGTCGCAGAGGGTACCATCTCCTTCCCTTGAAGACATATTGGGCGATGATGATTAGTCAAGGAGGTAGGTCGCAGAGGGTACCATCTCCTTCCATTGAGGACATATAGGGTGATGATGATGAGGATGATGAGGAGGTTGATGAGGGTGTTCAAGCTGGGGGGGGCGAGGAGGAGGACCACTCTTCGAATGAGGAGACAACGTGAGTGTGGGTTTTTTCAATAGCTAGGTGCGATCTTTTCATTGTCCCAGTGGATATGGAGGTAGTGCATAGTCCGATGTATTTAGAGGAAGTCTAGGAGCATAGGGTATTTTTGATGTTCATATTTTGTGACTTTCTCTTTGCTGACGGTCGAAGGGATGGGCCAAATAGAAGATGGACTAGGCTACTATAGATTTGGAATACCCGGAGAAGGTTGCTTGAGCAATTGTCATACTTGCTTGGCTCTTCAGGGCTCTGCGTAAGATTGCTGCAAAGGATGTGACTTATGCTGGAGGATGTTCGATCTTCCTTTAAGTACGTGAAAGCTCTTTTTGTCTAATTCGTTTTGTAAGTATTTCCTGTAATCTTTGTAGATAGGTTGGATCCAGGTTTAGGCCTGGGTGCATGTCGCTATTTCTCATCCCATCCCGGGTGAGTTTGTCAAGCGGTTCCCCCATGTTTATAGGTGGTCTTTGGAGTTGTGGAGACTGAATCACTTTACCCATATCCTTTCTTCTCCCTGTTTATTGGTACTAGGACTAAGCAGGAGGTTAGTCAAATTCCCCTTTGATTATCTTTCCTTCCTATTCTTTTGAGATTCATGGATCACTTGATTGTGTGTATTTCTTCCCTTTATTAGATTTCCTAGGTTACTCTTGTAGAGGATAGAGCTGCTGTTTATGAGGAGGCCGTCCATTTTTTCTCACAAGCACTCACTTGATCTGTAAGGATGTGGTGGAGACTTATCATCTTGAGTGGGTGTTGCAGTTTGGGCACCCAGCTGGTCCGTACTCCCTGATGCATGCCCCTAGTGATTCGAGTGGGCTCTGAGGAAGAGTATTTGTAAGAGCTTCATGGATAGAAAAGTCAGTCACATGCTCAAATACGAGCTGAGTGAGGAGGATGCAATAGTACCCTTGGCCGTGTATGAGAGATTTAGGGCTTCTGGGAGGAATATCATATATCTCTCTTCTCACAATTAGGAGATCATGGAGAGGTTAGGTACAAGTATCCCCTGTGAGCAGGTCAATGGTAAGGTGGCACATTTGAGGAGCCGACTAGAGTATATAGCACAATCTTGGGACTATGCTATGGCACATAGTATGGATGTGCAAGCTCATCTTGAGGCTACGACTGTCACTCTTCAGAGATTAGAGGAGAGATCGGGCACATCTTGAGTTGGAGTTGATGCAGGTCTCTCAGACTCAGACCCAATCTTCTTGTACAGGTTCTTCTTAGGTTGTTCCTCATGCAATCATGATGTGATCATATTATGTAAGAGTCTCACGTGAGTGCAAGGCTAGTAGGTCTGTTTTTACTTTTTGCTTTATATCTTTTCTCCTCGTTTATCATACTATTTCATATTTCTGAGTGCTTTTTCTTTTGTATTTTCTTCAGGATGTGTATAGGAGGCAGTCAGATCTTTTAACTGGCAGTTCATTGAGATGATTTGCTAGTTCCCACTGGTGAGTTCGGCACTCGAGCACGCTAGTGGTGATCCGACACAAGCAGTTTGTGGCTAGAGGGTAGTCTTGGGAAGACAACAGATCCCTGCTCTCTTATAGCTTCAAGAGGCAATGGTGAGCGTAGTGTGCGCTCGAGGACTAGCAAGCAGGAGGCAACCAATGGCTTTTAGGCCAACTCGAGAGATGAGGACTCAGCTCCTGTTATATTTATCTTCTTTTATGTTATACACATGTACATTCCTTTTCCTTTCTTTTTGGTTCATGATGTACGAAAAACCTTTTGTATGCATATATACTTTTTCATTCTTGGTTTCCATATATTCATGGTTGTAACTTCTATTTTGTGGTTTCTTTTTGCGTCACTAAGATTTTTTGGTACCATGATCTCTTTTTTTTTTTTAATTTCTTTTTGAGATCAAATTCTTTTTATTTGTTTTTTTATTTTCTCACTTTTCTTTTGGAATCCCTAAGCAGAGGAGATCAATACATACACACACACACACACACACAGACATATATATATATATATATATATATATTGTTTTTTCTTTTGTTTCTTCTCAGGAACAATATTTTTTAAGGTACATAGCATTGATAAGATCATTCAATTCTCGTCCTGCAAGTTCTTGAGTTTGTAGGCATTGCCTGGATGAATTTGAGTTATGAAATATGGTCCTTCCCAATTAGGCTTTACTTTCCCTAATGGGTGAGGATTCAAATGAAAGATTTTCTCTTAAACTCGATCCCCTACTCTGAATTATCGTGGTAACCATCTTTGGGTAACTCGCATGATCCTATGATGATAGAAGATCATTTGTCAGCTGCTTGTAGTTGTCTCTCATTCAGGGTTTCGAGAGTGGCTAGTCAGGCTTCTGGTTGTTCCTTATAGTTTGATTGTGAGTGAGTATCCTAAGAGAGGGTATTTCTACTTCAATTGGAAGTATTGCCTCCATGCCATAGACCGGTATGTAGGGAGTCATCCTTGTGGTGGTTTTCTCAGTGGTTCTATAGGATCATAGTGCAGCTTGTAACTTTTTATGGCAATCCTTTCCACTTTCTATGGTCCAATTGATTGTCTTCAAGATAACTTTGTTGATTGCTTCTGCTTGGCCATTTTCCTTGAAGATAACAAGATGATGAGAATTTTTTCTCTAAGACAAATATTTTTCACATTCTTTTTACCATTTTTTTCTTGAAGTTGGTCCCATTATCAGTGACAATTATCTTGAGTACTCCAAATCTATAGATTACATTGTTTATAATGAACCGGACCACATGTTGTCCTTCTATGTTGGTGAATGAGGTGGCCTTGAACCATTTTATGTAATATTTGATATTAGTGTATCCATTAGAGGGTGTTGCTTTTATCATTCCAATTATTTCCAAGGCCTCACATGGATAATGGTCAGACTGGAGGTGTTGAGTTGAGTGACACAAAAGGAGCGTGTATGAGGTCCCCATAAACTTCACATTTCAAGCATCTCATCTCGTATTTCCAAAAATCTTCAGCCATAGTAGTCTAATAGTATCCTTGTCTTCTGACTTTCTGAGCTAGAAGTGCTACCCCAGTGTGTCCTCCTTCATCATGTAGTTCTTTGAGCATAGTATCAACCTCTGATTGGTCAATACATCGTAGGAGGATTCATTCGAAAGACTTCTTGTAGAGGATGTCATCTTTGATCAAGAAGTTAATCGATAATCTTCTTAGGGTATCCCTATCTCTCTTTGACGCTCCTTCAGGATACATTCTGTCTTTCAGCAAGACTGATACATCAAGATACTATGGTTTGACTTTGACTAATTGGTTGGATTCGAGGGTGGATACTTCTTCCCTTTTTCGTTCTTGATTTTCTTATTCTTGTTAGTATCTTTGGAGGAGAAGGATCACTCTTGTGGCTTATATAGAATGATTGAACACTCATTTGGGAAAGAATATACATCATTGATGCAAGAGTCGCTAGGGTATCAGCGAATCAGTTGTTTTCCCTAGTCACATGTGAAAAAGTAATGTTTAGAATCATTTTGATAGCTTTTCAATTGTGTGTTGATAGGGCTGAAGCGTTTTTGTCTCTACCTTCCAATCCCTGTTGGTTTGATTTATTACAAGGAGAGAATCACAGATGACTCCTAATTGTTCAATTCGGAGTTCACAAGTGTTCTCAAGACTAACTATTAAGGCCTCATACTTTGCAATATTGTTGGTGCAAGAACAATTGAGCCTTACACCTGTTAGAAACATTCTCTCTTTGTGGTTAAGAAAGCTTTCCCTAATGTATTGGCTCATTTTGATGAAGATGAGGCCATGCCTCCAATTAATGGTCTCTACTTGAAGAAATACTACCCCTAGTCAACGGTCCCAGAGGCATGACCTTAAACATGCCTCAGGTCTTGGTGTACAACCGTAAAATACACTAACATTACAATCTCAGAGGCATGATGTTAAACATGCCCTCAGGTGTTGTTGTACGACCTTAAAACACTCTGACTTTATGATCCCAGAGGCATGAGCTCAAACACCTCAGAGCTTAGCATACGACCTTAAAACACACTGACATTATGGTCCCAGAGGCATGACCTTAAACACGCCTCAGGTCTTGGTGTATCACCTTAAAATACACCAACACTATGGTCCCGACGGCATGACCTTAAAAATGCCTCCCCAAAAATACGGACATAACGAAAACCCAAAAGGGCGTCATGGGTAAAAAAGTTCAAAAAAAATGACGGGCATGATAGCACCACTTGCTATCATGAGTAAAAGATGTCAAAAAAAAAGAAAAAAAAGTAGGGCATGGTGAAAACCTGCAAGGCATCGTGAGTAAAAATGATGAAAAAGGCAGGCATGATGTAAAAGCCATGGGCAAAAGCACCACAAAAACTTTGATGGGGTCTTGCGAAAACAAGAAATTGCAAATACCCTAAGGGCTTGAATAAAAACCCTAGAGAGAATTTAAGTCAAAGATACGAGAGGCAAACACTTCCGTGAGAAATGCTCCCGGCATCTCACTGCCCTCAAAGAGATAGTAAAGAAGAGTAGAAGTGTGTGAACTATGAAAGCAGGAAAAGTGAGCAAAGGAAAGACAAAATGTGACATTTCATTTCATAGATGGAGAAGCTCCCAAGTTTTTCATACAACAAAAGTAATAAGAAGCAAAATGAAAGAGAATAGGTGACGCCCCTAGAAGCTCTCAAGGGCCTCATTGATCCCCACCTTCACTATCTCAGAACGCTCAGTAGCCCTAAGGTCATTGATGGTTGTAGCGGCCTATTCTGCTAAGGTGGTTGCAGACTTGATGGTAATGTTAAGTCCAGTCAGTTCGTCGGACAAAACTTGGCTTTCTGCTCGCTATTGATTTCGTTCCCCCTCCAACTCAACGTACTGGGTATTCATCTTCAGCATTTCTGCCTTCAAGGCCCTCATTTTAGCCAAGTGGGTTTTGCCACATGCGCTAAACTCCAACTTGCAAGTAATAATAACAGTCTTCTTTTGGGTACAAGAATCCACCTGCCCAAGGTGTTGGCGAATGAGTCTTCTAAAGAAGTCAATTGAGCCCCACTCAGCTCATTCACTTCAGATTCGTCTCTCTGATCCTTTAGTCGCCAACACTCCAAGTAATCCAAAAGGCCTTCAAAATGGGTGAAAGTCTCCTTCTTGAAGATGTAAATACTCAAGGCAGCCACACAACCATGAAGATTGACAATCTCCACCCCGAGCTCAGAAAGAGAACACCCGTTCAATTGCTGAAGACCTGCTTGTCGTAAGTAACTTACCATGGTAAACTTCACATTGGGAGAAGGCCTATCACGACAGGGCCAGGGGATGAAGTCACCTCAGTCGAGGGAATGGACACAATGGCGGTACTCGGCTCCATGGGTTTGACATCAAGATCTATACTCTAAGGTGCATCTGGCTAGAAATGAGACTCAATGTTCGAAGCCAAGAAGACCAATTCCTCGGCTACATCAGTGGTATCTGGGTGAGTCCCACTGATTGTCCTAATTACGTTGCCAAGGTCACTTGCCTCCTCAATTCTTGAGCATTTAAAACTTGTCTCCCCCGGAGATGAAAGAGCCACGGACTGTGTAAGCGCGACTTCGACTTCAAAAGTGGCAGTTATGCTTCATGACACCACCACTGGTAACCTCAACCATGCAAATTGTCTCTACCACATGGAGGGGGGCCACTCTCCCTCTGATAACTGTTCAAGATGAAGCTGACCCATCAAGAAGGAAGGGGAGCAGTAGCCACTATCGCTGACGATGGGGTTGCAACCTTAGGGACCACATGAGCCGTCTCCGGTACAAGCGACAGACCAACATAATCGTGCCGTCAATATCACCCAAAGACTGGACAAGGTGGACTAGTCACGATCCGAGATTGAGAGTCGACTTTGCCAACTGAACACTTTTGACAGACTGTAGTTTCTGAAATGACCTTTGATTCAAAAACATCTAAGGTCACTGGCTTCTTTGTCCTCTTCTTCATTGGCGCCTTGTCTCCTCTTGAAGGATGACCATAACGGAAGCCAACATCACGGGCAGAATGAGGTCCACTTCCTATTAAGGCATTATAATCTTGTGTTGGTTGTTCCTCATGCCCAAAAATAGTACGGCTCTACCTCCGCTAGAAGATCGAAGAAGGGTTATCAAAGAGAGTGTCAATCTTATCCTTGAGAGCAAGGACCTGGGGTGATTACTCATCCACTGCCATAGCTCAAGGAATACCATGTTGTTCTCAGTCCTTGGGATAATCCATCTAAAGACAGATGGCACAAAGTTCTTCCCTTGCTTTGTGTCATGTCTCCAAGTGACGTTCTCTCCATTTCAAGGGTGATCCATTGGCTAATATGAGTGGTTGATGATGTTCCACCAATGCCAGTAAGCTTCAGTGGAACGACCAACCCGACCATAATGAGAGACCACAAACTTGTTCACCTCACTAAAGTCAAGGCATGTAGACTAAGTTGTCCTCATGTGCACTGCCTTCCATGACTCTCGACTAGTCCCAAGAGAATCCTTTTTCTTCTGCGAGCCCACCTTCCCATATCGCTTCTCAAATAATGGGAATGAGCGACCTTGATGCAATCCATACTGAGGTGCATAGCAATGAGGGTAAGAAGCCTTGAGTTTCGAATCAAATGGTGTCGGAAAGGGTAAATTGCACCCCTTGACACTCAGGGGACACATCATCTCATGAATGCTTATAGAAGCTCCCTCTAGCTCATGAACCAGTTGGTTTACAAAGGCACGGTCAATATGAGCACCCATAGGAGAGTAAATAAAGAATCTCCTCCAAAGAGATTTTGCGCATGACCGGAGGTATGAAGCTTGGCCTTCTGGCCATCAATCCTCACAAGTTGAGGGCCCAAAGTCTCGGACAAGTCGGTGCTCACCACATAAGTGTCCGGGAAGTAAGCAGATAGCCAATTGAATATGTACTGGGTCTGGAATGTAGTCTTGAAATTCCCTGAGAAGGCCTCTCCTCCGACTATCCCCAGTCCTTCTTCCCCTTTATACGTCTTCCCCCGTGAAATGGATCCCAAACCGTGATAAATGACGCACAATATAGGTTGTGCCAAACCATACTGACGCCCTCGTGCCATGTTGCAGTTTGCAAAAAAGTAGTCAGGACGGATGAAATCACCTTCGGACCTAGGAAGGGAAAACTTGCATAAGAAGAAGGTGAGATAGGCTACCAGGTAAACATGGTCCTTTTCAAACTGGTGCATGAAAGTAGTAGAAATAGCTGCCGCCCTCTCCTTGCCCTTATCACCAAGGACATAACAATATCCAGCATGAGAAGCTCACTTGGCCATCACTGGCCTTTGAGTAAAGCAGTTAATAGATCTCAAAGATCTTTCAACATCCAGGAGGAGGTTCCTCGACCCCCAGTGATATGTGGAACGAACTCGTCATACATAACACCCAGGGAAGTGGAGGTCGAGCAAAGAAAACTTGCCTTCCCCATAATTGAAAAGCCAGGTGTTGCTCACATGACAACATGTTTCCAAAATAGGCTGAATTGTGTTCGGGCAACGGTCGTAGTACCCTACATAACACTGCACAGCCGTCAGCAAGGCGACAAACTTGAGCTCATTCTCATAAATATGGAGCACCTCGAGGGTACATGCATTATAGCCTTTCAAGAATTGGTGTTCACCCTTCAAATGAAGCCCTTCAGGAGACCACATTAACCCCTTTGTGTTGGCCATCCTTTTCCCAAGGGTGGGAGGATCCAAACTAGAAGCCAAGTCACGGTGTGAAAAGTGGAACATGGGAATGTCGTCCTCTTAAATTATTGACTCTCCATCCTCCGTCACTTGGATGTGAAATCGAGCACTGTCAAATACAAAGGTAACGCTTAGAGGCCACTCAAGCTCGCGAGTAAGCTTTGTAAGCCTGTAAGGACCAAGTTTTCCCGGCCATAGTAACACGCCCGGTAGAAGGGTCTGATTGTGTAGATGAAGCACGTGGCAGTGAAGACAGAGGAAGGGAGCAACACTGTTTGAAGAAGAGAGAGAGGCAACGCCGTGCACGTGAAAGGAGGAATACTGCATGTGAACAGAGGAAGGGGGCAACATCGTTTGGAGAAGAGAGAGAGGCAACGTCGCATGCGTGAAGGGAGGAACACCGCACGTGAACAGGGAGAGGGGCAATACCATTTGAGGCACCACTGTGCATGGCAGCATCATGTGTAACACTGTCGTGCATGTCACTTGCAGAGTGCATGCAGCCACACATGCCAGTTGTCCAGTTGCATGTGTGGTTTTTGCCACCTGTCACCACTTGGACGGCCACATCCCCACCAAGGGAGTACTGAAGCCTCTCCCTCTCCCACACGCCATTCACTTCATCCCCTCTCTCTCTCTAAAGCCTTTCAACTTGGAGGCCCTTTTGTTAGCTATTGTTCACCATTGAAGAGCCTTGTTAGAAGCTTGAAGGAGGAGACTGTGGGAGAAGATTTGGAGACACAGTGCACCTAAGGTAAGTGGATCATCTACCTTGTAGGTCCTTAAGCATGGATTAGACATGAATCAAGCATGATAATTTGCATAAGTATTGGCATGATTAATGGATGCATATGTATACTGTTGTACTGTAAATTCCAGCAATTTAGCATGCCTTTGCATGACCAAAATGAGGTATCAAATCTTCCTTGTTTTTCATGGAAAGTCTGTGATTATGTATTTTTGTGTATCTAATAGAAAATGAGAAAGGTTTATGTTAAGAATTAGCATAATTAGAGGCCAATTGATTGTCATGTGGAGTGATGTTTTGACTGTGCTGTAATTTTCACAAAGGTTTGATGTTTTTGTAATATACTTTGGACCTATCAAATGAGGTCCAATTGACCTCAAGCCTCTTCCATTGGAAAGATATCCGTGTCTACTAAAATTTTCATGTTTGAATCTTGCTCAAATTCTTTATGCATGAAGAGTTATGCTTCAAAATGTGCAAGTAGGTCACTGTTGATAAATTTATTAAAAGTGCAAAACTGATGTCTCTGTTGTCACGAATTTTGAATGACCAAATGGAGTCCAAATGTTCTCAAACTGCCCTTTGTTTAAAGATACATGTTTTTGCTCGAATTTTAGTATTGTAGGAACTTTAAAATGTTTTATGGATTGAAAGTTATAATGGTACTATGTGGGACATGTCAATATCCCAACTGCGCAGCAGGTTTCAGATGGGATGCCTCCTTTGTAATGAGCTTCTGAAGGGGCCAACGTGGTCCAAACGTTTGAAAGATATGCATGTCTAATGTAAAATTGGTTTTGGAATTGTTTCGAATTCAAAGTGGATCGAATATTATGACTCTATTTATTACTGGACGTCACTGTTTGAAATTGCAGAAAAATATGAGACTGTGATATTGAAAATATGACACTGTGATTCTGAAACTATGACACTGTGATACTGAAAAGATGACACTATGACACTAAAAATATAATATTGCGATACTGAAAATATGATACTATGATACGGGGTCACTGATAATATATGTGATTATGTTATAATGAACTGTTATATGTGTCATGACCGCTACGCAATGAGTCCTCCACTGGTAGTGGCCACTCTTGACTTTGTTATATTAAGACTGTTATATGTGCTATGACCGGTGCGCAATGGGTCCTCCATTGGTAGTGGCTACTCTAATTCTGTTATATTAAGATTGTTATATGTGCCATGATCGCTATGTAATGGGTTCTCCATTGATAGTGGCTACTTTGATTCTGTTATATTAAAATTGTTATATGTGCCATGATCGCTACGCAATGGGTCCTCCATTGATAGTGGCTACTCTGATTTTGTTATATTAAGACTGTTATATGTGCCCTGACTGCTACACAATAGGTCCTCCATTGGTAGTTGGATTTGTAATTTTGTTATACTGAAAAATTATATCTATGATATGACCACTACGCAATGGCTCCCCCATTGGTCGTTGGGTATACTATACCTCGACTCCTATGATAGGACTGGAGTCGATAAGTGGCTGTGAATAATAGAGAGAGTCTTACCCCCCAAATTGTCATGGGTACTACGCATTGTGCCTTCCAATGGTAATGTAATGCCCACTCGCCTGAAGGCATAAGGAGAGGGTTGTGTCTTGCAAGGCCACAGCCTATCGAAAACCCCAAATTGCACTGCGGATTGTGTGCGTGAGTGAGGACATTACGAAATTGGACCTCCATTTGTCATTGTTCTCCCTTCTGAATGAGGTAGAAGTCCCAAGTTACAGGATTGGCTTAGCCTGATTGATGTGGCTTCTACTTTGGAGTAATAATTCTATTTTCTGCCTATCTGAATTATATATTCTGTATGAGTGTCTAACTAGAACTATGATAAGTAACGAAGTAATTGCTATCTTAGGAAATATTTGATGCTCTGGTATTTGAACCTTGCTCTCTTTATACTGCTACTGTTTCTAATGCACGACTCCACTCTGTGATACCAGTACGATCTCTGATGAACCATAGGCTATGTTATTATGTATCTGCATGTAGACGGGAATATAAGGGTATTGATCTACTTACTAGGCTTATAACTCACTTCGCTTACTTTCATCTGTGTAGAGTGATAGCACTTGACTATGGGAGTCGAGCAGCAGAGTGGTGGCGACAGACATTTGACGCTTCAGACCTGTCAAGGATCCCTTTTTGCATAGTAGGTGTCTAGTGGTGAGGCCACTGTGTTGTTTTGGTGTGATGTACTATAAAGTCAGGCTTGTAAGCCTTGAACTATATTGTAAAGAATCTTGGAGTTGAATGAAATTTTAATGGTTTTAATTTATTCAGTTTATAGTGCTTGATGTATGAGGTTTATTTAATTTTCGTGGTTTGCTTTGATTCCGCATTTCTAACATGCGTTGACCCACTCCTGCCTGAGTGATGTTCGTGACCTCAAGTCGTGATCCCGCACTCTGTCGTCCTCCGGTAGGGTATGGTAGGGGTCAGGGGTAGGGTCATAAAAATTATAGTATTAGAGAAGCCAGGTTAGGATTATTAGCTTAGGAAGTTTTAGAAGTATCCTTAGAATAGTTTTGGGTAGACTAGTAACTGAGTGCTTGTGTCTTAAGTTGAAGATGCCGAGGACATGAGCCAATTATGCAAGCTCCAGTAATGAAAACACCGAGGCCCTCGGTGAGTTTGGCAGAACCTTAGCGACCATGACACAGATGTTGAAAGAAGCAATGTCGGTCCCGTCTACCCCCTCCCCTTACCTGAATGACAATAGTCTAATAGAGAAGTTTAGAAGGGTGTCTCCTCCAACTTTCTTGGGGCTCGGGGGAGTATAGAAAGTAGAACATTGGAGAAGGAAAGTAGAAAAGATATTTGAGGTGTTGGATTGTACAGGTGAATAGAAAGTCAGGCTGGGAACCTCCATTTTAGAAGGAGATGTTGAGCACTGGTGGGGCTCAGTGAAGCAATCATGGGAAGAATCAGGGACAGAAGTGAGTTGGGAAAATTTTCTAGAAGCATTCAATGAGAAGCATTTCCCTGACTCTATACGAGAAAGAAAAGAAGTAGAGTTCATTGAGCTACAACAAGGAAATTTATCGGTGGAACAATATGCAACTAAGTTTTCTGAGCTGTCAAGGTATGCACCACACATCATTAATACTGAGAGAGGCCTCAGACCATAAATAAGGGGGAGGGTGATATCTGCAAATCTCAAAACCTTCTCCCTTTTGGTAGATTTGGCCTTGAAGATTGAGAGGGACTGTGAAGAGTCTCGCGTTGGGGGAAACTGGAAGATGGGACCATCCCAGTTTGGAAACTTGGGGAGAAAGGCTCGACAACCACTAAGAGATAACCAGAGGGGTAAGAAGATTCAGAGGACCTTGCCGGGCGACGTAAGGGAGGGAGAACATGCGCCCGATGTTCCCACATTGTGGGAAGGATAATCATTCAGCGGATGAGTGCCGAAGAACGACAAGGGCGTGCTTCAAATGTGGCAAACCTGGCCACCAGATTAGAGATTTCCAAGGGACCTAGAAACCAAACGAAGACTCAAGGTTGGGTATTTTCCCTCACAGAACAAGAAGCCAAGGCATCTGCCTCTATAATCTGAGGTACGCTCTTCGTTTGTGGCATAAAAGCTAAAATTATGGTCGATCCTGGATCTACACACTCTTTTGTTGCTCCTCATTTTGCATGCCACGTAAATACTAGACCTTCGCTTCTTGACTGGACATTGGTAGTATCCACACTTATTGGGGAATCTATAGAAATTGATATTATTTACAAACACTGTGGGGTTTTACTTGAAGAGTGTGTGCTACCTATAGATTTGATACTATTAGACATCTAAGACTTTGATGTTACTTTGGGCATGGACTAGTTGTCCACACACCATTGTACAGTAAATTGTCATGCTAAGACTGTAACCCTTAGATGACCAAACCAGCCTGAGTTGAACCTTGTTGGCCTCAAGGATGTTTCTCTTATGCACTTCATCTCGGCTCTTCGAGCTTCCCTGTTGCTAGCCAAAAGATGTGTTGGGTATTTAGCTTCTGTAGTAGAAAATCAGGACGTCCGGTTCAAGTTAGAAGAAATACCGGTGGTGAGGGAATATCAAACGTTTTTTCTGATTAGTTAACCTCTCTACTTCCAGTCAGGTAAATAGAATTTGAGATAAATGTGGTCCTTGACACTGCCCCCATATCTAAAGCCCATTATAGGATGGCCCTAGTGGAACTAAAGGAATTGAAGGAAGAATTGCAATAAATGTTGGAGAAAGGATTAATTAGACCTAGTGTTTCGCCTTGGGGTGCACCTGTCTTATTTGTTAAAAAGAAAGATGATTCTTTGAGGCTTTGTATAGACTATCGGCAACTGCACTAGGTCACTGTAAAGAATAAGTACCCCTTTCCAAGAATTGATGACTTTTTGACCAACTCCAAGGGGCCCAAGTGTTTTAAAAAATTGACCTTCTGTCAGGTTATCATCAGATGCTAGTTAAGGAAGAAGAATCCCCAAGACCGCCTTCAGAACTCGATATGGCCACTATGAGTTATTAGTACTGTCGTCTGGGTTAACAAATTCCCCAGTTGTCTTTATGGATCTGATGAATAGAGTTTTTAAACCCTTTCTGGATGATTTTGTAGTGGTCTTTGTAGATGATATTCTGGTATACTCAAGGAATCTAGAAGAACATGAACGACATTTAAGAATGGTCCTCCAGACCTTAAAGACAGAGAAGTTATATGTTAACCTGGGGAATAGCGAGTTTTTGCTTCCAAGCGTGGCCTTCCATGGATACGTTATTTCTAAGGATGGGGTCGCAATTGACCCTTGCAAAATTGAAGCCATACTTAAGTGGGAAAAACTAATAAATGTGATGGAAGTCCGTAGTTTTCTGGGACTGGTTGGATACTATAGGTGTTTTGTAAAAGGTTTTTCAAAGATAGCACTCCCCCTGACTCGCCTGATTCAGAAGGAGGTGAAATTTGTATGATTGGATGACTGTGAGAAGAGTTTTCAAGAATTAAAGAAGGGATTAACTACCGCCCTAATATTAACCTTACCTAAAGGAAATGAAGCTTTGTGGTCTACACCGACGCTTCTCATAAGGGACTTGGGTGTGTGTTAATGAAGCAAGGGAAGGTCATAGCTTATGCCTCGAGACAGTTAAAGTCGCATGAGCAGAATTACCCAACCCACGATTTGGAACTTGTGGCTACAGTATTTGCCTTGAAATTCTGGAGACATTACCTCTATGGGGCCCAATTTAAGATATCCACGGATCATAAGAGCCTCAAGTATTTATTTTCTCAAAAGGAGATGAATATGAGGCAAAGAAGATGGATGGACCTACTGAATGATTATGACTGCACCATTAACTATCACCCGAGTAAGACAAACGTTGTGGCAGATGCCGTGAGTAGGAAGCCCGTGGTGTCAGTGGCTCACATGATGGTCCGAGAGATGAAATTGATAGAAGATGCAGTGGAATGGCACCCAACACTACCCCCTAGTGGTGGGGTAGGAATAACTGCTGGTATAAGGGTGGAACCTTAGCATTTTCAACAGATCCAGGTGGCACAAAAGATAGACCCCCAGCTCATGAAAATCCTAAAAAGTTAGAAAGAAAAGATGATTCTTCTCTAATGAGAGGGGCAATGTCGTTTGAGGTACCGCTGTGAATGGAAGTGCCATGTGTAACACTACCGTGCATGGACCGTGAATGCCACCTGCTGAGTGCATGCAGCCACACATGCCAGTTGTCCAGTTGCATGTGTGGTTTTTGCCACCTGTCACCACTTGGACGGCCACCTCCCCACCAAGGGAGTACTTAAGCCTCTCCCTCTCCCACACGCCATTCACTTCATCCCCTCTCTCTCTCTAAAGCCTTTCAACTTGGAGGCCCTTTTGTTAGCTATTGTTCACCATTGAAGAGCCTTGTTAGAAGCTTGAAGGAGGAGATTGTGGGAGAAGATTTGGAGACACAGTGCACCTAAGGTAAGTGGATCATCTACCTTGTAGGTCCTTAAGCATGGATTAGACATGAATCAAGCATGATAATTTGCATAAGTATTGGCATGATTAATGGATGCATATGTATACTGTTGTACTGTAAATTCCAGCAATTTAGCTTGCCTTTGCATGACCAAAATGAGTATCAAATCTTCCTTGTTTTTTATGAAAAGTTTGTGATTAAGTGTTTTTGTGTATCTAATGGAAAATGAGAAAGGTTTATGTTAAGAATTAGCATAATTAGAGGCTAATTAATTTTCATGTTGAGTGATGATGTGACTGTGCTGTAATTTTCAAGAAGGTTCTATATTTTTTTTGTTACATGTTTAACCTATCAAATGAGGTCCAATTAACCTCAAACCTCTGCCATTGAAGAGATATCTGTGTCTATTAAAATGTTCATGTTGAATCTTTCTCAAATTATTTATGCATGAAAAGTTATGATTCAAAATGTACAAGTAGGTTACTGTTGGTGAACTTAATAAAAGTGCAGAACTGATGTCTCTGTTGTCACAAATTTTGAATGACCAAATGAATTCCAAATGTTCTCAAACTGCCCTTATTTTAAAGATACATGTTTTACTCGAATTTTGGTTTTGGAAGCACTCTAATATATTTTTTGGACTGAAAGTTATAATGGTTCTAAGTAGGACATCTCACTGTCCAAACTACCCCCATTTGAAAGATATGCGTGTCTAGTGTAAAATTGTGTTGGAATCGTTTTCTAATTCTGAATGGATCGAATATGATGACCCTGTTTTGGACTGGATGTCACTATCTGAAATTGTAGAAAAATACGAGACTGTGATATTGAAAATATGACACTGTGTTGCTGAAAATATGACACTGTGATGCTGAAAATATGATACTGCGATACTGAAAATATGATACTATGATACAGGGGCACTAATTAATATATGTGATTTTGTTATAAAAAACTGTTATATGTGCCATGACCGCTATGCAATGGGTCCTCCATTAGTAGTGGCTACTCTAATTTTGTTATATTAAGACTGTTATATGTGCCACTACGCAAGGGGTCCTCCATTGGTAGAGGCTACTCTGATTCTGTTATATTAAGATTGTTATATGTGCCATGACCGCTACACAATGGGTCCTCTATTGGTAGTGGTTACTCTAATTTTGTTATATTAAGACTGTTATAGATGCCTTGATGCTATGCAATGGGTCCTCCATTGGTAGTTGAATTTGTGACTCTGCTATACTGAAAACTGATATCTGTGATATGACCACTATGCAATGGGTCCCCCATTGGTAGTTGGGTATACTCTACCTTGACTCCTATGATAGGAGTGGAGTCGAGGAGTGACAATGAAGAATAGGGAGGGTCGCGCCCTCGAAATTGTCATAGGCCTGAAGGCATAAGGAGAGGGTCGTAACTTGCAAGGCCACAGCCTATCGAAAACCCTAAAGCGTGATAAGGATTGAGGGCATGAGTGAGGACATTACAAAATGGGACCTCCATTTGTGATTGTTCTCCCTCTTGAATGAGGGTAGAAGTCCCAAGTTACAAGATTAGCTTAGCCTAATCGATGTGGTTTCTACTTCGAGAGTAAACAATTCAGTTTTCTTCTTGTCTAAATTAGATATTCTGTATGAGTGTCTGGCTGGAACTATGATAAGTAACAATGTAATTACTATCTTAAGAAACATTCAATGCTCTGGTATTTGAACCTTGCTCTCTTTATACTTCTAGTGTTTATATTTTGATGCATGATTCCACTCTGTGATACTAGTATGATCTCTGATGAACCGTAGGCTATGTTTTTATGTATCAGCATGTAGATGGGAATACAAGGGTGGTGATCTACTTATTGGGCTTATATCTAACTCTGCTTACTTTCATCTATGTAGAGTGATAACACTTGACTGTGGGAGTCGAGCAACAAAGTGGTGGCGGCAGACATTTGAAGCTTCAAACCAGTCAGAGATCCCTTTTTGCATAGTAGGTGTCTGGTGGCGAGGCCATTATGTTGTTTTGGTGTGATGTACTGTAAAGTCAAGCTTGTAAGCCTTGAACTATATTGGAAAGAATCTTGAAGTTGAATGAAAATTTAATGGTCTTAATTTATTCAGTTTATAGTGTTTGATGTATGAGTTTTATTTAATTTTCGTGGTTTGCTTTGATTCCTCATTTCTAACACGCGTTGAGCCACTCCCGCTTGAGTGACGTTTTCGACCTTCGATCACGATCTCGCACTTTGTCGCCCTCCGGTAGGGTACGATAGGGGTCTGGGGGCGGGGTTGTGACAGAGCCATATTGGCTTTCCCTCGATAAGACTGACACTTGTGTTCCCCTGGCCTAGGAAGATTCCTCCCCGAATGTACGTTCTTTGAAAATACAAGAAAAAGAATCTTAGATAAGGCCATATGGCGTTATGGACTTGCTAATGTGAGAAAAGGCCAGCTCGGGCCCAACAAAAATTCGTCAGCATATCCCCTAAAAGCAGAGACTTTGATAAAAAGGTGCTTAGCTAATCCGAGGCACCCAAGGGATACTTGAAGAATTGAACTGTGGGACGTACCCAAGCTAGACAAACCCCAACAGAGCCCCCTTTTATCAAAATGAAAACCATGCAAAAATGCTTAAAAAGCATAAAAAAGGCCTAAAAAGCATGAAAAATGCTTAAAAAGCATTAAAAATGCCCAAAAACATGAAAAATACTGAAAAGACATAAAAATGCTTGAAAAGCATGAAAGATGCTTAAAGCATGAAAAATGATCAAAAGGCATACAAAATATGCAAAAGGGGTATGCAACGTACAAAAGAAAGCATGGAAAAATAAATTGGGATGCTACTTGCAAGAAGAAAAAAATAAGGGGTTAGGCTTACCAAAGTCGGGTACTTCAAACCCTCTCTAAGCCACTTGGAACACACTTTCTCAGTCTAGGAGAGCTATCCACTTTCTCTCACTGAAAAGTAAAAAAATGAATGAGAATGGGTGAAAATGGGGCTCTCTAACTGTCTTATGTCCTGTGAAAAAGGTAAAATTTCACTCTTCCCCATAACTCCTCATAAACTCAATATTCCAGCATGATCCATGACCAAGAAATGGTCATTTGAATGAAAGATGAGGGCTTTCAAATGAACGGGGCAAGCTAGAAAGATGTTTTTTTGCTTGCAGACAGCCCTTAGAACAAAAATTGAATGCGAAGAAAAATCGTCAATTACAGGCAAACGACATTGGAATCGCGTGGGATTGGCGCCAATGCAACCGAAAAATTTAAATTAGTGGGAAGGGTCCCACCCGGTCCCTCAAGAAGGCCTCGAGACAAGCCGTCAGGCCCACTAAGGGCCCAACGAACCCTCTCTCTTTCTTTTTTTGTTTTTTCTCTCTCCCTCTCACATGCAAGCCAAGTTGGGCCTTCGGCTTGAGCCCGATCCCAAGCTCTCTCTCCCTCTCACGCATGTTCTCCCACCCCCATGTGCACCTCTCTCCACGCTCTCTTTCCTCACTCTCCCCTCTCTCACTCTTTGCGCTCTCTCCCCCTTTCTTTTGCTGCTCTTCCCCTCTCTCGAGAGATCCTCTCTCTGTCTCTCTCCACACTCTCTCTCCCTATCTCATGTTTCTCTCCTCATGCTCTCGCTCTCCTGAGAGCCTCTCTCTCTCGAGTGTTTCTTTCTCTTTCTCGTGCGGATCCCTCTTTCGCACCTCACTGTCTCTTCACACTCTTTCTCTCTCCACTCTCTCTCTCAACCTCAGTCTCTCTTCCTTCATGCTCTCTCTCCCTAGAGCGTCTCTCTCTCCACGCTCCCACTTTTCTCTCTCCTCTCACACAAACTCTACATTCTTCATCTCTCTCATCATTTTCATCCATTTGGAACCTCATCCAAACCCATTCACCTCTCAAACTACCCAAATACCCCACTAAACCGTCATCCTCTAAAACATCACAACCACTTATTATCTTAAACTACACAAATACCCCATTAAACCTTCACCCCCCCAAAACGTCACAACCACTTACCATTTTAAACCACCCAAGCCCTTAAAATTAAACCATCATTGACCACACCACGCCTATCCACGATAAATTTCCATATCCCTACCACCACCAAAGAAGCCTCCATTCCCTGATTGAATCAATCTTCTGCAAACCCTATCAAACTTCATTTTTACCCTAAACATCATTGACCATACTGCACCAATCTCCCATGAAGCACCATTCTAGACTATGAATGGGTGCTTCTACCTAAATCAACTCAATCTCCAGTAGACCTTCATCTCACCCACCATCCGATCACTTGAATGAGTACCCAGATGGAACATCTCGTCATGGATTGGGTCGGCACCATCACCACTAATTGAGAATCATTTAAAATTGTGAACGAGCACTCTCATCATGACCACCCTTTTTCATCCCCAATGAGTCTCACCAAAGGCATTTAAAACCTCAGATGAGCCTCAAAGGACCATTCAACCCACTTTTCTATATTTACCATCAAGGAGGGGACCTTCCCATCCCATTATCCACTCCACCATGCGTGTGTGTGTGTCAAAAAAAATATAGATAGATATGGCCATGAAGCCATGGGTAAAAATGCTCAAAAAGGAAGCTGGGCGTGATAAAAACTCGAAAGGGCGTCACGAGTAAAAATGGAAAATAAATACAAACGTAGCCCTGAAGCTACGGGTAAAAGAGTTCAAAAAGTGAAAATTGGTCATGGTGAAAACCAGAAGGAGAGCCACAATTAAAAATGGAAAATAAAGATGGAGGTAGCCATGAAGCTCAGGGTAAAAGAGTTCAAAAAGAGAAAATAGGGCATGGTAAAAACTCGAAGGAGTGCCATGAGTAAAAATGAAAATAAAGGCAGACAGGACCATGAAGTCACATGTAAAAGAGCTTAATAAAAAAAAGAAAGTTGGTGAAAATAGTTCTACGACACCATTTTCACTCAGCTCAAGTGGAAACTCGAAAGGGTACATGGATCAATAAGCAGGTTGATGCAAAGTTTGCCCTCGTAGGCGGCTTCAGCCATCCCCTCCAGACAAAATTTCAGTAGTTTGGGAGTCAATACCCTTAAAAAAGGTACCCTACTACTGAAACAAAAAAGAAAGAGCTCAAGAAAACTCCAACAACTTAGGCTAGCTTACAAAGGGACCCTCAAGATAAAAAAGATCACCAAGATGGAAAGTCAGATTGGCCACATGCCAAAAGAACTCCCTTCTAAGAAGTTACCAAAAACAAGAAACTCCGACAAGCCGAGGCAAATGTTCCCAAAAGGTGGTTGACTATCAAACCTGACCAATACCTCCCCCGCCATCAAGGGTAACTGTCTTATTAAGGTTCTCAATTGCTGATGGTTTAGACTTTTCAAGATGGCCAACAAAAAGGCCCTGACTAAGCCTAGTAGGTTGGGTTCAAACCGTAAAGAGAGTCGCATCAAAATCCCCAGTTTTCGATGATTCAGACTCTTTACGATGGCCAACAAAAGGCCCCTGACTGAATCCGGTAGACTAAAGCCCAAAGAGACATCCCACATGTTAAACACTTCTGAACCCTAGTGCAGTAGTTCATACGCCCCATTAAGGGCCTTCGACTGTCAATCGAAAGCACAAATGTCTTCTGAAGAAGGAACAAAGCCCTCAAGCAAGGTCCCTACTAGAAGAGAAAATCAAAAGCTTGACGGATTGGGAAGGACGCCCTTAAGCAAGACCCCCGACTGCCAAACAAACCCTGATTTTGACAAGATTGGGTCTCTAAGCCCATAAGCAAGGCCCCCAATTATTGAAACCAAAAAGAATTGTTGAAGTGGGAAGATAGCCTTTAAGCAAGGGCCCCACCAATGGCTCAAGTCACTTGTCCCTCAAAAGTCTTGATGATACTAGGTCTACAAGCCCTTAAACAAGGCCCCCAATCATGAAAGCTCCTCGATCATCCCCTAAGGAAGAAGCCTGATACGATTTCCCTTCAACAGTCGAACTGGTGCTAGTGATCGAGAAGAAAACTAAAGTGGAAGACTAATTTTGTTCTGAATGTTGACCTTCTCACTATTCTCGAAGAACAACATTCAGCAAGGTCAGCTATTGCAAGGTATTTTTTGATACGCTAGTATTCCCAGTGTGAATAAAGAGGAAGCTAGTTGCAATCTAGGCCTATAGGTACCAAAGCACCTGTGGACTACGAAAGCGCTGACCAAATATGCCCAAGTTTTTGATGAATTCTAGAAGGTGTCATATTAGTCTCAAAACGCATGTGAGGGTATTATTTGATACCCTAAGAACACCCAGCATGTTTCATCATGATCCGACAAAGTTAAAGCAGATAAGACATAAACTTAGTTCTCAATTTCATTCCGTGTATGTTAAAAACGTGCCTCATAACTGCAAACCTATTACCGGGGTTTCATGAGTACCACACGATTTCCATTGGATTCAGAAGGTCCAAAAAACCCTAAATACCAAATTTTAGCTTATTTGGATGCTTTTAAAGAGGAACACCCCTTTGATCAAATGGCCCTATCTTGAAGCCCTTACATCAGATCATTTTGAAAATGGATTCGTTGCAACCATGACATCGAGGGTTTCAATTTGAGGTAAATATTATACAAGATGCAAGACCAAAAGACACTTTATTTTGAATTCACAAAAGGGTATAATTTTTAGTGACCGAAAACCCATTTTTCGACTTGTTGGGCCTCGATCTCATCATGTCAGAGGACAGCACGATGACCTGGATTTGGGGGTTCAGCTCAAAATAGCTCACCTGGGAACCGCAGCGTATGAGGTGCACATGCAGACAAGTATCAACTAATGAGAGCGGATTATGGGGTGTGAGGTGGGACCTACCTCACGGTGGGTTCGTGACATGCTTGAGCACACTTAGATCACGATGGAAAGCCCCCTACCCTAAGGCTTGCTCGGCTCTAGCCCCCTCGCTCGCACTCTGTGACTAATGAACACACATACATAAGATTGCCAGACCAGTGGATCAGAAGACCCTGACTTGCCGTTAAAAAGATATATATGTAAAAAAAAAAGAAAAAAAAGATGGGGTGATAGGAGACTGTTTGTCAGTTTGATAACTTTTGACGCTATCTTGTCAAATGATCTCATATAAGTAAAGAGTGAATAAGAGAAAGAGTGAGAGAGAATAAGAGAGAGAAGCGAGGAAGAGAGGGTACGTAGGGGAGCAGCGGTCGGCTCGATCGAGGGAGAGAAGAAATAGAGGTAAAGTGAGGGAGTTGGCGGCTGAACCGTCGGCATCGAGAGAGAGGGGGAGAGAAGAAAGGGAGGTGAAGGGGAGTAGTTGTCAGCTTAGTCGAGAGAGAGAGGGAGAGTGAGAAAGAGAGAAGAAGAAAGTGTCGTCGGCTCGATTAGGCTTAGGGAGAGAGAGATAGTGAAGGAGAAAGAAAGGGAGAGAAGGGAGACAGAAAGAGAGGAGAGAATAGTAAGAGAAGTGGGCCTACAGCTTATCCGTCAGCTCTGTTAGGTTTAGAGAGAAAGAGAGAGTGATAAAGAAAGAGAAAGAAGAAGAAAGAGTGAGAAGGAGGAGAAGAGAGAGTGAGAGAGAGGAGAGAATGATAGAGTGAGAGAGAAGGGAGAATGATAGAGGGAGAGGGAGAGAGAGAATGAGAGAGTAAGAGAAGTGGGTCGGTAGCTCGACTGTCAGCCCGGTTAAGCTTAGAGAGCAAGAGAAAGAGAGAGAGAAAGAGAAAAGACTAAAAAGAAAGGGAAAGAGAGAGAAGGAGAGGGAGAGAGAGAGAGAAGGAGAGGGAGAAAAGAGAGAGGAGAGAGTGAATGGAGAGAAGAGAGAAAGAAGGAGAGAGTAAGAAAAGTGTGTCGATGGTTTGTTCACTAGCCCGGTTAGGCTTAAAGAGAAAGAGAGAGCAAGATAGTAAGTGAAAGGTAGAGAAAGAGAGGGAGAGAGAAGGGGAGAAAGAGAGAAGGAGAGGGGAAAGGAGAGAACGAGAGAGAAGACAAAAGGGGAGGGGGAGAGGGAGAGAGAAGACAAAAGGAGAAGAGAGAGAAAAGAGGGAAAAAAAGAAGAGATGAGAGATGAAAGAGAGAGAGAGTCGACCTGGTTGGGTTGTGAGAGCATGAGGGAAGAGGAGAGAGAAAGGAGAGAGAAGACAGGGAAAATAAGAAGGGGTGAGAGAAAAAGAGGAGAGAGAAAGGAGAGAGAAGAGAGGGGAAGAGGAGAGAAAAGAGAGAGAATAGAGGGGAAATAAGATGGGGTGAGAGAAGAAGAAAAAGGAGGAGGGAAAGAGAGAGAAAGAGAGAGATAGAAGAAGGCAGAGGAAGAGAAGAGAGAGAAGAAAGAGAGAGATAGGAGAAGGCAGAGGAAGAGAAGAGAGAGAAGAAAGAGAGAGCAAGAGAAAGATGGAGGAGAGAGAAATGGTGAGAGTTTACCTAGTGGGGTCCTTGGATCTGACTGGTGGCTAGGTTGGGAGTGAAGAGTTCCAAGGGGGAAGTGAGGGACTCCAAGTGGGGAGTGAAAAGTTCTAAGGGTAGTGGTTTATTGGAAAGTTTTCTCTCTCATCATTTTGGGTGAAAGGGGTAGAGAAACAAAATATTGCAAACCAAAGGAAACTCAATTGATTTTTGAGCTTATGGGAAAAGTCTCATTAGCCTTTCATTCCGCTTTTTGAACTTAGGGTTACAAATGATTATATAGATTTTTGAGGACATTTTTCAGCACCTTGGGTCCCCGATGCAGAATAAAAAGAGAAGTCGGTCAATAAAGCCTGAATAATAGTGAAATTCTCAATAGTTCTAGAATTTCCCCAAAATAAGTGGAAATGTTTATAATGATTTCAACAGGCCACCTGCCAAGTTTTGTCACAATCCAACATGTCTAAGGTCATGCATGAACTTCTCTCCATTTTGTTTTCTCTCTCTAACACACATAGCGGTGGCAGCACCGTGCGTGTTTCCCTCTCTTTCTTTCCTTCTTTCTCCTTTGGCTCTTTTCTAATCTCTTTCCTTCTTTCTTCTCTAACTCTTTCCTAACCTCCGTCCTCTCTTTCTTTTTCTCTTTCCTCGTTCTTATTGCCTCTCACTGTTCCCCTTCTTTCTCTCTCTACTTTCCTTTCCTCTTTCTCTTCTGTAAACCCACTTTCTTCCTCTCTATCTTTCTTTCTCTCGCCATATTATTTCTTTTCTCTCTCCTTCCAGTCATGCATGGCGATACCCATCACCGGGCATGAAATTCTCATTCTTCCTTTATCCTCTAGAGACATGCACAGTGAGCGGGGCCTTAACCAGAGTAGGGGGCAGGGCCTTTGTCCAATTTTCCCCTTCCCCATGTTGTGCGACAATGATCATCGTTGCACACGACATTCCTTTACTCATTCTTTGACAAGGACACAGAATCATGCCCTTTCTCGAGTGGTGGGTGGGGTCATGTTTGAGTCCCTTATGATGCGAGCGGCGATGCCTAGCGCCGCGTGTGTCTTTCCCTTTCTTGTTCCTGTCTCTCTCGCTTGACACGGTCGGCATGACCCATCATTATCCATGTTCTTTTTATCTCCTCTTTCCTCTGTCATGGGAAACAAAACCCATCATCATTCATGTTCTTTCTCTCTCCTCTTTCCTCTATTATGGGCAACAAAAACCCATCATCGTCCATGTCCTTTCTCTCTCCTCTTTCCTTTGTCATGGGAGGTGGAACCCATCGCCATCCATGTTCTTTCTCTCTCTTCTTTCCTTTGTTATGGACAGCGAAACCCATCACTATCTATGTTTTCTTCTTATGTTTCTCACCTTTTATGATCGGCGGAAGCCCATCGCCATCCATGTTCTCTTTTTCTCTCTCTCCTTTCATGGGCGATGGAACAGATCGTCATCCATGTTTCTTCCTTTCTCTCTCTTCTCTTTTCATCTCTCTTCTCTTCTCTCCTTTCTCTCCCTTCTCTCCTCTCACTCACTTCTTCTCTCTCCCCCTTTCTTCTGTCTCCCTTCTTTGCTCTTCTCTTTTATCTTCTTTCTCTCCACATTCTTCTCTTCTCTTTTCTTGTCTCTTCTTCTCTTCCCTCTCCTTTCTTTTCTATCACTTCTCTTTCTTTTCTTCTCCTTTCCTTCTCTTTTCTTCTATCTCATTTCTTCTCTCCCTTTCTCTCTCTTCTTTTCTTATCTCTCCTCTTCCTCTTTCTTTTTCTTCTTCCTCACTCATTGGACCAAGGGACAGGTCTAGCACTGTCACGGTTGTCTCGTCCTTGAGCAGTATTGCCACCGTGCCAGCCTAAGTTACCTTGCCCTTCTTGCTGCCATGTCGAACTCACCGTTGTGTCAGATTGGTTGGTGTTGGTGTTATGTCGTCGAGTAGTATTGCCGTCGTTCCTGTCCGTGTTACCGTGCCCGTCTTGCTACCACGTCAAGCCAATCATCATGCCGATCTAGCCACTGTGCTAGGCTAGCCACCCAATTAAATTTATCTTTCTTTCCTTTTCTTCTCTCTTCTTCCTTCTCTCAACCCCCACCTCATTATTTCTTCTCTTTTCTCCTTTGAATGTGCATGCCATTCTGCATTCACCCAAAGACAGGATGACAACCCTTGGCCCACTTGTCTTGTAAAATTAACCATGTGTGTGTGATCGCAGAAGCAAGAGAATACAGGCCAAGGGAGGCAATTCTGAACCAGTGTATGACTGGGGGGACTTTTCGCTTTGATCTAAGAGGGCGTCCACTTGATCCAGCCCAAGTGAGTCACCGACCCAAGTGAGGTGTGTCCCGTGTCACAACAAATTTCTTTCTCATTGGTTGCTATACCTGCCCTTGTCCTTGAGCAAGGTTCCCGAGAGAGCGATCTCAAGTCTCGAGTTCCCTTTGAAACCCGAGACACGTGTCACCAGATCATCTAGATGTGGGGGTGAGATCGAGGCACCTAACCTGCTTGGCGATTCTACTAGGGACTTACTACCCCTTCATCGGATTGTTTCGCTAGTTTCTCCTTTGTCTTTCTGTTTTCACACACCACATGGCTTCCGGGTTCCTTAACCCATTCATCCGGATCGAGGATTTTCTCATGCCTGCATTCATGAGCTTCCTCTGGGAACAAGTTCCTCGAACTTCATTCCCAACTTTTCTTTTGAGCAAAGACCCAGTGTCTAGCTCCTAGGTCTTAACCTGAATTGGCGTGAGAAGGGACTTAAAGGTCCCTAACTCCCCATCTCCTTGCCCTGGTGGAACCCCCACCAAGGCCCTCTACATCGGCAGCACATCTGCTGCCACTCACAGCATGCACCCTGTCACCGGAAAGTCACTTGTCGGTCTTATTTCTGAGGTACGCCGGAAGGTTGCCCAGTCCCTTTCTGAGAAAGGCAAGAAAATTACCATTACTCTTGTGGGTCGCCACAAGGCCACCCCCCTCATTCCTGCTCCACCTCAGGTCTCTATGATTAGAGACTCAACACATCGAGGAGGAGACCCTAAGGCCTCCACTTCTTCCATACACTCTAAGACTTGTGGGTCATTCACTCAAGTCACACCTCAGGGCAGCCCTTGTGCTACCTCGAGTATGCGTCCAGGATCAGGCCTCCTTGAGCTGAAACCTATGCGCATGCATGTGCATCCCATTACTCCGGGTAACATCGTTGCTACGCCAACCCAAGCACACGGAAGATGATCTCTTTATCCTCCCTCTCAGCACACACTAGTGCACCCTATACGGGGCAAGCTCGCACCTATTCCCTTGCAAACACCTTCTCATAGTTCTCGACCTCCTAAGGCCAGACCACCTGTTTGAGCCCGGACTGATCCCCAAGTCACCCAAAATGCTACTTCAAGGGACGTACACACGCCACCTTCCCAGGCCACTGCTTGCTCCCGACCCAAACATCTTCGAGATCGGATCCCCTCTTCTTCCGCCCTTTCTCCTCCAGGTGGATATCTCAAGACCTGATACTTAAATGTTTTCCCTAAGAGCACCATCCTTTGCCAGCCCCATCAGGTCGGCTATGCCTCTGAAGCCCACAAAGGAGTTCGGTGCAAAGGCTTGATGATTGATGAAGTTCTACAACTTCCAAGGTAGGAGTCCAAGCTGACCTCTGTCCATGGTCCACATTCGCTGCCCCATCATATGAACACGACCCTCTCATGCTCTAAGAAGGCGGGTCAACCTTGACCCCAGTCTCAGTTCTAGAGAGAAGTCTATCACAGTCTCAAGCTCAAGCAAGACAGATGACTGCAGATCCTAATTAAGGAGCCGACCAGAAAATTCGAGGCACTCAGCTCCAAGGGTCTCCTTCTTGAAAATCCCTTATATCCTCTTTGAATCACAGAGACTGAAGAAGAGGTGCAAGAATTCTGCACCATGGTCAGTTTCATAGAAGATGACCCAACCACGCAGCAGCCACGGTCCCAAGACCGTCAAGAACCGATCCTCACACGATTTGCATATAAGACTCGAGTCCAGTCAGGGCATGCCGACCCCTTGCTGACCGATATGCTACATATGACTCGCCAAGCTCAGAAGCCCTCAACTGCACTTAAGGCTAACCTCCCTAGAGAAACAGTTAGCTTTATGGTTGTAAACTAACCTAGCGACGGACAAGAAGAGCGCATGAGAAGGTTCGAAGACATGGTGCATGCAATGATGGAGAAGATTGACCGTATGAGGCCAAATTCGATCACTCATATGACGTAGCTCCAAGGCAGCCTTCTCCCCCTTCCTCACAGTACAATTTGTTCCTCACTCTATCTCATAGGTGGACATTGACACTATGATAACCCACAGCTTAAAAAGAAGACAAATTCCGGGTATTCAGGGTGCAACACTCTATAAAAAACCATACCCCTCTTACATTGGCCAGGTTCTATTTCCCACGAACTACAAAAAGGGGAAGTTTCACCTGTTCAATGGAGCAACATCCTCGCACCAGCATATCACACATTTCCAAGCAGCATGTCGAGAGGCAGTGGCAGATGGGAGACTCCTCCTCCGTTAGTTTGTTGCAACTCTTAATGGCCCCGTCTTTCAGTGGTATGCTCGGCTTCCCTCAAATTCAGTACATTCTTGGGAGGAAATGGAGAAACTGTTCCACCAGCATTTCTATGAGGTCGAGAGAGAGGTCCAAACCATCGAGCTTCTCACCTTGACTCAGGAACCAGATGAACCTGTGGATCAATTCATAGCAAGGTGGAGAGATTGGCCTCTCGCCATCCCAATCTCATGCTTGAGAAGGAAGCAGTTCAGACCTATGTGCGAAACATGCGTCTTGAGATTGCTCTTCATGTTGAGGTCTCCAATCCGACTTCCAAGTCAGAGTTGATCGCTAAGTCAGTTCACATAGAGAGCTTGTCACGCCACCATATCGAGCCTCGACAACAGTTTTCAAGCTTGGGAAACAACCGAGGTAATGGTAATTCTCGGACCAACACTTGGGGCAATCAACAAAAAGGGGTAATCAGTGTGGCCGTTACCGTCAGTGATCCAAAGAAGGCTGCCTCTCAAACTTTGAACCTCCCTAAAGGGACAGGCACAACAAAACTCAAACAGCGCCACAGGGAGGCAAGCAGCAATCATACAACCGGGTACCTACACCTGCAAACCTTAATCAACATGACTATTGGACTAGGCATCAGAATAAGGTATATCCTTTTGAAAAGGAATGGGTTCCTGCACTGCTCCAACTATTGCTGGAACAGAACATGATTGAGCTGCCTGAGATCAAGTTTCTCGATCAAGCTGGTCTCGATACACACACAAGATATTGTGCTTATCATTGAAGGGTAAACCACTCCACAGAAGAATGCTACACACTTAAAGACCTCATCGAGGCTCTGATCCAGAAGGGTCAGATCAAGCTCGAAGAACTCAAGAAAGCATTCGGGGAAACTGAGGCCTCCGACGTGGTAATAGTACAAGAGAAAGACAAAAGCCTGATCCCTTCTGATAAGTTGTCAACAGATCGTCTCCACGCTTTGTTCAGTATGGTCCTCTAATAAGGACTCATTACACTAAACCCGACATGGCAACCCAAGTGCCTTGCTCAGGGGATTGAGAATCACTGGTGCCCATACCATCAGATATGGGCTAAAAATATGTTATGGGTTTGAAGCTGTGGTTGCAGAAAAAGTCTAGAAAGGTTACATTGCTTACGCCGAACACCCTCAAGACACTATGCCCATCCAGGAGGGCGTTTCAATGCAAGACTCCTGCAAGGATGCCTCTGATCCCGCTGAAGTCTCGACTTCGCCATGGAAAGTCCATCAAGGGCGGAGCAGGCGCAAGTCTTCAAATCGAGAAGCGATTCGACAAGCTAGGGTTGTTCACAAACCTAGTAAGATGGACCAAGCACCTCCAAAGGTGATTAGAAAAAGACGAGCACCAAGGGCTGCACACTGGAAGAACAAGGTTCCTCAGCCACCGGTCGAGCCAGAATTTCTTAGGCCTCTTCCTTCCTTGCCGACCTTACAAGACTTCATACCCGTTGTCGTCGACCTTATTCCCTCGTCTCGTCAAGAGGACATCCCTGGGCCATCTTTTACGCGAGGCACGTCCAATAAGGGTGACGACATTAAAAACATTCCCCAATAGTCTAAGAAGGGGAAACACCTAAAAGACTCCCTACACATGTCCAACCCTGGTGATGATGTAAAAATCTGCCTCAATCGGTCCAATGAGGGGAACGACCTTAAAAGTCCCTCACCTATTAACCCTTCTCCTTCTCCCTCGTCTTCTTCTTCTTCTTATCCTTCTGCTTCTATGTCTCCTGCAGGTAACACCTTGAAATGTTTAGACTTCGAGGCTCTTGACAGAGAGCTCAAAGGAACCAATATAAGCAGGACGCACAGGAGATGGCTGAAAACGGCGTTAGCCTAGGTAACCGGATTCTTGTCAGTTGCTAATGCTCTAGCAGCTCGAGCTAAGGCACATCCATCTTCTTCTATAAAGAAGCACAAGAGGTCAAAGCCAAAGAAACCTCAGTGGCCTCTTAAGCCTGACTTTGAGCAAAGGCTGAGAGAATCAAGGGGGCAGAGTTTCTATTCTCAAGAAGCCTATCACATGGTGCAAATCTCAGAAGCATCACTCAGCACAGGGCAATTGAACCTGAGGTCGAGGAAGGCGTTGCAGCCGCCACCTCAGAGACTAAAGGTCCTGAAGTTCCCTAGTCCGCCACTTCTACCTTACTCAAATACCTCAGACAACTTGCCCATGCTCAAACTCCCTAGGCTCCTTCCTCGCCCAAATACCCTAGGTAATCCACCTCTCCTTAAGTTCCCCGGGATGCCTCTGATCCCGTATACCCAAACGCCTCCTAAGCCTCAAACCTCCATTTCATTAAAATAAATCCCTATCACCCAATCCACTCCGATTACCCAAACCATGCCGACTATAAAATCAAGCCAGCCAACAGCTCCACCTAAACCTACTCCTCAACCTAAACCTGCTCCTCAACCCATTATACCACCAAAGCCGGTGGCAGGACCAGGAACACAAAAGACTGATGAAGAAAAGGTGAAATATGATGTGATAGGGCACTTAAGGAACCTTCCAGCCCATCTCATCATCTATGACGCCCTCATGCTCTCAAGGGATTACCATATGGCTATGGTTTAGGCTCTCTCCAATCCAAAGGTGTACGAGACTGAAGTGGAACCCATTGAGATGGACCCATTGATCTTAAGCGGATGTATGACAATCACCTTCTCAGAGGATGATTTGCAATTAGGAGAAAAATTTCACAATCGCCCTCTCTTTGTGACTGGTGAATTACATGCATGCCCCACCAATCGAATTATGTTGGATGGAGTCAGCAGTCAACCTTATCCCAAGGAGAATCCTCACTCGATTGGGATTAGGGTTTGAGGATCGCACTCCTACTCATATCACAGTTGTAGACACCCGCTTTAAATCTGGCAAGTTCTGTGGTTTTCTTAGACCCTTAGGATCAAATTGGTCTAGTACACCCAAAATCCATAGGTCACACAACTTACCCTGTGACCCGAAACCATTATGCCAGCTCAGAACCCAGCAGATGCCTGTTTTGATCCAAAATATAGTAAACACACTGTTTTATGAAAACAATCATTAAAAATAGTAAAAAAATCCATTTTGACCTAAATTTTCTTTGAGAGCTTCCTAAAAGGCTGAGGAAGACACCCAAATTGAAAAAGCATCAATTTGGACAAGTTTTGGTTTGGGTAATACGGGGCGTGCTTCCTAAGTGACATAGGGCGTGCCGCCCAAGTCATCTTACAAATGCCCTATTTTACTAAAACAATCATTAAAAATAGTAAAAAAAATTCGTTTTAATCCAAATGTTTTTTGGTAGATTCACAAGAGGCTAAGGAACACACCTGAAAAGAAAAGTTTCAATTTGGAGCATTTTTTATTTATGTGACATGGGGCGTGCCGCCCCGGCGACAATACTCGTGCCACCTAGTCATGTTTTGGGTGGTTTGGCTGCGTGATGCTCTCCACCTTAGTTAAATCCAAATTTTCAAAAATTAAAGATTGGTTTGACTAAGGGATTTGTTAGTTACGGGATAACTTTACCCCAACAAATCCCTCGTTCATATGAACTCACTTTGGGTGACCATAAAAGGATGAAAAACGAGAGGGTTGAGGTGGGAAGAGAATATTAGAAACTTGAGGCTGGAAGAGAAACTTGAGGAGAGTAGAGAGACCTTCCTTGAGAAAACCCTAATCCTCATATTAAGCCTAAGTAAACCTAGACCTAGGACACAACAACCCTAGATCTAAACCATTTCTAGAGCACAACCACCCTACTACTATCAGAGACATGCTGATCGACATCTGGACCACAAGGGCAAAAGGAACTGACTTTGTTACGGGCGAGCCCTCGAATGCTCAGGAAGCTCGAGCCATCCAGCCTGGTTCGGTAATTTCTTCTCCTTCATTTCCTATTTTCTTTTATTGTATTTATTTTATTTTGATCTGGCTTTGACTCATTCTGATTGAAAATTGTGTTTTGCAATGCTTCGGATCACACTAGCTCTGCCACAGATTTGAGAGCAGATCTGCTCATTTCTGGGTAGATCTAATCTCATATATGAATTCGATTGTTTCAACTTTCTCTACCATTGCTTTTTCATTTATTTTTATTAGTTGAAAGTGTCAAATCTGAGAGATCTACATCGTTAAATCAATCGATTCTACGTTATAAACAACAGTCTAGGGGTTCAACAAGTCAGGAGAGAAGCCCACTGGCATGATCCGCCTTCATCTTAAGATCAGTGAATTGAACGATTACACTCAATTTCATGTAATCGACACCGAGACCTCCTACAACATCCTTCTCGACCGCCCGTGGCTCCATGACCAAGAGCTGGTTCCGTCCACATTGCATCAGTGCTTCAAGTATAGTCGAAATGGGGGACAATATACGGTCTATGCTAATAAAAGACCAGTTCCTGTAAACGAAACTCACTATGCTAATGCCAAGTAGTACTTCACAGATTTGGTGTCACCCCAAAAGTTAGGAGAAGGTGATCATAAGTTTGTCAAGAAGGCGGAATGTTCGCCTCATGAAGATGTTGAGGACATCAGGAGAGAACTCGTGAGCCTGTTTAAAGAGGAAGAAAGACAAGGAAAAATTCTCCCTCTGACTCCCGTTCATCCCAATATGCCATTGATCATCCCTGAGGAAAATCCATCTTCCCCTAAAGATGAGGTTTCCTCCTCTGCAACTAGTACTGAGCCCCCTTCACAAGAAGATGAACCAGAAGACACTCTCGAGATTGAGGAAGTTATGGGGATAGATCTCCCAGTCCCAATGGTCACCTACATGCCGGATCATCAAAAAGTCTTGCAAGTCCCCATTGCACTCTTGGAAGTAGAACTAACGCATCAGCCACCCCGAAAGGTTTTGCGTTTCCCAGATTCTATCAAAAAATAGTAGTTAAGGAAAGGACAACCCTCTTGCCCTTAAGAGCAAGATCTCATGGCAGATTTAAGAAGCGAGGTTCGCAGTCTCTATAACTAATTGGGGGTTACGCATATCACTTCAAAACACTTAAAGGAGTTCGTGCCTGAGGCCAAGAGCTACGATGGGCTTGGGGTGAATGCACCTCAAATAGAAGCTAAAGCCCCTCCAGATTGGACTATTTACAGCGAGCGCGCTCATCATATTATGAGAACAATGAATTATGAGTCCATGTTTAATCAAGCATTAAGGGGAGAAGAAGCTCCCCCATTCGAGGTCATTGAAGCTACAACAACTTGTCATAAAACAAAGCAAGGTGTAGGGTATTCCTCCACGTCCTATTCCATGAAGGGGCAGGAACAATGAACATGAGTAAGAGATAGAGTGCAGGGAATCAAATGGAAAAAGAAAAAGTCATGCATCATATTGAAGAAAAAAGAGAATTTTATTCATAAACCAAGGGGATATTACAAGGGTCAGAATAAAAACAAAAAAGAGAGAGAGAGAGAGAGAGAGAGAGAAAGAAAATAAGACTACACTTTCAAAATTGATCAATCACTTCATTGATCTTTCCCCTGTATGTTACAGTTGATATCTTAGCCTGCTGGATGCATCCCTCCAACTCTGCTACCATCTCAACCTCATGCTCCATCAAGGTAGTCCCTTCCTCCAAGGAGTACTCAAGGGTCAAAATATTATCAGCAAGCACCTTATCCTTTGCTTCCCAAGCTGCGGTCTCCTCCTCCAATTTATCAAGCTCTTGCATCAGGTTCACTATCTCAGCCTTCAGGGTCATCATCTTGTTGTGGAGAGCGATGGCCTCCTCAGCAAGGTCAGATCTCTGGGAAGTGGCAGCATCCTTTCTTGTAATTGAGCCTCTACCATTTGGTGATGGTGTATGAGCGAGGGCTTCAAAGAGGGCAATTGTGAACTCTCTAGCTGTTGCGCAGTTACCTCCTCCTACAAGGCCCTTATTCTCCACCCTTCCAGCTCATTTGTGACGTCATCGAAATATGGGAGGACCTCTGGTGCACCCCCTAGAAGGGCGATCTGCCTTAACTTTTGGACTGCATTGTAAAGTTCAGTAAGAGACAAATCCTTCAGTCTTTGCACACCTAGACGAAGCATATCCATGATTATGCCAGACATCCCACTAAAACTAAGCCTGGACGATGCTGCTAGGGCTGCCGCAATAGAAGGAGCATTAGTCTCAATGGTGGGGTTCGAAGGGATGAAAGCCATGTGAGTCATTGGCTCTTCTCGAGCAATTGTGAAGCCCAAGGTCTCATCATTTGTAGATTCAGAGGGGGCCCCAATCTCAAGCTGCTCGGCCGCCATGTCTCAATATGCTCCAAAGCAGCCGCAGCCTTTTCAGGGCCAACTTCTTCTCTCTGCCCTCATTCTCTAGAGCAACCTCAATAAGGTCAATTCCCTCACTTTGACCTTCACTTGCTGGAGCCATCACCTTAACCTCAGCATGCTTCAAAGTAGCCTCTTCTTCTTGTCTCTTACCCTTAGGCATGACCTCGATAAGTTCAAGGTTAACGTCTTTTCCTTCTTGAATTACCACCTTAACCTCAGCAAGTCTAGAGCTCACCCTCTCCCTTTGGTCTTCATCTTCTTGGACCACCACTTGAGCTATGGCCTCTTCTACCTGGCCCGCATCTTCTATAGCCAAAACCTCTGCCACAAAAATCTCAACTCCCTCATCTTTTCTGACCTAAACCCCCTCTGGGGCCCTATTTTTTGAACTCTCAAAAAGGCTTGGGTCTGCACTACTCCTAACTCCATCACCCGGGGCAGCAGCTTCCTGACACTCAAGCGTTTCTTCAACTATAGCCTCTTCTTCAGTTGGGGCAACAATCAACCATCTCCTGAGGTTCAGAAGCCCTGTCGATTTTTGGTTCCTCCCTTGGAGAAGAACCTCTAGCACCTTAATTTCCAGCCCCGTCAATCTCCATTGGAGCCAGATCTGACTCAATAGTCATTCTAGGAATTTCGAGTACCACCCCAAGCTCAAGTGTCCCCTCTTTATCAGAAGCATTAATGTTGGGCCAAGAAGGGTCAGTCATCTACCTCAATCTTCTAAGAGGCCGAAAATAGCTCAAGAGTGGCAGAAGGTGACTCAGAAAGAGTGGAGGGTGACTTATAAGGAGCAACAAAGAATTTCAAAGAGGCAAAAGATGAAGAGCCATAAGCTGGTTCCAGGATGACAACAAATCTTGCACGCCTACATTTTCGAGCAGGTCTGACAACTCAGGGAGGAGCACGAGTGACAGCGGAGGCAGCACGCTTCCTCTTCTTTCCTACCCCGGTGGAGGAGCAGTTTTCTCAAAACTCCTCCCTCGAGAAGAGCCTGTAGCAAGAGCACTATGAGGGCCACTCCCTATCAGTGCATTCAGGTCTTGGATGGGGCACCCTTCATGACCTAAGACCTTTCGACCCTCCTTCCATTCGAAGATAGAGGTGAGTTTGTCAAAAAGGTTCCCCGTCCTCTTCTCCATAGCAAGAAATTGTGGTGAAGTTTCATCCGCTGCTATCTTGTGAGGTATCCCAAGAGCCTCTCAATTCCAAGGGTAGTCAAAGGTAAAAATCTCTCCTAGAGGAGGAATCCTGAGTATCCTCTTTTGCCTGGTATCCTGACGTTAATTGAACTTCTCCCCTTTCTAAGGGTGATCAGCCTCCCTGTACCCTCTGTTGGTAATCCTCCACCAGCGTGCATAGGCCTCAATCGCTCTGGTCCTTCTGCCAAAATGTGGTACCACATACTTGCTGACCTTAGTCATTTCTGAACATGTGGACCACGCGGTATGGATATACTCTGGCAGCCATGATTCACAGAAAGTTCCTAACTCTTCTTTCCTGCCAGTGTTCATTCTGCCCTGGTGTTTTTCATAGAATATAGAAAAGGGACCATGCTAATGAGCAAACTGATGGGGGAAGTACCCTTCGAGTCTGGCATTGTGTGGGGTTCGATAGGCTAAAACCCCGCCTTTGAAGCTCAAGATAAAGATGAGCTCCTTGATGCTTGTGGGAGCACCATCCAGGTCATTGCCCAGTTCATTAATTAAGGTGCAGCCAGTAAAGCCTCCAACTGGAAAGTTGACTCAGTGCATGCTGGAGAACTCATTCCCAAACAAGCTACGAGCCTCACCTGGGCTGTGAAAGATAGCCTTCTACCCAGCAATCCTCATCAAGAAGGCGCATATCTTCTCCCTCGTGTCCGGGCTTTTGACATAAGTGGCAGGGAAATAAGCTCTTAGCCACCCATATACATAATGGACGGGGGATGGTGTTTTGAAGTCCCCTGGGAAAGCTTCGCCTCCAACAAGGCCATTGCCCCCATCTTTGCCTTTATAAGCTTTCCCTCTGGAGATGGCTCCCAGTCTGTGGTAGATACTGCATAGAACTAGTAGTGCAAGGGCGTACTGGCACCCCCTTGCCATGTCGCAAGCCACATAGAATGTGCCTGGATGGATGTCATCTACCCCTCCAGGAATAATGAACTTACATAGAAACAGGGCCAAATATGAGGCCAAGAAGATGCAATCATCACTGGTCTTGAGTTGGTAGATTGGAAGCGTCCCTTTCACAACTGCCTTTCCCTTCCTTCTTGAAGCACATGGACCACCCTCCTCGGGGTAATCCCTGTAAAATAATTTCACCCATTCGGTGAAGGTCACCAATGTTACTAGACTTGGAATAAAGCAACTGGTAAATCTCAAATATTTTCTAAAGACTAGCAGGCGGTTCTTCTTCTCCAAGGTGAGCATGACCAAAGATGACTGAGTTCCGAGGCACGAACTCATCATACAATGCTTCGATCAGTGGAATGCCGCCGATGAAGTGAAGATCCAGTAAGAAGATTCCTGCCTCCCCATGCCCAAGGAGCCATGTGTTGCTAACATGACTCCATGTCTCATGCAGTACCTTAACGGTGTTGGAGCACCAATCATAATAGTCGGCCGAGCACGGAACTGCTGTCAGCAAAGAAGAATGCTCAAGAATGCTTCTATATGACCCTAACACCTGGATGGTCCAGGAAGAGTAACCCTTCAAGTACTAGTACTCCCCCTATACTCTGAGACCAGTAGACGACCATATCAGCCCCTTGGTCTTCACCGTCCTCTTTCCTAGAGTGGGCAAGTTTTCACCAGAAGCCATGTTCCGGTGCATGAAATGAAGAAGAACCATCCCTTCTTCAAAACTGATGTTCCCGTCATTATCCTCCTTGACCTCAAATCGAGCCGAGTCGGTAATGAAAGTAACACTGAGGGGCCACTATGGTTTGCATATTGGGGCCATCAACTAAATAGGTTCACTCCGGACCAGACTCTGACGAGTAAATTCACTAGTGCCAAGTTCTCCTCCCTTTGGAAGGTTCTTCACTTTAGGGATTCTGTTTGAAGGCCTTGCCATTAAACTGACTTTAAGCACTCACTGTCGTGTGGAAATCACCAAGACACAAGACTATCACCACGCGTGAAAGGCACTGATTAGCGTCATGCATGACTAATGCCGCTTGTGTCAAATAAGGCCTAATGTCAGTTGTGCTTACTGAATGCTAACGTCGAGTGCATTTTGAAAGCCTAACGCAGGCTATGTTTGCCAAGGCCCAATGTTGGTTGTGCCCTAAAAGCACAACGCCAGTTGTGTCTTCAAGGATTAACGTCGGCTGTATTTTCAAGGACTAGAGCAGAAGGGGTTCTCAATAGGCTAACGTCAGTCGTGCCTTCAAGACTACGGCCGCTGGTGATTTTTGAAGCAACGCTGCTTGTATCTCCCACACATGCCACAGACTGCACATGCGTCACCTCCAGCCCTGGGAGCTCCGCTTGACAACTGCCAGCAATTGTGACCCTCGCAAAGGTCCTTGTACAACCTTGTCGGTGTTCTCTCTTCCCGACTAGAGTTTCCTCTTCCTTGTTGGAGTTATCACTAGCAGACCACTGTGAACCCCCTGCCAGTGTTCTGTCAAAATCCTTCACGGCTCGCAGAATTTCTAGTGACTGCCTATACCTTGCATGCTTGCCAGAGTCTTAGCGGAAAGTTTCCTTTCCTCTCTCTAACTGTTAAAAGTATTTTTTAACTTAAGATAAATATGGTGAAAAATGGGGCTTACCCCCTTATATAGAAGACACTTCCTCGAAGTGCCCCTCACAAAGAAAAAATAGCAAACAGGTCCCTGAAGGACAAACGGCAATGGGCCGAGTTGGGTTGGGCTCAGGCCCGAGGCCCAAACTCAGATCAACGTCGCTCGTAGCTAACGACGCTTGTGACAGCTCGTGGCCAACGCCTCCTATGAAACTCCTTGACGAATGCCGCCTCGGACTAATGCCTCGCGTCAGTGACTGCTCAACGTCGCTCATGCAACTTGTGACTTCATGATAGTGTCGGGCATGTCTGAATCTGGTCACCATCGTGAGTGTTCTACCATCATTCCCAGTAGGAATTACACCACTGCTGCAACCCATCATCCCTAGTAGAGTTAGTTGTATGCCAAAAAGGTTAGGTTTACCTCGTCATTCCTCAATGGGGCAGTCTCGCACCAAGCTATCTTATCCTCAGGTCGGATTAACATTTATAAGCCCATTCCCCATGGAATTTCATACGTCACCTTAGGAAGCCATACTTGCCCCCCTAATCCCCAGCGAAGTTCGCTTCCGTTTCCCACTCCTCATCGGGTCACCATCTCCATTGAAGCTCTCTGCTTGTGTATGGCCTTAACTATTTTACCCCCAGGGAGTTAGATTGCTATCCACAGACTTATCCCCCATAAAGCTTCTCCTGAACGGTGACCCACACAATGATCAATGCTGCATGAACCTAAACTGCACAGCCACGATCCAAGCTATATGACCCTAAACTGTAGTGCACTTCTTGGCCGCATGACGTTAAAAGGCTTAGCATCATGGTCCAAACTATATGACCTTAAACTGTAGCGAAAATCTAGTTGCACGATCTTAAACTGCATGGTCCTAGTTGCATGACTCTAAACTGCATAACCGTGGTCCAAGCTATATGACCCTAAACCATAGTGCACGTCCTGACAGCATGAAGATAAACTGCTTTGCACAGGTCTCAGAGGCATGACCTTAAACATGCCCCCACACATGTGTACACACCCTTTACATGCAATTTCACGCACATCTTCCCTATTCAACCCATCCATGTGCTCACACCACCTTCATAACTCCCCAATGAATCCCTTCATTACCATTCATCATTCCCCGGTGAGTCTCACCCGTGTTCACAAAACAGCGAGCCATCCCACCATCCATACTCGTTGTCAGCTAGTGGGTCACCACTTTTCACCCACCATTCATACATCATCCATCTTTCATAAGCAACTTTGTGCCATATCCCCAAAGTGAGTCAAAACCACCACCATTCTCACTCCATGGCCTCAACAGACTGCCACCCATCTCTATTATGGTCAAGTTGTATGATCTTAAACTATAGTACACGTCTTGGCCTCATGACATTAAGAGGCTTCGCACAGGTCTCGAAGGCATGACCCTAAACACGCCTTCACAAAAAAAAAATATATGAAAAGAATAACAGGCATGGTGTATACTTAGACAAGGGAACACCATGAGTAAGAATGACAGATGGGCATGGTCACGAAACCTTGAGCAAAAGAGTTCTGCGAAAATAAAAACTCTGGCACAGTGAAAACCCAAAAGGGTACCGTGAGTAAAATTGGAGGAATAAGGGTGGACATGGCCAAAAGGCCATGGGTAAAAGCCCAAAATAAAAGGAGGTTGGTGAAAATCGTCTCTACAGCACCACTTCCCAAGTCCAAGCGAAAACCCACAAAGGGCGCTTGGACCAATAAACAGGTTGATGCAGCACTCACCTCTACAGGCGGCTTCAACCCACATTCTAAAGTGAAAATCTCATGAAGAAGAGCACCATTCCCAGAAGGTCACTAAACACACTCCAAGATGCTGAAGATGCCCTAAGAAAGCCAAGTCAGCCAGACCTTGGACCTATTATGCAGCAACAGGATTGAGCCCTTAGGGGTTGCCTCAGACAAAGAAAAGAGGTATCCTGATTATTGAAGCTAGAACAAGCATGGGCTATTTCCAAAGCCGGTCACCTCGGTAAACTGTAGTACCCTCCTACCCGCCAAGTAAAATCTAGTGCACAGCGCAGACGGACGCCAACCAAAGGCCCATCAACCGACCATCCGGAACCAACAAGAAAACAAAGAAACCCAGACCAAATGGGAAAGAGTGCCCTAAATCATGGCACTTGGCTGCCGAACATGCCTGATTCTGAGCAACGAGGTCCGTACAAAGTCCCCAGTTGTCATAATCATAAATAGTCCCTTGAGGGTGAGGACTTCAACAAGTTCCCTAAAAAAAGTCTCTTCTCCCCCTAAAGTCTCCATGGATGGATCTATGAACAAAGCATCCAAACATCTGAGCATCTTAGTTACAGCATTGCGTGATCTCCTCGGTGTTCATGTGGTCCTGTGGCTAAGAAGAAAAGGTAACAAAGCTGAAGGAAATTTTATGAATGTTATCCTTCTCGCTTCTCTTGAAGCACAACATTCGGCAGTGCAAGTTGTTCGAAGCATTTTTCAGCACCTTGGGTCCCCGATGAGGAATGAAAAGAGAAGCTGGTCAATAAAGCCTGAATAACAGTGGAATTCTCGACAGTCTCAGACTAAGAACAAGTAGAAATGTTCATAATGACTTCAAAAGGCCCCCCGTAAAGTTTCGTCGCAATCCGACATGTCTAAGGCAGTGTAGAAAAATGAACAAATTTGAAAAAATCAGTCTCTAGCTTGAAATGGACCCCATAACTAGAACTTTATTGTCACTACATCAAATTGCTATGGGACCACCGCCATTAGATCCGGCACGGTCGAACACCCCTATGGGTCAAGTTTCATCTTAATCGAGAGCTCTAGGATAAAGTTATGGGTAAAAGACCGAAAAGGAGTAGGCTGAACACTATTCTTGTGCACCCTTCCTAAAAGGTGACTATTTTTATAGTCTCGAGTAGTGACTTTCGGGAGCCATATCTCACTCATCCCAAGTTGGATCACACTCAAATTTTGTGAGCTTGTTCATCTCGTCAAGACGAGCGTTTCAATATGTGGCCTACCTCGTGATGATGTTAGAGCAGGGAGAAAATCTAGAGTGAATTCAATGATTCGTGAAGGAAGTTGCAGGAAATTCAGCAGCGACACGTCATACTCGAGCAGCCATATCACGACACTCGTGCATCGGATTGACACGAGACCAGTTCCATCGCGTGAGTAAGGTTCAGGGTTACCATTGGTCCAAACCTTGTACATGATGAATGATCGAATTTCATACGCGAAGATGATAAAGTTGATGTAAGTTTCAGCCGTCGCAATTCAGATTCCGACCAAAAACTCAAGACTAAAAAATCTTCATCCGGGCATGAAATCGAGCTGCATTTGTTGCCATGGACCGTGACGGCATGTTCAGTGTAATATAATGAAGAAATCAAAAAAGAAACATCAATATATGAGCACATTATGGATCCAAATTTTTCAAGATTCACACGAATTTTAAGTCGCATGATCGTGGCTTAAAAACACTACCAGTGTCTTGAAGTTGGTACCAAATCGATTGTCATGATGATTCCTACAAGAAAGCAATCATCATTTTGTCAAATGGGCACCAGAGCAACCTCGGATCATCCATGGAAAGATCACGCACGTTCTAGGGCAGCAGTAGGGACTATTTTGGAATTCCATGTATTGTTAGGCAGGGGCAAAACAATTATTTTGCACCCATTTTTAGAATTTCTTTTAATTCAAATAAATTGTAATTATCATCAATTAGGATAGTTTTTGGGCATCCACCTATGTTTAGGGCCCAATTCTATAAATACATGCTAAATCTAGTTGTAAAGGGCTTCAATCCTACTTTCAATTCGTCAATAAAAGTTTGATTTTTTACATTGAGTCAGATAAGCATGTCTTGGAGAGAGAGAGGAGAGAGAAGAATTAAGACAGTACCCCTCTTACCTAAGATAATTCTCTTGCTTCCTTTCTTCTCTCTCCTTTTTCTCTTTGACTTTTACTCCTCTTCGATTTCTTTTTCTCTCTCCTTATTTCTCTCTTTCTTCTTCTTTTTTCTCTACTTCTCTCTCTTCTTCTCTAGAACATGCACGGCTGTGGCAGATCCGAGCATGCCTCTCTCTTCCTTTTCTTTTTCTCTTCTCTATCTGCTTCTCCTTCCTCTTCTCCTTCTTTATTTATTCTCTCTCTTCTCTATCTTTCTCTCTGCTTCTCCCTGTTTGAACGTGCATGGCGATGGCAGTGCAATGCATGAACTTCTCTCTCTATTTTGTTTTTTCTCACTAACACACATTGCTGTGGCAATGTTGTGCGTATTTCCTTCTCTCTTTCCTTCTTTCTCCTCTGGCTCTTTTCAAATCTCTTTCCTTCTCTTTCCTTCCTTCTCCTCTGAATCTTTCTAAACCTCTCTCCTCACTTTTCTTTTCTCTCTCCAGTTTTTTTTGCCTCTCATTGTTCCCCTTCCTTCTCTCTCTACTTTCCTTTCCTCTTTCTCTTTCCTAAATCCTCTTTCTTCCTCTCTATCCTTTCTCTTGCCCTATTATTTCTTGTCTCTCTCCTCTCCAATCATGCATGACGATACCCATCGTCGGGCATGACATTCTCATTCTTCCCTTATCCTCTGGAGACATGCACAGTGAGCCAGGCCTTAACCCGAGTGGCGGACCAAGCCTTTGCCCAAGTTTGCCCTTCCTCATGTTGTGCACGATGATTCTCAACATCGCACACGTCATTCCTTTCCTCATTGTTTGATAAGGACACTGAATCGGGCCCTTTCTCGATTGGCGGGTCGAGTCGTGTCTGAGTCCCTTATGACGTGAGCGGCGATGCCTAGCGCCATGTGTGTCTTTTCCTTTCTCGTTCCTATCTCTCTCTTGATATGATCGATAGAACCATCCCTGTCCATGTACTTTCTCTCTCCTCTTTCCTTTATCATAGGGAGGTAGAAACCCATCACTGTCCATGTATTTTCTCTCTCCTCTTTCCTTTATCATGAGCAATGGAATCCATCGCCATCCATGTTCTTTCTCTCTCCTCTTTCCTTTATCGTAGACGGTCTTCTTCTGTCTCTCACCTTTTATGGACGGTAGAAGCCCATCATGTTCTCTTCTTTTCTCTCTCCTTTCATGGGTGACAGAACTCATCGCTGTCCATGTTTCTTCCTTTCTCTCTCTTCTCTTTTCTTCTCTTTTCTCTCCTTTCTGTCCCTTCTATCCTCTCACTCACTTCTTCTCTCTCCTCCTTTCTTCTGTCTCTCCCTTCTTTTCTCTTCCCTTTTCTTCTCTTTCTCTCCACATTCTTCTCTTCTATTTTCTTCTCTCTTCTTCTCTTCTCTTTCCTTTCTCTTCTATCTCTTCTCTTTCCTTTCTTCTCCTTTCCTTCTCTTTCCTTCTATCGTTTTTCTTCTCTCCCTTTTTCTCTCTGCTTTTCTTATCTCTCATTTTCCTCTTTCGTTTTCTTCTTCCTCTCTCATTGGAGTCGAGCACTGTCACAGTAGTCTCGTCATCGAGCCGTATTGTCGCCATGCCAGTCTAAGTTACCGTGCCCTTCTTACTGCCACATCGAACTCGCCGATGTGCCAGGCTGGTTGATGTTGGTGTTCTGTCATCGAGTAGTATTGTCGTCGTGCCAGTCAGCGTTACGTGTTCATCTTGCTACCATGCCAGATCAATCATCATGCCAATCTAGCCAATGTGCTAGGCTAGCCACCCGGTCAAATGTCTCTTTCTTTCCTTCTTCCCTCTTCTTCCTTCTGTCAACCCTCATCTCATCATTTCTTCTCTTTTCTCCTTTAAATGTGCACTCCTGTGTGCATTCATCCAAAGACAAGGTGAGGTCCCTTGGCCCACTTATCCTGTAAAATTAACTCTGTGTGTGTTATCGCAGAAACAGGAGATTACAGGCCAAGGGAGGCGATTCTAAACCAGTTGTGCGACTGGGAGGCTTTTCGACATGATCTAAGAGGGCACCCACGCGAGCTAGCCTGAGTGAGTCATGGGCCCAGGTGAGGTGTGTCCCGGCTCACAACAAATTTCTCTCTCATTGGTTGATATACCTGCCATTGTTCTTGAGCAAGGTTCTCAAGAGAGCGATCTCAAGTCCCGGGTTCCCTTTGAAACCCGAGACACGTGTCATTAGATCATTCAGATCGGGGGGCAAGATCAAGGCACCTAACTAATAGCACCCCTTGAAACAACGGTGGAAGCTGAAAACTAACCTAAATTGTTGAAAAATACATTTTTTGTGATTTAAATTTGAATCCCGTTTTTGGGAAAAATGACACTTTTGCTCCTACCCACAATCTCGAAAATGGCATGATGGTTCCCGAAAATGGGTCGTAGGCTATGGTGGTCATTCGAGGCCCATTTCGGGTATTTTTGAGAACCTTTCGACGATAATAATACCACGAAAGTGATGGTCTTGGCGAGGCGATCGTATTGACATTTCTTTTGATCCCCGAATTGAAGCGTTGAGCTCTTGGCAAAATCCATCAAAAGATGGGGAATTTGTGATCTTAGATCTCATATCTTGTTCATTCCTTAGTGTTTTAGTTCGATCTTTCAATCATGGAACGACAGGGAATATTTCACGATCGTTTGGTGACAGCAATGGCTCGATTTGATAACTAGACCACCACTTTCCGAATTGGGGAACTTACCAGAATATGGATTCTGGTTGACGAAAAATACCCCTTCTTACAACCTTAAAATACAGCCTTTTTTATTCATTTATCACGTACGATGTTTACTTTGGATCGAAGCCCTCGATGTCATGGTCTCAACAGACCCATTTTCAAGTCAATCTGAGGCCGAGGCTTCGTTATATGACTGTTTGATTGAAGGGATCTCCTCTTTGCAAAAATCTGCAATACATGAGTTTTCTTAAGCGACTTCTCTCTAAGATTTCTTACGTCTCGGATCGTACCATAGGCCGTGCCATATAACAAAATGTGCACACCGACGAGACGAAGATCCTCTTGAAATTTTAGCTTGATTCGACTTAAGATGAAGAAGTTATGGCCTTTTAAAAGTGATCCCGAAATCCTATTACACAATTTTCATAAATGGAAATTGGTTCATCGAGGGTGCACCATAATAGTGTGTGGTTAGATGCCTCGATCTCACCCTCCAGATCTGAATGATCGGGTGGCACTCATCTCGGGATGATCGGGTGCCACGCATCTCGGGTTTCAGGGAGACCCGAGACTTTGAGATCACTCTCTCAGAAACCTTGCTTGAGTGCAAGGGCAGGTGACTAACTGATGAGAGAGGAATTTAAGATGGTTCGGAACTTACTCAGGCTGGCCCGCGTGGGCACCCTCTTAGATCACGAAGAAAGCCCCCCAGTAGTAAAACTGGTTCAGAGTCTCTTTCCTTGGCCTGTATTCTCCTGTTTTTTGCAATCACACACAAATTGCAAATGTTATAACACAGGTGGGTCAACAAACCTCACCTTTCCTTTTTGGTGAACACACATGGGCTTGCACATTTAAGAAGAGGAAGAGAAGAATGAGAGAAGAAAGATGGGGGAAGAAAGAATTGACATGTGGGGAGATCAACACGTGACTAAACTAGTAGGTAATTAGTCAGACGTAGTAGTAAAAGGACTCTGTAACTCAAACCGGCTCAACAGAATTACTGTTAGACGACAATACTAATACCGGCAAACTAGACACAGTGGCTAGTCTGTCGTGGCAATAAAGTGGGCACAATAACTCTGACTGGCACAACAATATTATGGCTAAATGATAAGACTACCATGGAAGGCTAATCTCGACCCTTCTTAATCAAAATGAAAGAGTCAAAGAAAAAAAGAGAAAAAAAGATCAGAAAGGGAGAGAAGAGAAGAAGGGGAAGGGAATAGAAAGAAGGGGAGAAAGAAGGGAGAAGAAGTGCGTGAGAGAGGTTAAAGGGAAAAGAAGAGGTAAAGATATACATTAGCGGCAACGGGAGAAGAAGGGAGAAAACTCAGACGACAATGTCTTCCGTCGGCTGTGACATGAAGAGAGAGGAAAGAAAATGAACACAGGCGGTAATGTTCTTTCACCAGTGTGACAGAAGAGAGAGAAAGAAAGAAGCACAGACGACGATAGGCTAGCACCGGTTGTGACAGAAGAGAAGGAATAGAGAAGCACAAGCGGTGATAGGTTAGTGCCGTCTGTGATAAAAGAGAAGAAGCACAAGCGACGATACGTTAGTGTCGTCTGTGTCAAAAGAGAAGAAAGAGAGAAGCACAGGTGGCGATAGGTTAGCGCCATATATGTTTGACGAGAAGAAATATAGAAGCACAGGTGACGATAGGTTAACGCCGTTTGTGATAGAAGAGAAGAAAGAAAGAAGCACATGTGGTGATGGGTTAGCGACGTCTGTGACAAAAGAGAAGAAATAGACAGAACACATGTAGCGATGGGTTAGCGTCATCTATGATTGAAGAGAGAAAGGAAGAACTTTAGCAGAGGCCCGACCCCACTGTTCATGTCTCATGAACAGTAAGGCTTCACACGAGATGATAGACCCGCCATGCGTGAATGGAGAAAGAAAAGCAGGGAATGAGGGACATAATAGACCAGAGGAGGAAAAGAGGGAAAGAGATAAAGATGAAAGCAAGAAAGAAGAGGGGAGAGAGAAAGAGAGATAGAGATGAGAAAAGAGGAGAGAGAAAGAGAGATAGAGATGAGAAAAGAGGAGAAGAAAAAAGAGATAGAGATGAGAAAAGAGGAGAGAGAAAGAGAGATAAGGATGAGAAAAGAGGAGAGAGAAAGATATGAGAAAAGAGGAGAGAGAAAGAGAGATAGAGATGAGAAAATAAGAGAGAGAATGAGGAAAGAGCAGAGAGAAAGAGATGAGAAAAGAGGAGAGAGAATGAAGAAAGAGATAAGAAAAGAGAAGAGAGAAAGAGGGGAGGAGAGAGAAAGTTACCTTATCGAGGGGTACCGACCCTTTTCGTCTCTCTCCAAGACACACCCATGAACTCAAGCAAAAATTGAAGTCTTTATTGAATATTGAAGAATTGTGTATGTGTCTTTACATTTTGGCTTTGCATGTTTATACAGAATTCGGCCCAAACATGGGTGTACACCTAAAAAATCCTAAAATTGAAGATAATTAAAATTTAATTGAATTAAAAAAAATTCTAAAAATTGATGCAAAAGGACTGTTTTGCCCGTGCCTAACAATATGTGAAATTTCAGAACAAGACTAGGGAACGGCATGACGATCGATTTGGTACCAATTTCGAATCATGAATCATGTTTTTGAGCCATGATCATGAGACTTGAATTTTGGATGAATCTTGAAAACTTTGGATCGATAATGCACCCGTTCCTTAATGTTTTTCTTTTGTTTCTTCACTGAATCGCATTAAGCATGTCGTCACGATCACGTTGCAATAAACGCAGCTCAATTTTGTGTCCGGATGAAGATTTTGTGTCCTTGAGTTTTTTGCCGAAATCTTTAAATCCGGCAGCCGGAATTTACAGCAGCGTCGACGCATCCCTGTATGAAATCCAATAGTTCTTCATACGTGAGATTCGGATCAGAGATAGCCTCAAACCTTACGCACATAATGTAATTAGTTGTGCCGAAGGGGTACACGAACGTCGTGATTTGGCTGCCGGAGTAAGGCGTGCTGCTGCTGAATTTTTTGCAACTTTTTCCATGGCTCATCAACTTCTCTCTAGTTTTTCTCCCTGCTTGGGCATCGTCACGGGGCGTACCATATATCAAAACGCTCGTCTTGTCGAGACGAACAAGCTCACAAAATTTGAGCACTATTCGACTAAAAATGAGTGAGATGTTGGCCCCAAAGGTCACTCCCTGTGACTGTGAAAACAGCCACCTTTAATGGTGTTTTGGTGTAGGGTGGCCACACGGGAATAGTGTGCGGCCTACCCCTTTCGATATTTTACCCATAACTTTGTCTTGGAGTGCCTGATTAAGCCGATACATGACCCATAGGGGTTTTTGACCATTTCGGATCTAAAAGTGGTACCACCACAGCAATTGGATGCACCAAAAATATAGTTCTAGCTACAGGGTCTATTTTAGGGTGCTGGAGGCCAATTTTTTCGAAATTGTTTATTTGTGTTCACTGCCTTAAACATATTTGATTGCGATGAAACTTGGCAGGTGGCCTTTCAGAGTGCTTATGAAGATCTTCACCAGTTTTAGGGTCATTCTGAGACTGTCGAGATTTCCATTATTTTGTCAGGCTTTATTTACCTGCTTCCTCTTTATTCTGCATTAGGGACTAAGGTGCTGAAAAATGCGTTTAAACAGCTTGCCCCACCAAATGATGTGCTTCAAGAGAGAAGTATGAAATTCAGAAAATTTCCTTCGGCCTTTTTACTTTTTTCTTCCTGGCCAAAGGACCACGTGAACGTTGAGGAGATTCACGTAATGGTGCAACTAGGATGCTCAAATGTTTGGATGCAATGTACAGGTCCATCCGTGGAGACTTTAAGGGGATAAGAGACTTTTTGAGGAATCTTATCGAAGTCCTCACCTCGTGTGGATTGTTTGTGATTCTTAAGTTGAGGATTTTGTACAAACCTCGTCAGTCAGAATCAGACCCGTCTGGCAATTGAGTGCCGTGTCGAAGGACATTGTTCCCATTTGGTTTGGGTTTCTTTGTCTTGGATAGATAACAAAAGAGCCTTTGGTTGGCACTCATCTGCATCATACGCCAGTTATTCCTTGGCGAGTAGGATACCTCAGTTTATCGAGGTGACCAGCTTTGGGTATAACCCCTACCCACTGCTAACAGGTCGTTAAATAGGAGATCCAAAGTCATGGCTAACTTAACCTTCTTGGGGCATCTTTTGGTTTGTCGAAATGATTTCCTTATTTGTTTGATGTGGATAGTTTGCTGAAGAGCCTTTTGTCGGCGCTCGTACGTTGTGCCCCAGTTATTCCTTGGTGGTTAGGGTACCTTAGTTTATCGAGGTGACCATCTTTAGGTGTAACTGTGGTGCAACTACGACAATTAAGATCCCTCTCTTCTTCGAGAGAGGCTTCAATCATGATTCCCGCTCCAAATTCATGGTTGATTCCTTGGCGAGTAGGGTACCTCAGTTTATCGAGGTGACTAGCTTTGAGTATAACCCCTACCCACTGCTAGCAGGTCGTTACATAGCAGGTCCAAAGTCATGGCTGACTTAGCCTTATCAAGGCATCCTTGGCATCTAGAAGTGCATTTCGTAACCTCCTGGGAATGATGCTCTTCTTCATGAGACTTGTCGTGCTTTCTTGGCGAATATTCTGTCCTTCAAGTCCTTTTTGCAACTGGGCTCAGGCTGTTGGATTCTTTTCCTTGAAGCTCGTATTTTTTGGGTCCTGGTATGGTGACATTAGGGATTTTTCTTTCTTTGAATGTGGGCAGAAGCCGCCTTTTGAGGCGAACGCTGCATCAACCTGTTTATTGGTCTTAAGCATCCTTTGTTGATTTTCACTTTTGGGAAGCGGTGTCGTAGAGACGGCTTTCACCAACTTCTCTTTTTTATTTAGGGCTCTTTTACGCATGACCTTTCGGCCATGTTCACCTTTATTCTTCCATTTGTACTCACGATGCCCTTTAGGGTTTTCACCATGCCTGGGTTTTTATTTTCGGAACTCTTTTACTCATGGTTTCGTGACCATGCCTGTTCGTCATTTTTACTCATGGAGTTCCCTTGTTAAGGTATACACTATGTCCGCTATTTCATTCATTTTTTCTCTCTACTTTTTTGTGAAGGCTTGTTTATGGTCATGCCTCCCTAACCTATGCGAAGCCTTTTAATGTCATGCGGTTAGGATGTGCACCATGGTTTAAGGTCATATAGCTGAACCGTAATGGTGATGAATGGCAGTCTGTGGAGGCCATGGAGTGAGTATGGTAGTGGTTTTAGCTCACTTTTGAGGAGATGGCATGAGGTTACCTATGAAAGATGGATGATGTATAAAAGGTGGGTAATAAAATGGTGACCCACTATCTTACGACAAGTATAAGTGGCAGGATCGTTCGCCGTTTTATGAGCGCAGGTGAGACTCACTGGGGAATGATAGAGGATGATGAAGTGAATGGACTCACTAGGAAGGAAGTGAAGGTGGTGCACGCACACGAATGGGTCGGTTAGGGAAGACGTGAGTGAAGATGCACATAAAAGGTATATGCGCGTATGTGGGGGTGAGTTTATGGTCATACCTCCAGGACCTGTGCATAACAGTTTATCGTCATGCGGCCAGAATATGCACTATGGTTTTGGGTCATATAGCTTGGATCATAGTTATGCAGTTTAAAGTCATGCAACTAGGATCATGCAGTTTAAAGTCGTGCGGCTAGACCTCCACTACAGTTTATGGTCGTATAGTTTGGACAATGGTGCTGAGCCTTTTAACGTCATGTGGCTAGGATGTGTACTATAGTTTAAAGTCATATAGCTTGGACCCTGCAGTTTAGGGTCGTACAGCTAGACCTTCGCTACAGTTTATGGTCGTATAGTTTGGACCGTGCCATTTAAGGTCGTGCACCTAGACTAAGGCTATGTAGTTTAAGGTCATACAATACGGACCAGGGTGTGGGTCACCATGTAGAAGCTCTAAATGGGTAGGTCTGTGGATAGCAATCTGACCTCCTACGGATAAAATAGTTAAGGCTATACACAAGCAGAGAGCTTTTTGATGAAGATGATGGCCCTACGAGGAGTGGCAAACGAAAGTGAACGTTTTAAGAGATTAAGAGGGCAAGTGTGACTCCCTGGGGATAAAATGATTATACTGTAAAGAGGTTCAGATGGGAAGACCTACTTCATTGGGTAAAAGGGACAAATGTGGGTCCTTTATATCCTTGAGGACAAAATAACTAGGTGTGAGGCAGACCCACTGGGGGTTGCAACGGTAAAAATGACCCCTAACTCTGCGAGGGATAATAGGTTGCAGCATGAGTATGACTCTCCTACTAGGGATGAGAAGTCATGGCCTGAATTTGACCAACATGAGTATCACTTTGTTGAGGATAATAGGTCACAGTCAAGGTGCAACTTCACTAGCGTTTACAGTAATAGGACACACACGGCTTTAGCATGGGGTGTGCGACAATATAATGTTTGAAACACAGTCGGTGCTAAGCTCAGCGACCATTATTTCTTGAACACTCAGCCAACACTGTGTCTACTTTTTTTTTTTTTTGTGATAACGCAGCCGATGCTGAGGTTAGCCCACATTATTTCTTGAACACTCAGCCGACACTGAGTGGTTGAAAACACAGCTGGTGTTGGGGTTACTGAGGACACAACCAGCGTTGGGGTTACTGAGGACACAACCAACGCTGGGTAGTTTCAACAACACAGCTGGCGCTGAGCGTAGATTGGTATTCGGGCCATGACCCGAGCCCGACCTGGACTTGGCTTCTGTTGGAATTGTATTTTCAAATGGTAATGAGACTTTCCTCGAACCTTGGGTCAAAAGCCTGACACGGCCCATCATCATTTGGCCTTTTAGGACGCGGCTAGCATTGCCAGTTTGCGAGGGGCATTTGAGGGAAGGATCCACCTATATAAGGGGGTAATCCACATTTTCACCAAAGGTAAAAAAAACTTAAGGTAAACAAATCAACAGTGAGAAGGAGGTTTTCGGTGAAGAGCTTCGGCAAACACAATGGGTGTTTCAGCAAGGGTTTTAGCATGAGCTTGTCGGCAAACTGGGGAAGTTCCGGTTGAGAGAAAGAAACGTCAGCAAGGAGGAGGGACATGTTTTTCCCAGAGTTTACAGGAATTTGCACCGAAAGAAGAGGGTTCATCAGGGAAATAGGAAGTTTTGACAGTGATTTTGAGGGTTCTAGCGAAGGGAGGAAGGGGCAAAGGTTGTAACAATGGGCTGTCCAAGGGTTTCCGACAGTTTTTAGCAGTTTTTCGATGGGCATAGTTGTTTCTCAGTGATTTGGGGGAAGTTACAGAGGATTTTCGGCCACGGAAGGGAGTTTCCAACAGGAATCCGAAGGGTGCGAGGAGGCAAACCGTCATTGAAGGTGGACGGTTGCAAGGAGGAAAACAATTGTCATCCACACGTGTGAGTCATGTGTCAGGCCAGGCTACTGTTGTCAAGCGGCGTAGCTGGGCTTCGAGGTGTCACGGGCATAATCTATGGTATGTGTGAGAGATTTGGGCCCAAGCGACAATTGTCTTTGAAAACACAGTCGATGCTAGACGTTGGCAAACACAGCCGGCACTAATCATTGGTGAACATAAGCGGCGGCAGGTGTTAGTAAACTCAGCCGATGTTAGGCTTTAGCAGACACAGCCGACACTAAGCTTTGAGTGCACAACTGGTGCTGGATCCATGAAACCACTGTCGGTGCTAAGCTTCTGAAATTACAGCTGGTGCTAGACCTTCGTAAATGCAATCGGTGCTAGGATTTTGGAAACACAGCCGGCGCTTGACCTTTGTCAGTACAACTGACACCTAGCCACTTAAGACACAGTCGACGCTTATCCAGTGCCTTTAACAATTTTCCTTCAGGGGTGAATCCTTGAGCTTTTATAATGGCTGAGTCTTCTTATCGAATTCCTGACATAAAGAACCTTCCAAGGGGAGGAGAACTCGGCACCTATGAATTTACTGGTGAGGCTCTATCAAGGGGCGAGCCCATTTGGCTGACAAAGCCAGTATGCAAACCAGAGTGGCCTCTCAGTGTCACTTTTATCACTGACCTGGTTCGTTTTGAAGTCTGCGAGGACAATGACGGCAATGTCAGTATCGAAGAAGGGGTGGCTCTCCTTCATTGCATGCACAGGAACGTAGATTCTAAGGAGAATTTGCCCACCCTAGGAAAGCGAATGGTGCGAACAAAGGGGCTAATGTGGTCAGGAAAAGGCCTTCAAATACAAGGGGAGCACCATTATTTGAAGGGATATTCTTCCTGGACCGCCAAGGTGTTGGTGTCATACAGAGGCATTCTTGAACGTACTTCTCTGCTAGCAGCGGTCCAGTGCTCGAGTAGCTACTATGATCGATGTTCTAATATTGTCAAGGTACTTCTCGAGACATGGAGTCACATTAGCAATACCTGGTTTCTTGGGCATGAGGAAGCAGGAATCTCTTTGCTAAATCTTCATTTTATTGGGGGCCTTCTGATGATCGGGGCCATGTATGACGAGTTCGTGCCCCAAAACGCGGTCATCTTTAGTGGTGTTAGCTTGGGAGGGGAAGAGCCACCTGTCAGTCTTTGAAAGCTTTTCAAGGTTTACCAATTGTTCCATGGCTAGTCTAGCAATGGTCGTGTAACCTTCACCTAGTGGGTGAAATTATTTTGTGGGGACTTCCCTAAAGGTGGTCGAGGTACTTCGAGAGGGAAAGGGAAGCTAGTTGTAAAGGGGACGCCTCCCATCTATGAACCCGAGACTAGTGACAATTGCATATTCTTGGCTGGATATTTGGCCTTATTTTATGCAAGTCCATGCTCCCTGGAGGGGCTGATGACATTCGTCCAGGCACCGTCTACATAGCCTGTGACATGGCAAGAGGGCGTGAATACGCCCTTTCTCAACTTATTTTGTGCAATATAGATCATGGATTGGGGGCCATCTCCGGTGGAAAGGTTACAAAGGTAAAGAAGGAGGGAATGACATTGTCGGAGGTGAGGCATTTCCTGGGGATTTTAAGACTCCATTCCTCATCCATTACGTATACGGGTGGCTAAGGGCCTATTTCCCTGCCACTTATGTAAGGAGCCAGGGCACGAGAAACAAATTGTGGCCCTTCTTGATGAGGACTGCTGACCAAAAGGCTATCTTCCATACCCCAAGGGAAGCTTAGAGCTTGTTTGGGAATGACTCCTTAAACATGCGGTGGGTCCCATTTCTGGTTGGGAACTTCACTGATCATGCTTTCATTGATGAATTGGGGAAGGAGTTAGACGACGCTTCAACAACCATTAGGGAGCTCATGTTCATCCTGAGCATTAGAGGAGGAGTTCTACCATATTAGACTCTGCACAGTGCCAGATTAGAGGGGTATTTCCCCCATCACTTCGACCGTCAGCATGGGCTTGGTCCACATGTCTAAAAATGATAGAGATCAGCAAGTACTTGTTACCTCACTTCGGCATGAGGGTTCGAATGATTGAGGCCTATGCGAACTGGTGGAGAATTACCAGTAAAGGATATTGGGATGCTAATCACCACTAGAAAGGGGAGAACAGTAACTCGCATCTGGATACCAGACAGAGGAGATTGGTGGATACTCTTGATCTTGGCAAGGACCTTATCTTGGAATATCCCTCGAACTGGCATGCTTTAGGGATTCCTCAAGAGATAGCGGCCGATGACGCCTCACCACAATTTCCCGTCATGAAACAGAGAACTGGGAGTGTCTATGATAAACAAGTTCCGTATTTGAATGGAATGAGGGCCGAATGGTCCCAGGTCAGGAGTGGCATCCCATTCAGGACTTCAACGCACTAATCTGGAGTGGTCCTCATAGTAGATTGACTGAGGGCCCCTTTCAAGGAGGGAATTCTATAGTGACTACTCCCCCTCCGGCAGGGGGAGAGAAGAAGAAATGCTTCACCCCTACCGGCACTCATGCACTGGCTCAAGTTAGTGGGCATACTTGGAGGCGTAGGGCTGCCAAACTTCCCGTGATCTCAGAACCAGGAGGTAGCGCATCCTCCTCTGATCTTTTAGCAACTCCCCTAGTGTTACCTTCTGCCCTTTCTCCACCATCTTCTGTCTCTCCTGAATTGTTTCTTCTTCTTCAGTGACTGAAGCAAACAACTTCAACACTTCTGAGCCCATTGTTAATGCTTCTGACTAGGAAATGACTCCGGATCTTGAGGAGGCGCCTCTAAGTGCAAGGGTAGTTCCTGAGTCAAAGCTCACTCCGATGGAGACTGACAAGGTTGAAGGCCCTGAAGAAACTGCTTCAGGAATGGAATTTGATGCTGATGTGGCCTCTACGCTTCAGGGTTTTAGTGCCCCGACTGAGGCAAGGGCTATGATTCAAGAAGAAGGGCTTATAGTTAATGATGCCCCTGAGTACCAAGAGGTTGCTGCCCCTGAGGAGGCACAGATCATGAAGATGAAGGGGTTGAACTTTTTGTGGCCGAGGTTCTAGCTGTTGAGGGCGTAGGCCAAATGGAAGAAACCATGGCTGAGGCTTAATCAGTGATCGATGAAGGCCAAAGGGAAGAGGCAGTTCTTGAACTTGCCAATGCTGACGTGGCAGTTCTGGAGGGTGAGAAACAAGGGGAACAGGTTTCTTTGGAGCCTACTGGGATAGAAGTGGAGGCCCTCGTAGGCGAGGGTCAAGGCAACGAGGCTGGTATTGAAAATCTAGACAGGATGAAGCTAGGGCTATCTCTGGATCTGACTTGCACAAAGGTCTGGGGCTTGCCATTGTTTTAGGGGAGCTAGTGGCTCCGATGGCTATCACTTCAACAAGCCCAATCCTTGATGCCGAAGTCTCTTCAGCAGTAGTAATTCCAACAGCATCATCTAGGCTCTTTTTTAGTAGAGTTTCTGGTATGATTGTAGGCATGCGTCGAGTAGGCCTTCAGGGCTTAAGGGAGCTGCCTTTCAATGAGCTGGGTGAGGCTTTGGCCAAACTGAGGGAATTTCCTGCGATCACTGTTGTTGGGAGTGTGCCAGAAGTCCTTTCCCATTTTGATGCAACCTTGAATGAGTTGGAGAGCTGGCGGACAGAAATTCTACATCATGAAGCAGAAACTAGTAGGCTAGCCTCCTTGGAGGAGTAAATACTGCTTCGTCTCAAGAAGATAGATTCTTGCACTGAGAAGAAGGCCACCATGACTGGCCTTCAGCAGGACTTCAAGAGGGAGGCACAAGGAAGCTACAAGAGGATGATAGAAATAAGAAAGGAGATGAGAATATTAAGGCAGGAATTTGCTAATCTTGAGAAGGAGAGATGATCCAGAGAAGGGCCATGGTGGACTCTTTGGCAGCAAATTTATCCGAACTCACTCGCATCATTGAGTCCGAAACTGTGGCGATGGAGGAGGAGACTCAAATGGTGATCAAACTGAAGGAGCATTTTCAGGGCACCGAGACTTCTCCTGCGGCATGCAGAGCAGAGATAAAAAAGATGATTGGTCATTTTTTAAAATGTCTTTTCTTTTGCCAACACTTGTAAAATGTTTGAACTCATGAATAAGATGCGTATTTTTTCTTTTATGGCTAACTTTGTTGCATGATTTCATTCTCCTCTCACTTTGCTGCACCTCATGTGATCTTTTTTTTTTTTGAACGCCTCTCATATTTATTATCTCAAGAGGCTAATACCCTAGGCCTTTTTTAGTCCCATGACCGACTGTCATGGCTTGGATTGCTTCAATATGGGGAGTCATTGCTTTTTTCCTATTATTGTTTGATTGGCCCAGGGCTCATAGTTCATTGTCCTCATCACTTGATGAGCCTGCTAACTACAGATTGTCCAGTCAAGAGGGGCTTTGGCCCAATCATATCTTTTGGTCTCCGGCACAAACTCCTTGAGATGTTTTGAAGCAATGAGCACAACCACCAATTGGCTTTGGAGACTACGAACTTCACTCCTTAACTCTGCTAAGGCATCCTTCTCTTGAGGGGGAGAAGACTATCCTTTCTCAAACTAGCCTCCTTCAACCAAACCAAGAAAGTGTAGAACTTGTGGATGGTGGAGCATCCTCTATGCTTATAGCAACTGGATTTTGAAAAATCTTTCGCAGCGGTTGACACGCCACTTTTGCTTTCAAGAGTGCACTGGGGATATGCAGGACTTTTTGATGGTCTAGCGTATAAATGATCTTTGGAGCTGGGAATTCTATCCCCATGACTTGTTCAATCTCAGGAATGACCTTTGGTTCATCGTCTGGCCAAGGGGGCCTAGAACTGGGGGCAGAGGGTGAAGACTCCTCTTCAAGTGGAGATGGAGTTTCTTCAGAGATGAATGTGGGTATGCTAGAATGAATAGGGGTTAGAGGGAGGATTTTGCATTGCCTTTCCTCCTCTTTGAACATGTTTACCTGTTTTCAACAACTTCATGAGGCGAAGATCGTATCTTCGTTGTAAATTTATGATCCCCCTCATTCAGCTTCTGAGGTGACACCATATCTGTGAAGTAATATTTAGCATCAGCAAAGTGAGTTTCCACTATAGGAAACGGTCTTTTGTCAGCATAAACCATATGTTGTCTCCCATCTTGGCTATACTTGAAGCATTGGTGCAACGTCGATGGAGCCACTCCTTGGTCATGGAGCCATGTCCGGCCGAGCAGAATGTTGTAGGAAGTGTCGGTGTCGATTACATGAAGCTGAGTGTAATCGTTAAGCTCACTGACTGGTTGAACCCTTGAACTGTGACGTGGGTCGGAGTAAGATCTTCCGACCCTAACCCCAATCGAGTAAGGATCCTCCTTGGAATAAGGTTAACCGCCAACCCTCCATCTAACATAATTCGGTTGATGGGGCACGCATGTAATTTGCCAGTGACAAAGTGAGGGCAATTATGAAACTTTTCTCCTAACTGCAGATCGTCCTCTGAAAAGGTGATTGGCATACATCCTTCTAAAATCACCGGGTTCATCTCAATAGGTTCTACTTCCATCTCATACACCTCTGGGTTAGAGAGAGCATGAACCAAAGCCATCCGCTAGTCTTTTGAGAGCATGAGGGCGTCGTAGATACTGAGCAGGGTTAGAAGCTTCCTCTGATACCCTATCACATCACATTTCACCTTTTCTTGCTCAAGGCTTTGTGCTCCTAGTCCTGCCATGGATTTGGAGAATAGGTGGATTGTTTGAGGTATTGGGATTAGGAAGGAGTCTAGGGAGCTGAAGGATAGGCAGCTTGGTATTTAGATTACGGCGCAGTGAAAAACTAGGAAACTTTAAGGAGTCTGACTTTTGAAGTGAAGGCTACAACGTTTTCCCAGATCTTAGGCTTATCTGCACCGTGCTGGGTGATACTCTTGAGATTTGCACCATATGACAAGCCTCTTGAGATTTGCACCATATGACAAGCCTCTTGATAATAAAAACTTTTCCCTCCTGATTCTCTCAGTCTCTGCTCAAAGTCGAGCTAAGAGGGCCATTGGGGTTTCTTTGGCTTCGACCTTTTATGCTTCTTTGAAGAATATGACTCTGCCTTGGTTTGATGCCACTGTTAAGAATCCAGCTGCCTAGATCAGAGTCTTTTTCAACTGTCTCCGTTGCATCCTGCTTATGTTGATTACTTCAAATTCTATGTCAAGAGCTTCGAAGTCTGTACATTTCAAGGTTGTACCTACAGGAGACATGTAGAGGAAGGATGAGAAGAAGAAGAGGAAGAGGACTTTTATGGTCGTTCCCCTCATCAGACCGATTTGGGGAGCTTTTTACGTCAACACTAGGATTGTACATGTGCAAGGGGTCTTTTAGGTCTTTCCGTTGCGTAGACCAATGGGGGGGTGCTTTTAACGTCGTCATCCTCATTGGACGTGCTCTGAGGAGAAGATGACTCGGGGACATCTTCTTGATGGGATGGAGAAGGAAGAAGGATCGTGCCAGGGATAAAGTCCAGTAAATTTGGAAGTGGGGGAAAGGGCCTGAGAAATTCCTTCTCAACTGGAGATTGAGTCATCTTGTTTCTCCGGCGACTAGCCCTTGGTGCCCGTCTCTTTCTGGTTTTCTAGGGTGGTGCTTGATTTGTCTCGCTAGGCTTGTGAATAACCCTAGCTTGGTGAACTCCTTCTTGTCTTAAGGACTTGAGTCTGCTTCGCTCGTGATGAACTATCGATGGCTGGGAAGTCGAGGGTTCAACAGAATCTGAATCATTACCACAAAGGTCTTGCATTGGGAGGTCCTCTTGCACCGGTGAAGTAGTGGTTTGGGGATCATTTACTGCAACGTTGTAAAACTCTTGACATTCCTGCATTTTCTTTATGAATATATCATGGAAACTGATGCATTCCCACAAGTACTGGCCCCATATCTGGTGATATGGGTACCAATGGTCCTCAGTCCCCCGAGCAAGGCGTCGAGGTTGCCTTGCCTGTTTCGGTGTGATTAGACCTTCCTTATGCATTATAACAAAGAAGGCGTGAGGTATACCAGGGGCTTCGTCTTCCTCTTGGACGGTTACTGCATGAGAGGCTTATGATACCTCGAATGCCTTCTTTAAGTCTTCAAGCTTGATCTGACCCTTCTGAATCAGGGCCTCGATAATATCTTTTGGCATGAAGCAGTCATCTATGGGATGATTGATCCTTTGATGATAAGCACAATAATTTGCCTGGGTATCGAGCCCAGCTTGCTCAAGGAACTTGGCTTCTGGAAGCTCGATCATATTATGTTCCAATAATAACCGGAACAGTGCAGGGACCCATTCCTTCTCAAAGGGGTAGATCTTATTCCTATGCTTAGTGAAATAATCATCAGGATTAAGATTCGTCGATGGGGGTACTCGGTTGTACGACTGTTGTTGCTTGCCTACCTAGAGTGTTGTTTTTACTATGCTCACCCCTTTGGTCCAAAGTTTGGGAGGGAGCCTTCTTCGGATCATTGGCAGTGATGGTTGCACTGATTACTCCTTTTTGTTGGCTGCCCCGGGTGTTAGTTCGAGAGCTGTCGTTGCCCCAGTTGTTCCCTGAGCTTGCAGACGGTGGTCGTGACCCACAGTGGTGGCATGATAGGCTTTCTATGCAGACTGATTTAAAGATCAATTCTGAAGTGGAGGTCAGATTAGAGGCCTCAACATGTAGAGAAATTTCAGGTCGCATGTTCCGCACACAAGTTTGAACTGCTTCCTTCTCAGGCATGAGATTGGGATGGCAAGCAGCTAAATTTATCCATCTTGATATGACCTAGTCCACAGGCTCATCGGGTCTCGGGTCAGAGTGAGAAGCTCGATGGTTTGAACCTCTCTCTCGACCTCATAGAAACGTTGATGGAACAACTTCTACATTTCCTCCCATGTATGAACTGAGTTTGGAGGGAGTCGAGCATACCACTGAAAAGCTGGGCCGTCAAGGGTTTCAAAAACCTGACAGAGAAGGAGTCTCCCATCAGTTGCTATTTCTCAACATGCTGCCTGGAAGTGGGCGATATGTTGGTTCGAGGACGCGGTTCCTTTGAATAGGGGAAACTTCCCTTTCTTGTAATCTAAGGGAAACGAGACCTGGTCAATGTATGAAGGGTATGGCCTTTGATAAGGCGTTGCACCCTGTATCCCCAAAATTTGTCTGTTCTTTAAGCAATGGGTTACCATAGCATCATAGTCTGCCTGTGAGATGAGGTGAAGGACATAATTGCCCTGTGGGGCAGAGGGAAGGGGCTGCCTTAGAGGTGCACCATCTGAGTGGTGGGAATTGACCCCATGGTTAGGTGATTTTCGTGCATCGTCTATACCATCAAATCTTCTCCATCATTACGCGCACCATGTCTTCGAACTTGTTCATGCACTCTTCTTGCAGGTCAGGTTCGTTTATAACCATTATGCTGACTGTTTCTCCAAGAAGATCAATGTTAGTTGGAGTTGAGGGCTTGCGAACTTGACGGGTCGAACACAGAAGATCAGTCAGCAGGGGGTCAGCATGCCCCGATTGGACTCGGCTCTTGTATACCGATCGCGTGAGGACCGGTTCTCGACGATCTTTGGACCATGGCTGCTAAGTGGCTGGGTCATCTTCTACGACACTAACCACAGTGTAGGGCTCATGGAGCTCTTCTTCAAGCTTCATCATCTGAAGAGGGTAGAAGGGGTTCAGGCAAAGAGGGTCATTAGAGTTGGTTATCCATATTGCCTTGGCTATGATATTTAGATTTGAGGTTTTAATGGACCTTGCGCCAAAACTGTGATCGGGACTACAGCTAGTCGACTCTTCTTGCACAAGAGAGGGTTGTCTCCATCAAGTGCGGCAAAGGATGAGGGTCAGGGACTGAAGTTAACCGGGGTCTGAGAGAATGAAGGACTTGATCGTCCAACAGGGATTTTCCCCGAGCTCTCTTGTGGGCTCTAGAGACACGACCGAAGTGATAGGACAGGTCCCGAATGGTACTCTTGGGGAAGGTCTTCGACTACCATGGCTGGAGGTGCTCCCGTGAAGAAGGAGCAGACAAAAGCAGGGTTGACTCGTGAGGATGCCTGAGTCGAGGGAAGGGGCTGACTGTGATGGCGAAGCATGTACGCCCCACGACGAAGAATCACTGGGGACCTGGGGGTCAGCCCGAGCTCGAGCAATTGGGAGGCCAAGAACTGTGAGCAAGTGTCAGTAAGAGAACAGGTGGAGACTTAACCCTTACAAGGTGCGCTTGTGTGTGATGAGTAGGAGGATGAGAAGGTCGTCTCCTGTGTACTCGGTGCAATGATGATGTTGCCCCAAGCAGTGGGATGAATATGAACAACATGTGAAGGACCTGGCCTCGAGAGGTCTGATCCTGAACACAGACTTGAGGTGACATAGTGGGTTTCCCCAAGGTGTGGCTCGAGTGGGTGACCCACGAGCCTTTTAATGTGTGCCAGGGGTGGAGGCCGCAAGGTCTCCACCTCGATGTGTTGAGCCTCTAGGGATAGAGATTCGATGTGGTGCAAGAATGTGGGGGGTAGCCTTGCGGCGACCTATAGAAGTAATGACAGCTTGTTTGCCTTTTGCATAGAAGGACTGGATAGCCTTCCGATACGACCGACAAGTGACTTGCTAGTGGTAAGGTGCATGTTGCGTGCAGCAACAGATGTGCTGATGATGCAAGGCGTATTGGTGGAGGTTTCACCAGAGCTACTAGATGGGGAGTTAGAGACTTTTAGGTCCCTCCTCACAGCAATCCAGGTTAAGACTTCAGAGCTCGACCTGGGGTCTTTGCTCAAAAGAAGGGTTGGGAACGAAGTTCGAGAAACTTGTTCCTTGGGGACACTTATGAATGCGGGGATAAGAAAATCCCTGGAGGAATTGGTTATAGAACCCATAAGCCATAAGTGATGAGTGAAAACCAAAAAATAGAAAGGAGACACTAGCCAAAAGGGTACGATCCGATTAAGGGGTAGTAAGTCCCCAATGGAGTCTCAAAGCTGGTTAGGTGCCTCGATCTCGCCCTCCGGATCTGGATGATCAGGCGACACGCGTCTCGGGTTTCAAGGAGACTTGGGACTTTGAGATCGCTCTCTCGGGAACCTTGCCCAAGTGCAAGGGCAGGTGGACCAACCGTTGAGAGAGGAATTTAAGGTCGGTTTGGGACTTACTCAGGCTGACTCGTGTGGGTGCCCTCTTAAATCACGAAGAAAGTCCCCCACTAGTAAAACTGGTTCGGAATCACCTCCCTTGGCATGTATTCTCTTTTTTTCTTCATTCACACACATATGGCAAATGTTATAAGATAGGTGGGTCAACATACCTCACCTTGCCTTTTTGGTGAATGCACACGGGCATGCACATTCAAGAAGAGGAAGAGAAGAATGAGAGAAGAAAGATGGGGGAGAGAAGAATTTGACCAGGCGGAGAGATCAACACATTGACTAAATTAGTAGGTAATTGACCTTACATGGCAGTAAAATGGGCTCGGTAACTCAGACCAGCTAAACATAATCGGCTAGCTAGACGACCATACCATTATCGGCTAGCTAGACACAGTGGCTAGTCTGTCGTGGTAATAAAGTGGGCACTGTAACTCTAACTAGCACAACAACATATGGCTAAACGATAAGACTATCATGGAAGGCTAATCTAGACCCTTCTTAATCAAAATGAAAGAGTGAGAGAAAGAAAGAGAAAAAAATATCAGAAAGGGAGAGAAGAAAAGAAAAAAATATCAGAAAGGGAGAGAAGAAAAGAAGGGGAAGGAAATAAAAAGAATGGGAGAAAGAAGGGAGAAGAAGAATGTGAGAGAGGTTAAAGGGAAAAGAAGAGGTAAAGACAGACATAGGCGGCAATGGGAGAAGAAAGAAGAAAACTCAGACGACGATGTCTTTCGCTGATTGTGACATGAAGAGAGGAAAGAAAATGAACACTGGCGGCAACATGCTTTCACCAGTGTGACAGAAGAGAGAGAGAAAGAAGCACAAGCGGTGATAGGATAGCACTGGCTGTGACAAAAGAGAAGGAATAGAGAAGCACAGACGACGATAGGTTAGCACCGACTGTGAAAGAAGAGAAGAAGATCATACGGCGATAGGTTAGCGTCGTTTGTGTCAAAAGAGAAGAAAGAGAGAAGCACAGGAGGTGATAGGTTGGTGTCGTCTATATCATAAGAGAAGAAAGAGAGAAGCACAAGTGGCGATAGGTTAGCACCATTGTTTGAATACATTTTTCAGCACCTTAGTCCTATATGTGGAATAAAGAGGAAGCAGGTCAATAAAGCCTACAAAACAGTGGAAATTTTGATAGTTGTAGAATTACCCTAGAACTCGTCAAGATCTTCATCAGGACTTCAAAAGTCCACCTACCAAGTGTCATCGCGACCAAACATGTTTAAGGAAGTAAACACAAAAAAACAGTTTCAGAAAAATTGGCCTTTAACACCCTGAAATGGACCCTGTAACTAGAACTAATTTTGGTGCGTTAAACAGTTGTGCGACCACCACCATTGGATTCGACACGGTCGAAACCCCTATGGTTCAAATTTCGGCTTAATCGGGCACTCCAGGACAAAGTTATGGGTAAAATACTAAAAAGGGGTAGGCTGCACATAATTATCGTGTGGCCACCTTGCACCAAAACACCATTAAAGGTGGTTGTTTTTAAAGTCACAGGCAGTGACTTTCAAGGCATATATCTCACTCGTTTCAAGTTCGATCGCTCTCAAATTTGTGAGCATATTTGTCACATCAAGAAGAGGGTTTCGATATGTGGTACGCCCTTGACGATGCCCAAAGAGGGAGAAAAACTAGAGTGAAGTTTCTTATCTGTAAAGAAAATTACAGAAAATTCAGCAGCAGTAAGCCTCACTCGAGTGGCCAAATCATGACGCTCGCGTATCTGATTGACACCAAAGCAATTGCATTATGTACGTCTGTGGCTATCTCCGGTCCGAACGTCACGTATGATGAACGGTTGGATTTCACACATGGAGGCATCAAAGCTGCTGTAAATTCTGGCCACCGGATTTCAAGATTCCAGCCAAAAACTCAAGACGACGAAATCTTCATCCGGACATGAAATCGAGCTACAGTTATTGCAATGTGATTGTGACGGCATGCTCAGTGTGATTCAACGAAGAAACGGAAGAAAATCATCAAGGAACGAGCATACAATTGATCCAAAATTTTCAAGATTCATCCAAAATTCAAGTCTCAGGATCATGGCTCAAAAACATGATTCATGGTTCGAGGTTGGTATCAAATCGATGGTCATGCCGAGCCCTACAAGAAAACCATCATCTTTCGATCAAAAGGGTATCAGAGCAACCTAGATCAGTCATGGAAGATCACTTAAGTTCTTGGGCAGCAATAGGGACTGTTCTGAAATTCCACACATTGTTAAGCAGAGGCAAAACAATCCCTTTGTACTTATTTTTAGAATTTCTTTTAATTCAATTAAATTGTAATCATCTTCAATTTTAGCTAGTTTTTGGGTGTCCACCCATGTTTGGGCCCGATTCTATATAAAGATGCAGAGTCAAATTGTAAAGGACCTTCGGTTCATTTCACAAAAGCATCAATAAAGTTTTGATTTCTTCTTGAGTTCGTGGGTGCGTCTTGAAGAGAGAAAGAGGAGAGAGAAGTAAAGGGCTGATACCTTTTGATAAGGTAACTTTCTCTCTCCTCTTATCCCTCTTTGTCTCCCCTCTTCTTCCTCTTTCCCTCTCCTCTTCTTCCTCTTTCTCTCTCTTCTTCTCATCTCTATCTTTCTTTCTCTCTCTTCCTCTCATCTCTATCTCGCTTCCTCTTTCTTCTTCTCATTTCTATCTCCCTTTCTCTCTCTTCTTCTCATCTCTATCTCTCTCTTTCCTCTTTGCCTAACCCAGTCAGTGATGCTCAGTGCCGATTGCGTCTTCTCTCTCTTCTCTGATCAACACAGTCGATAAAGCTCAACGTAGATTGTGTCTTCTCTCTCTTATCTGATCAGCACAGATGACCACGCTCAACGCCGAATGTGTCTTTTCTCTCTTCTCTAATCCGCACAGTCGACGAACCTTAGCGTCGATTGTGTCTTCTCTCTCTTCTATTTCTAGCACAGTCGACGAAGCTCAATGCCGACTGTGTCTTCTCTCTTTTCTCTGTTTAGCACAGTCGGTGAAGCTCAGTGCAAACTGTGTGTTCTCTCTCTCTCTCTTCTTTATTCAAGGTAGCCAGCAACGCTCAGTGCCGACTATGTTCTCCCTCTTTTCTTTGTCTAACACAGCCGCTGGCACTCAGTGTCGATTGTGTTCTCTCTTCCTTCTTTGTCTAACATATCCGACGATGCTCAACACTGACTGTGTTCTCTTCCTCGTCTTTGCCTAATACAGCCGGCGACGCCTAGCGCCATTTGTGTTCCTCTCTTTTCTATCACACTCTTCTCCTCCTTTCTTTCTTTTCCTTTCCTTCTTTCTATTCTCTTCTTCTCTTATCTTACTTCTTATTCTTTCTTTATGATCTCCACTCTTTCTGTTATTCTTTCATTTGATTAAGAAGGTTTGAGATTAGCCTATCATGGTAGTCCTATCGTCTAGCCGTGATGTTGTTGTGCCAGAATTACTATGTCTGCTTTATTGCCATGAAAAACTAACCATCATGCCTAGCTAGTCAGTATCGTTATTGAAGTCTACTAGTAATTTTGTTGAGCCAGTATGAGTTATCGAGCCCGTTTTACTGCCACGTCAGGTCAATTACCTACCTGCTTAATCATTATGTTGATCTTTGTGCCTGGTCAAATTCTTCTCTCTGCCATCTTTCTTCTCTCATTATTCTCTTCTTCTTTTTGAATGTGCACGCTTGTGTACGTTCACTCGAAGGCAAGGGGAGGTCTGTTGACCCACCTGACTTGTAATATTTACCATATGTGTGTGATTGCAGAAAATAGGAGAATACAAGCCAAGGGAGGCGATTTCGAACCAGTTTTACTATTGAGGGGCTTTCGTTTTTATCTAAGAGGGCACCAAGAAAGCCAGCCCGAGTAAGTCCCAAACCCACCTTAAATTCCTCTCTCATCGAGTAATACCTGCCCTTGTTCTCCAACGAGGTTCTTGAGAGAGCGATCTCAAAGTCTCGGGTCTCTCTGAATCACGAGACGCGTGCCGTCCGATCATCCTGATCTGGAGGGCGAGATTGAGGCACCTAATCACACCTAACTAGCTTGGTGACCCCATTGGGGGTTTACTACCCCTTAGTCGGATTGTACTTGTTTGGCTAGTTTCTCCTTTTTATTTTCTATATTCACACATCACTTATGACTGCTGGGTTCTGTAACCCAGTCATCCGGATCAGGGATTTTTTCATCCCCACATTCGTGAGTGTCCCCAGGGAACAAGTTCCTCCAAATTCGTTCTCAACCCTTGTTTTGAGCAAAGACCCCAAGTCTAGCTCTCAAGTCTTAACCTGGATTTGCATGAGGGGGACCTAAAAGCCCCTAACTCCCATCTCTTCACTTTGGTGGAACCTCCACCAAGGCACCTTGCATCGATAGCGCATATGTTTCTATTCACAACATCCACCCGGCCACCGGCAAGTCACTTGTTGGTCGTATTGCTGAGGTACGCCGGAAGGCTGCCCAGTTTCTCTCTATAAAAGGCAAGCAAGTTGTCTATGCTTTTGTTGGTTGCCGCAAGGTTACCCCCCACATTCTTGCCCCACAACGAGTCTCTATCCCTAAAGGCTAAACACATCGAGGTGGAGACCCTGTGGCCTCCACCCCTCACACACACCGTAAGGCTCGTGGGTAACCCACTCGGGCCACACCTCAAGGCAACATTTCGGCTACCTCGAGTCAGTACCCAAGATCTGACCTTCCAAGGCTGGGTCCTGCGTACACTGCTCATACGCTTCTCACTGCTCGGGACAACGCCGTCATTGCATCAACCCGGGTACACAGGAGACTATCGTCTAGTCTCTTTACTCAGCACACACAAGCGCACCTTGTGAGGCGCAAGCCTCCACCTGTTCTCTTGCAGACACTTGCTTGCAGTTCTCGGTTTCCTACGACTAGACCACTTGCTCGAGCCCGGGCTGATGCCTAGGTTAATCGTGATCTTTCTTTAAGGGTCGCACACGCGTCGCCGTCACCGACAGCCCCTAGCCCTTGACTCAGGCGTCCTTATGAGCCATCCATGCTCTTGCCTGCTCCCCCTTCTTCGAGCAAGCACCTCCAGCCATGGTACTCGAAGACATTCCCCAAGAGTAGCATCTTGAACCAGCCCCGTCCTTTCGGTCATGTCTCCAGAGTCCATAAGAGAGCTCGAGGCAAAGACCTGATTGAAGATCAAGTCCTTCATCCTTCTCGGTCCAAGATGACTCCAATGCCTGGCCCTCATCCTTTGCCGCATCTGATTGAGACAGCTCTCTCTTGTGCAAGAAGAGTCCACTAGCCGCATTCCTGGTCGCAGTTTTGACGCGAGGTCCATCAAAACCTCAAGGCTAAAAACGATAGGGGTCTACGAATTCTCACCAAGCAAGTTACCAAGGCGGTTGGGGTAACCAGCTCTAATAACCCTTTGTGCCTGAGTCCCTTCTACCATCTTCAAATGACGAAGCCTGAAGAAGAGCTCCATGAGCCCTGCACTATGGTTAACATCGTAGAAGACGACCCAATCCCTCAGCAGCCACGAACCCAAGATTGTCGAGAACAGGTCCTCACGCGATTGGCATACAAATGCCGAGTCCAGTCGGGGCTTGCCGACGCCCTTCTGACCGATCTGCCGCGTGCCACCCAACAAGTTCGCAAGCCCTCAATTGTAATTAAGGCTAGCCTCTTGGAATAAATAGTCAGCGTGATGGTTATAGACTAACCTGACTCATAGGAAGACCGCATGAACAAGTTTGAAGACATGGTGCACGTAATGATGGAGAAGATTGATTGTATAGACACCGCACGACAATCAACCAACCATGAGGTCAATTCCCACCACTCTGATGGTGCACCTCTAAGGCAGCCCCTTCCCTCTGCCTCACAGGACAACTCTGTCCCTCACCCCATCTCATAAGCAGGCATCGATGCTATGGTCATCTATAGCTTAAAGAACAAACAATTTTCAGGGATACAAGGCACAACGCCTTATCAACGGCCGTATCCTTCATACATTGATTGGGTCCCGTTTCCCTCATATTACAAGAAAGGGAAGTTTCCCCTATTCAACGGAACCACGTCCCCAAACCAGCATATTGCCCACTTCCAAGAAGCATGTCAAGAAACATCGGCTGATGGGAGACTTCTTCTCTGTCAGTTTGTTGAAACCCTTGACGGCCCAGCTTTTCAATGGTATGATCGACTTCCCCCGAACTCGATGCATACTTGGGAGGAAATGGAGAAACTGTTCCACCAACATTTCTATGAGGTCGAGAGAGAGGTTCAAACCATCAAGCTTCTCACCCTGACCCAAGACCCTAATGAGCCTGTGGACTAGTTCATATCAAGACAACGAAATTTTGCTGCTCGCCATCCCAATCCTATGCCTGAGAAGGAATCAGTCCAAACTTGCATGTGGAACATGCGACCTAAAATTGCTCTACAGTTGAGGCCTCCAATTTGACTTCCATGTCAGAGCTGATCTCAAAATCAGCCATAGAAAGTCTATCATGCGACCAAGGCAGGTCACGACAACCGTCTGCAAGCTCAAGGAACAATCGGGGTAATGGTAGCTCTCGGACTAACATCCGGGGCAGCCAACAAAAAGGAGTGATCAGTTCAGCTGTCACGGTCACTGATCCAAAGAAAGCCCCCTCCCAAACTTTGGACCTCTCTAATTGGGTGAGCACAACAAAGACAACGCCCCAGTCAAGCAAGAAACGACAGTCGTACAACCGAGTACCCCCACCGGTGAATCTTAATCTTGATGATTATTTCACCAGGCATAGGAACAAGGTTTACCCCGTTCAGAAAGAATGGGTCCCTGTGCTGTTTCGGTTATTGTTGGGATAAAACATGATCGAGGTTCCACAAGCCAAGTTCCCTCAACAAGCTGGGCTTGACACCCAAGCGAATTATTGTGCCTGCCATCGAAGGATCAATCACCCCACAGATGACTTCTACACAATAAAAGATATTATCGAGGCCCTGATCCAAAAGGTTAAGATAAAGCTCGAAGACTTAAAGAAGGCATTCGAGGCATCAGAAGCCTCCCATGCAGTAACCATCTAAGAGGAAGATGAAGCCCCTGATATCCTTCATGCCTTCTTTGTTATAATGCTTCAGGAAGGCCTAATGACACTGAAGTCGACAAGGCAGCCTCGACGCCTTGTTCAGGGGACTGAGGACCGTTGGTGCCAGTATTACCAGATATGGGGCCACTACCTATGGGAATGCACCAATTTCCATGATATATTTGCAAAGAAAATGTGGGAATGTCGGGAGTTTTACAACATCCCAATAAGTGATCCCTAAGCGACCGCACCACTGACACAAGAGGATCTCCCAACACAAGACCTTCGTGGTACTGATTCAGACTCTGCTGAACTCTCGACTTCCCAGCCATGGATAGTCCACCATGGGCGAAGCAGACTCAAGTCTTTAAGGCGAGAAGTAGTCCATCAAGGTAAGGCTATTCACAAGCCTAGTGAAACGAATCAAGCACTACCTCAGAAAACCAGAAGAAGACGGGCACCAAGGGCTGATCGCAGGAGAAACTAGACTGCTCAACCTCCAGTTGAGTAGGAATTTCTTAGGCCCCTTTCCCCACTGCCAACTTTACTGGACTTTATCCTTGGCAAGACATGATGCACAAAGAGGTGTAGATGACTTGGTGGTAAAATCCGAAGAGAAGATGCTCACATGAGAGACCTTGAAAAGGTATTCAACCGGTTACACCTTCATCAACTTAAATGAACCCACTAAAATGAGCTTTTAGTGTGCGTTCGAGAAAATTCTTGGGGTTCATTGTCAGACATCGAGGGCTTGAAGTCGAGCCAGTCAAGATCAAGGCAATCTAGGAAATGTCGTCACCAACTACACTGCAAGAACTTCATTCCCTTCAAGGGTAGCTAGCGTACATCCACAGGTTCATCTCAAATCTCTCAGGTCGTTGTAAATCCTTTACACACCTGTTAGAGAAGGATACTCCATTCATTTGGGATGAAGTGTGTCAAGCAGCCCTTGATGACATCAAGCAGTATTTGCTCAATCCTTCAGTATTTTCTACACCAGTGTTGGGAAAACCTCTCATCTTATACGTGACTGCTCTTGACGAGTCACTCGGGGCATTTTTGGCGCAAAACAATGATGAGGGAAAAGAAACGACACTCTATTATCTCAACCATCGGATGCAAGGCGTCGAGAGGAATTATTACCCAATAGATGTGTTTGGCCTTAATCTTCATAGTACAAAAACTCCGCCATTACCTGCTTGGTCATAAAGTGAAACTCATATCAAAAGCAGATCCTGTAAAGTTTCTCATGACACGCTTCTGCTTGTCAGGGTGCCTTGCTAACTGGGCATTATTGCTGATGGAATTCGACATCACATATGTCCCACAGAAGGCCATCAAGGGCCAGGCCTTAGCTGATTTTCTCATGGCACACCCCGTACTGGCGGAATCTCTATTATCGAGCAACCTCCCTGATGAAGAAGTGTTCTATGCTGACCTTGCTCGTGCCAGGGAATCGTACTTCGACAAAGCCTTCCAATTAGACTTAGGAGGCACCGAAGTAGTATTCTTGACTCCGAGAGGAGTATTGCCACTTTCTTTCTCGCTCGCTAAGGTCGGTTCTCATAATGAGGCAAAATATCAGGTGCTCATAATTGGGTTGGAGATAGCCTTCGACCTCGACTTGGAGTAGCTCAAGATCTATGGTGACTCTGAGTTGGTTATTCGACAACTCAAAGGGATCTATGACGTGAGAAAAGATACTATCAAACCTTATCATGATACTGCAAAATCATATATGTCCCAGTTTGAGGATGTATCCTCGAGTCACATCCCCAGGAGGCAAAACTCGCAGGCTGACGCACTTGCAAAACTTTGGGCTACAATTCAATTATCCTCATCAGGACCCACGGTCCACGCTGTATGACCACGGTCCACGCTGCATGACCTTATACTGCACAGCCATGGTCTAGGTGCACGACCCTAAAATTTCATGGTCCAAACTATATGATCATAAACTGTAGAAGAGGTCTAGTAGTACAACCTTAAACTGTATGGTCCTAGTTGCATGACTTTAAACTGCATAATCACAGTCCAAGCTATATGACCCTAAACCATAGTGCACGTCCTGACCGCATGACAATAAACTTCTTTGCACAGGTCCTGGAGGTATGACCATAAACTCGCCCCCACATACGCGTGCATACCTTTTTACGTGCATCTTCATGCACGTTTTCCTTAACCCACTCATGTGTGTGCACTACCTCCCCAATGAGTCCATTCACTTCATCATCCTCCATCATTCCCTAGTGGGTCTCACCCGCGCTCATAAAACGGCGAACCATCCTGCCACCTGCACTCATCGTAAGCTAGTGGGTCACCATTTTTCCCCCACCTATCATAAGGTAGCCTCGTGCCATCTTCCCACAAGTGCGCTAAAAACCATTATTATACTCACTCAATGGCCTCCACATACTGCCAGACATCACCATCAGGGTCCAGCTATATGACTTTAAAATCAATGTGCACGTCCTCACCTCATGACGATAAAAGGTTTCGCACAGGTGCCAAAGGCATGACCTTAAACATGTCTCCACAAAAAATAATGGGCATGGCGTATACCTTAATAAGGGAATGCCATAAGTAAAATGACGGACAAGCATAGTCATGAAACCATAAGTTAAAGAGTTTCATGAACAAACACCTGGCACGGTGAAAATCCAAAAGGGCACCGTGAGTAAAAATGGAAGAATAAGGGTTGACATGGCCGAAAGGTCATGGGTAAAAGAGCCTCAAATAAAAGGAAATTTTGGTGAAAATTGTCTCTACGGTGTCGCTTTCCAAGTTCAAGTGAAAATCTGCAAAGGGCACTTGGACCAATAAACAAGTTGATGCAGTGCTCGCCTCAATAGGCGGCTTCAGGCCACACTCAAAAATAAAACTCCCTGGTGTCACAATACCAGGACCCAAAAAATACAAGCCTCAAGGAAAAGATTCTGACAGCCTGAGCCCAGGTGCAAAAACAAATAAAAATAAAAATAAAAAAGGACTTGGAGGATAGAATATTCGCTAAGAAATAAAAAACAAGTCTCATGAAGAAGAGGATCACTCCCAAGAGGTTACAAATGTACTCTAAGATACTGGAGACGCCTTGGGAAGGTTAAGTTAGCCATGACTTTGGACCTACTTTGTAACGACCTGCATAGTAGTGGGTAGGGGTTATACTTAGAGCTGGTCACCTCGATAAACTGAGGTACCCTACCTACCAAGGAACAACTGGTGCACAACGTAGATGAGAGCCAACAAAAGGCCGACAAAAGGCTCTTCAGACAAGAAAGTCATTCTGACAAACCAAAGACGCCCACAAAGGCAAGAAACTGACAAAGCCAAGGTCAAACCTGCCAGAGATTTTAGGGTGATGCCTCACCATGAGGCCACCTCACCAAAATCCCTCCCTAGCCGACAGGCCCAAAATTTTGGGATCGGCTAACAAAATGGCCCCGACTGGACCCGGCATGATGAGACCCACAGAGGTACCCTGTTTGTTAAAAGGAAACTTGGTGTAGCAGCAAACAGCGCCAACCAAAGGCCCTTTGGATGTCTATTCGAAGACAAACAAACCTAGACCAAATGGGAACAACGTCCTTTGACATCGCAATCAATTACCAGACGGGCCTGATTCTGACTAACGAGGTCCGTACAAAATCCTCAGCTTCAGAATCACAAATAGTCCACACAAGGGTGATGACTTCAATAAGAAACCTCAAAAATGTATCTTCTCCCCTTAAAGTCTCCACGAACGGACCCACGAACAATGCATCCCTATGTCTGAGCATCTTAGTTGCACCATTGTGTGAATCTCCTTGGTGTTCAAGTGGTCCTGTGGCTAGGAAGAAAAAAGTAATAAAGCCCAAGGAAATTTTTTGAATGTTGTTATTCTCACTTCTCTAAAAGCACAATATTCGGCGGGGCAAGCTGTTTGAACACATTTTTTAGTACCTTGGTCCTTGACGCGGAATAAAGAGGAAGCAGGTCAATAAAGCATACAAAACAGTGGAAATTTTGATAGTCTCAAAATGTCCTCAGAACTGGTTAAGATCTTTATTAGCACTTCAATAGGCCACTTGTCAAGTTTCATCGTGATCAGACATGTCTAAGGCAGTAAACACAAAGAAACATTTTTGGAAAAATTGACCTCTAGCACCCTGAAATGGACACCGTAACTAGACCTATACCTTTGATATGTCAAACAGCTATCGTCATTGGATCCAACATGGTCAAAAACCCTTATGGGTCAAATTTTGGCTTCATCGGGCACTCCAAGACAAATTTATGGGTAAAATACTGAAAAGGGATATGCCACACACTATTCTTATGTGGCCACCTTGCACCAAAACACCACTAAAGGTGGCTGTTTTTACAGTCACAGGCAGTGACTTTTGGAGCCTATATCTCACTCGTTCAAAGTCGGATCACTCTCAAATTTTGCGAGCATGTTCTCTCATCAAGATGAGCATTTCGATATCTGGTACGCCCCGTGACGATGCCCTAGCAAGGAGAAAAACTAGAGGGAAGTTGTTGATCCGTGAAGAAAATTACAGAACATTTAGTAGCGGCACGCCTCACTCGAGTGGCCAAATCATGGTGCTTGCATACCCGATCGACACGAAACCAATTGTATTATGTGCATAAGGTCCGTGGCTTCCGGTCCAAACCTCGCGTACGATGAATAGTTGGATTTCACACACGGAGGTGTCGAAGCTACAGTAAATTTTAGCTTCCAGATTTCAAGATTCTGGAAAAAAACTCAAGATGATGAAATCTTCATCCGAACATGAAATCGAGCTGTACTTTTTGCAACGTGATCATGACGGCATGCTCAGTGTGATTTAGCAAAGAAACGAAAGAAAAACATCAAGGAACGATGTTTACCGTGAAAAATCAGAGAGATCTATGGATGTAGATCACTCTGATCTAACGCTTTAAATTGATAAATGAAATGAAAAGCAATGGTAGATAAAGTGTGAACAATCGAATTCAGATCTGAGGCCAGATTTTCTTAGAAATGAGCAGATCTGCTCTCAGATTTGTGGCGGAGCCAGCTTGATCAAAAGCATTTCAAAACACAATTTTCAATCAAAACACAATTTTCAGTCAAAACAAATCAAAGCCGGATCAAAATAAAATAAATACAATGAAAGAAAAGAGGAAATGAAGTGAAGAGAATACAGGACCGGGCTGGATGGCCTGGGCTTCTCGAGCCTTCGAGGGCTCGTCCGTATCAGAACCGATTCTTTTTGCCCTTCTGGTCCAGATGTCGAACATCAAGTCTCTGGTGGCAGTTGTGCCCTTGAAAATGGCTTGGAACTAGGATTCTTAGGCTTAGGTTTTCTCTTTGAGTTTTTCTCTCAGATCTCTATCTCTTGAAACTCTCTAGGGTTTCTAATCTCTATCTCTAAGGTTTTTTCTCTCGTCTCAAGCCTCTCTAGTTTCTCTCTTCATCCCCCTCTAAATGGTCCCCGAAAGATCCTCAAAAGGGGGTAAAATTTGTTGGGGAGAATCAACTCATGCAACAAACAAATCCCCCCAATCAAAGTACCATTTTGGGGAGGCAGATTTGGGTAGCACAGGGCGTGTCGTCCGAGGAACACGGGGCGTGCTGCCCAAGTAAATTACAAAAAATAAAACAAAAATTGGGAACTGGGTAGCATGGGTGGTTTCGCCTGGGCAGCGTGCAGCGTGTCACCTAGACAGCATACAGCGTGTCGCTTGCGCAGCATGGGTCGTGTTCGCCCAAACCAAAACTTGTTGAAATTGAATTTTTCCTTTCCAAGTGTGTTCCTCAGCCTCTTGTGAAGCTTTCAAACAAAATTTGGGTCAAAACAAATTGTTTACTATTTTTAATGATTTGTTTGGTAAAAAAGGGCATTTATAGAAATCTGAGTCAAAACAGGGTTTCTGCAAGGTTCCGGGCAGACAAACAGGTTCCGAATCATAAGGTGGGATATGTGAACTATGGGTTTGGGTTTACTAGGTTAAGTGTGGTCCTAAAAGTTTAAAAAACCACAGAATTTTCTAGATTTAAAATGGGGCGTCTACAAACGAGCACAAAATCAATTCAAAGTTTTCAAGATTTATCCAAATTTGAAGTCTCATGATTATGGCTCAAAAACATGATTCATGGCTCAAAGTTGGTATCAAATTGATCACCATGCCGATCCCTACAATAAAACCATCATCTTTTGATCAAACGAGCATCAGAGCAACCCCTGATTGGTCATAGAAGATCACACAAGTTCTTAAGCAGCAACAGGGATTGTTCTGAAATTCCACACATTGTTAGGAAGGGGCAAAACAGTCCTTTTACACCCATTTTTAGAATTTCTTTTAATTCAATTAAATTTTAATTATCTTCAATTTTAATTAGTTTTTGGGCGTCCACCCATGTTTGGGCCCAATTGTATCTAAACATGCAAAGCAAAATTGTAAAGGACCTTCAACTCATTCAATTTCTTCTTGAGTTCGTGGGTGCGTTTTGGAGAGAGAGAGAGGAGAGAGAGGAAAAGGGTCGATACTCTTCGGCAAGGTAATTTTCTCTCTTCCCCTCTTTCTCTCTCCTCTTCTCCCTCTTTCTCTCTCCTCTTCTTTCCCTTTCTCTCTCCTATTCTTTCTATTTCTCTCTCTTCATATCATCTCTATCTATCTCTCTCTTCTTCTCATGTCTATCTCTCTTTGTCTCTCTTCTTCTCATATATATCTCGCTTTCTCTCTCTTTGTCTCATCTCTATCTCTCTTTCTCTCTCTCCTTCTCATCTCTATCTCTCTCTTTCCTCGCTGCTTAACCCAACTGGTGACGCTCAGTATCGACTGCATCTTCTCTCTCTTCTCTGATTAGCACAGTCGGTGAAGCTCAGCATCGATTGTGTCGTCTCTGTCTTCTCTAATCATTACAGTCAACGAAGCTCAACACCTATTGTGTCTTCTCTCTCTTCTCTTATTCACACGGTTGGCGAAGCTCAGCAACGATTACGTCTTCTCCCTCTTCTATGTCTAGCACAGTCGGTGAAGCTTAGTGCCGACTACATCTTCTCTCTTTTCTCTGTCTAGCATAGTCGACGAAGCTCAGCGTCGATTGTGTCTTTTCTCTCTCTTCTTTAACCTACACAGTCAGCGATACTCAGCGTCGACTGTGTTCTCCCCCTCTTCTTTATCTAATACAGCCGACGACACTCAGTACCGATTGTGTTCTCTCTTCTTTCTTTGTCTAACATAGCGGGCGACGCTCAGCGCTGACTGTGTCCTCTTCCTCGTCTTTACCTAATACATCTGGCGATGCCTAGCGCCGTTTGTGTTCCTCTCTTTTCTATCACACTCTTCTCCTCCTTTCTTTCTTGTCCTCTCCTTCTTTCTATTCTCTTCTTCTTCTCTTATCTTACTTCTTATTCTTTCTTTATGATCTCCACTCTTTCTATTATTCTTTCATTTGATTAAGAGGGGCTGAGATTAGCCTATCATGGTAGTCCTGTCGTCTAGCCGTAATGTTGTTGTGTCAGAATTACTGTGCCCGTTTTATTGCCACGACGGACTAACCATCATGTCTAGCTAGTCAGTATCGTTATTGGCATCTAGTAGTAATTATGTTGAGCCAGTCTGAGTTACCGAGCCCATTTTACTGCCACGTTAAGCCAATTACCTACCAGCTTAGTCATGGTGTTGATCTCCTCACCTGGTAAAATTCTTCTCGCCCTCATCTTTCTTCTCTTATTATTCTCTTCTCCTCTTTGAATGTGCACGTTTGTGTACCTTCACTAGAGGCAAGGTGATGTTTATTGACCCACCTTTCATGTAACATTTGTCATATGTGTGTGATTACAGAAAATAGGAGAATACAAGCCAAGGGAGGTGATTCTGAACCAGTTTTACTATTGGGGGACTTTCTTGGTGATCTAAGAGGGCGCCCATGCAAGCCAGAGTAAGTCTTGAATCCACCTTAAATTCCTCTCTCATCGGATGGTAATACCTACCCTTGTTCTTGAACAAGGTTCCCGAGAGAGCGATCTCAAAGTCCCAGGTCTCCCTGAAACCAGAGACGCGTGTTGCCCGATCATCCTGATCCGAAGGGCGAGATTGAGGACATAAGAGAAGAAAGAAAGAAGCATAGGCGGCGATGGGTTAGCGTCATCTATGACAGAAGAGAAGAAATAGAAAGAACACAGTGGCGATGGGATAACGTCGTCTTTGATTGAAGAGAGAAAGGAAGAACTTTGACAGAGCCCTGACCCCACTGTTCATGTCTCATGAACAGAAAGGCTTCACACGAGATGACAGATCCGCCATGCGTGAATGGAGAAAGAGAAGCAAGGAAAGAGGGACATGATAGATCAAAGGAGGAAAAGAGGGAAAGAGATAAAGATGAAAGCAGGAGAGAAGAGGAGAGAGAGAAAGAGAGATAGAGATGAGAAAAGAGGAGAGAAAGAGAGATAGAGATGATAAAAGAGAAGAGAGAATCAGGAAAGAGACAAGAAAATAAGAGAGAGAAAGAGAGATAGAGATGATAACAGAGGAGAGAGAACGAGCAAAGAGACGAGAAAAGAGGAGAGAAAGATGGGAGGAGTGAAAAAGTTACCTTACCGAGGGACACTGGCCCTTTTCTTCTCTTTCTTTTCTCTCTCTCCAAGACGCACCCATGAACTCAAGCAAAAATTGAAGCCTTTATTGAATATTGAAGAATTGTGTTTGTGTCTTTATAATTTAGCTCTGCATGTTTATATAGAATTGGGTCCAAACATGGGTGTAAAAGGACTGTTTTGCCCCCGCCTAACAATGTGTGGAATTTCAAAACAGTCCCTGCTGTTGCCCGAAAACTTGTGTGATCTTCCATGACTGATCCAGGGTTGTTCTGATGCTAGTTTGATCAAAAGATGATTGTTTTTTTTTTAGGGCTCGAAATGACGATCGATTTGATATTAATTTCGAGCCATGAATCATGTTTTTGAGCCATGATCATGAGACTTGAAGTTTGGATGAATCTTGAAAACTTCAGATCGATAGTGCACTCATTCCATGATGTTTTTCTTTTGTTTCTTCACAGAATCGAACTGAGCATGCCGTCACAATAACGTTGCAACAAACGCAGCTCGATTTTGTGTCCAGATGAAGATTTTGTTGTTTTGAGTTTTTTGTCTGAATCTTGAAATCCGGTGGCCAAAATTTACAGCTGCTTTGACACCTTCGTGTGTGAAATCCAACCGTTCAACATACTTGATGATCGGACCAGAGATAGCTTCGGACATTACGCACATAATGCAATTGGTTTCGTGTCGATCGGGTATGCGAGCATCGTGATTTGGCCCCCAGAGTGAAGTATGCTGCTGTTGAATTTTCGGTAACTTTCTTCACTGATCAACAACTTCTATCTAGTTTTTCTCCCTTCTCGGGCATCGTCACGGGGCGTACCACATATCAAAACACTCGTCTTGGCGAGACGAACACGTTCATAAAATTTGAGCGGGATTCGACTCAAAACGAGTGAGATATGGGCCCCAAAAGCCACTACTTGTGATTGTGAAAATAGCCACCTTTAACGGTGTTTTGGTGTAGGGTGGCCACACGGGAATAGTGTGTGGCTTACCCCTTTTCGATATTTTACCTATAACTTTGTCCTAGAGTGCTCGATTAAGTCGAAACTTGACCCATAAGGGTTTTTTGCCATGCCGGATCCAATGTTGATGATCCCACAGTAATTGGACGCACCAAATATATAGTTCTAGTTACGAGGTCTATTTCAGAGTGCTAGAGGCTGAGTTTTTCAAATTTGTTTCTTTGTGTTCACTAGCTTAAACATGTTTCATTGCTATGAAACTTGGCTGGTGGCCTTTTGGAGTGCTTATGAAGATCTTGACTAGTTCTGGGGTCATTCTGATACTATTGATATTTCCACTGTTTTGTCAGGCTTTATTGACCTGCTTCCTCTTTATATCGCATCAGGGACCAAGGTGTTGAAAAGTGCAAACCTACCCTTTTTAGGTAAGTTGGCCACAGAATGGTCCAGCAGTGTCTGAATGAGCTGAAATGTAATATCCGGGGCTTTAGGACCTTTTGAATCCAATGGAAGTGGGCTGGTGTTTGTCTAAAGCTCTGATGATATGGATGTAGTTATAAGTTGCTTTTTCATCACGATAAAGGCTGAATCTGAAAACTGGTTTTATCTCTGATCCACCTTAACATCTTCGGATCATGACGAAACTTAGTGGGTGTTCTTAGAGAGTCAAGTGCTACCTCTGCATGATTTTTGGGACCCATCTATTGCCTTTCAAAAATTCACTTCAGATCATAGTTTATTTCAACAGTGCTTCTATTGTCCGTAGGCATTTTCGTACCCACGGGCCTAGGTCGCAATTGGCTTCCTCCTTATTGGCATTGGGGATACAAGTTTCAAAAAATACCCTAAAACACCGACGACTTTCTCGATTTAGAAAGTGGTAATCTAGTGATCAAATCAGGAGATTTTTATCACAAAATGACCGTGAAGGCATCCCCGTCAATCTATGATGAAGGAATCAACCCGAAACATCAAGAAACAATCAAGATCTAGCATTGAAGATCTCAAGTTTATGATCTTTCGGCGAATTTTCAAAGTGGCAATATCAAAGTCATATGTCAAAATGATCGTCTCATCTAACCTGTCATTTCTATGTCGTTATTTTCATCAAAAGATTGTCGGAAGCATCCAAAAATGGCCCTGAACCATGGCTATGGCTTATCGATCCTTTTTGGGGACCATTTGGCCATTTTCATGATTATGGCTAGGGACAAAAAATGGGATTCACTATTTAATTAAAAAAAATGTAATATTTGACAATTACCCCTAGAACCCCACACTTCCAACATAGAATTACCCCTATTGAGAATTACCCCTAGAACCCCACACTTCCAACATAGAATCCCTCACTCTCAACATCCATAGTTCTCACTTCCATATACTCTAGCCCATCCCATAATCCTCACTTCCATACACCCTAATACCTTATATAGTCCTCACTTTCATAAACCCTAACCCTTCCATAGTCCTCACTTTCATACACCCTAACCCCTTCCATAGTCCTCACTTCCATACATCCTAACCCCTTCCATAGTCCTCACTTTCATACACCCTAGTCTCATCATAGTCCTCACTTCCATACACCCTAGCCCATTCCCTAGTCCAGAAACCCTAATCTTATACCCTAATCTTCTACACTAAGACCCCAACCCATCTCAAGGTGTACCACAAGAAGGTTAAGACCAACCTAGTACTTGGGTTTGAGTCTATGACTCATACTAAGTACCCAACTCTTCTCTCTCTCTCTCTCTCTTATCTCTCTTTCTTGTCCCTCTTATCCCACTCTATTTGTCTATCTTCCTCCTCTCTTCTCCCTCTCCCTCTCTCGCTCCTCGCCCTCTCCTTATCTGAGTGGTAGCCAAGCTGTCAGTTCCCTTCTCTCTCTCTCGATCTCTTTCTCTTCCTCTCTCTTTCTCTCTCTTCTTCCGCTCTTCTCCCTCTCACTCCCCCTCTGTCTCCTATCTTCCTCTCTCTGTATCTCTCCTCGCCTTCTCCATCTCAGGCCATCGGTCTCCTTCTCTCTGTCTCTCCTTTGGTCTCCTTCTCTCTCCCTCTCTCTCTTTACCCTCGCCCTCTCTCTTGACCTGGGCCAGGCTACCGATCCCCTTCTTTATCTCTCCCATTCTCTCTCCTTGCCCTCTCCCTCTCAAACCAATGGCCAAGCCGCCGGTCCCCTTCCCTCTCTCTCTTTCTCCGTCTCCCTCTCTCTGTTCTCCCTCTCCCTCTCTAACCGATGACCAGCCACCTTTCCTCTTTGTTCTCTCTCTTCTTCTCCCTCTCTCACTCTCCTCGCCCTCTCCCTCTTAGATTGGTAGCCTCCCCTTCCCTATCTCTCTCCCCTTTCTATTTCTCTCTCTCCGTCTCTCTTCTCGATCTCTGCCTCTCTGACCAGTGGCCCGGCCGTCAATCCCCTTCTATCTCCTTCTCTCTCTCTCTCTCTTCCCTATTATAATTTTGTGAACGAAGCTTCTCCTGCTAAGATTCCCCTTGCTTCCTAGATGGTAACCCCTGAGAGCTGTCTAATGTTTGGAAAGGAGAAACATTAGCTGGGAGTTTAGGGTGGAGAGATGTGGCAGTGACAGCTGCACTGAACGGGTTTCTTGGTTGGCCAATACGAAGGTTTGTCCTATTATTGATAAGATTGCGATTTTGGCCTCCTCCCCGAGGTCTGAGCTTGATCCCACCGTGATGTTTTAGCTAGCTTTCGATTTTTGGTTCCTTTGTGATCATGTCTAAGAAAGTAATAGGATTAGAAGCCTCTACATCTAAGGAAATTTCCTTCATATTCCTCATGCATGTTTGCGCTGCATCGATCTCAGGTATGGGATTAGTTTGGTACATTGAAAGATCCCTTCATATTTGGATATACTTGTTTATTGACTCATTCATCCCGTGGGTCATTGTGAGAAGTTCTATAGCTTGAACATCGCGTTCTATCTCATAGAAGGGTTTGTAAAACAAATGCTCTATCTCTTCCCAAGAATGAACTAAGTTTGGGGGCAAACGTGCGTACCACTTAAAGGCAAGCCCAACTAAGGTTTTTGCAAACTACCGAATAAGCAGTCTGGAGTCTCAAGCTGATTCTTGGCATGCTGATAGGAAATGGGCCACATGCTGCTGGGTCGAACCAGTACCATCGAAAACAGGCAACCTTGCCCTTTGATATCCGATGGGAAAGGGAATTTGATCAATAAAAGGTGGGTAAGGCTTCTTATAATGAATACTTTCTTGTAACTTTGAAGCTTGTACACCTTGGATGCTTTTGTTGATAAATCTTTGAATTTCTTCTTGGGTAAATGTCGATGGCATAACATGAGAAGCTACGTTGGGTTGGTCATCAAAGAAGACATGGAGGTTTAGAGGTCTTGGAGTTTGGGCCATAGTAGGACGTGCGAGTCTCCTTTCTTCTTCTTCATGTTGGGTTTCAAGAGGAGAATTTGCCTCTTGATGCAAGGATGCTCCAACAGGTCTAGCATTTTCAAGTCTTTTGAGCCTATCCAAGATGTTGCTTAAAATTACCTCAAAGTGAGCCATCAGATTTTCAGGTTCCTCCCCCTTATGGCTTACTACCATTATATCAGCTTGTTCACCAAAGCTGAGTAGTTCTGCAGTAGGGGTGATCCTAAATCTCTTTACACCACGATCTGCCAATCCAAGTAATAAGGTCTCAGCTTGCCCTGATTGAGCTTGAGAATGCCTTGCAGATCGAGTGAGTACAGGCTCTTGACGACCTTATGGCGGCTCTGCTACTGGACTTGGCACTTCAACGCCTTAGGGCCATCGCTCAATGCAAATAGGCTTGAGACGACCTTGGGGCCATATTTCCCCTAATTCATTGTGACGTCCTTGAGGCCGCGGATCAGATCAACTAGGTTCATCTTCTTGCATATCTACGACGCATCAATGAATAAATCCACTGATCTTGGGTTCTTCCGTGGTTCACAACGGATAGAACAAATTATACTTTAGTAGGTCTTATGAGGTTGAAGACTCTACTTTCCTCTTTCTGAGTGGCACATTCATTCCCCATATCTACTTGATGCGTATGTTCCAGTAGATTTTCTCCTAAAATTGGAACTAGCTTTGACATCCTTCTCGACTAGCTCGCCTCACCGAGATGAGGGCAAAATTGATCAACTCAGACAACGCATGATATCCTAGGAGAAGGGAGCTCGAAGTTGACTTTGGAAGCTTGGTTTTCTCTGGAGAAGGGGCATGCTATTTGGTCGTCTTTGGAGGCACCATCTTGCCCTGAGTCCAGCCATGAGGGCCAGCTCATGCATATGAAGAAGAAGGAGTGGATAGGATGGTGCTCGAAGGAAATTTCTTTGAGTACCATGTAGTTAGGGGCTTCGGCGTAGCTAAGGGCATGTTCAATGACCCTTTTCCCTTATTGTCAACAAGATCATTAGACCTACATGTGTGTGCATGGCCCACAGAAGTGCTTGGGGTGGTTTGTGATCCAATCCCCAGTGAAGTGAAAGGCTTGGTATTTTAAATACCTACCTTTTTAATTGGAGCAGCCTCAGGACCATTAGCATGCATGTGCGGTTCTTTAGAAGACCTTTGATTGTCTTGAAGGTCATGTGCTTGTTTGGTCATAGTCTTTGGGCTGCCCAGAGCTAAGAGATTATTATGCAATGCATTAGTGGTTTGGAGAACGCTTTGGGTCTGGATCCCAAAGTAGGTGAGGAGACGAGGTTAAGCTTTTCTTGTCTCGTTTTGTCATGATGATGGTTGAACCATCGGTCATGATGTGTGTGAGTGTGTGCGAAGTGACTTTGGAGCCACTCGAACTAGCATAAGAATTGCCAAGGTGAAGTGTGTGTGGCGCCATGCTAATACTAACAATGCCCTTGTAGAGTGAGAGTGAGGTAGCCTTATGTTTACCCACATAAATGGTGGTCTTAGCAGACCCCACCGAATGAAGAGAAGAAGTGGCATCAAAAACCACCTTAAGCATAGGACTAGCTGAGTATCTGCCAATAACAGGGCATGCATGAATGGAGGTGGTTTTCGAGCCACCAATGCAACTAATATAAACAGACTTTCCTTTGATGTCGAAAGAGAGGGGACAAGGGGCTTGAGTACGCTTTCCCAAAGTTTCCCTAGCCTGAACTAGAGTAGCAGGGCTAGCCAGGCTACTCGAAGAATGTATGGGAGAAGCAGATTGAACCAACTTACTTCCCATAAGTAAGGTCACAAAGTCACAAATAGGGCAATGATGAAATCCTCGATTTGGATGAAAGATGAGTGATTGAACTCCATTACAAGTTTAGAAAAAAAAAGAAATGAGATGTCTGTTTGAGAACAATTCGAACCAACTATAGGGTGGCGTATCCCTAGTGGAGTCGCCAGTTGGTTGGCACTTGGTTTTCTCTCTCTTGTGGAGGAAGGAGAAAACCCTCTCTAAAACAACCGCGAAGGGTCCACGTGTCTGGACACTGAAGGAGTTCGCGTGTACTCTTTTTCAAGCGGATAGGAATCAACAACGAGAGAGATTTTTATCGACAAGGGTGTGTTTAGGTGCCTACATCATCGTTTGGGGCTTTGGGGATATGCCCAAGCAGTGCCCTCTTAGAACAATTACGCAGTTGTATGCCAGCACGGTTTGGGCACGAACTCTCCTCAAACTTCAACACATCATCTCATTCTTTTATCTTGAAACTTGTCATGTGAATTCAAATAGCGCTCCTTTAAGATTATTCACTCGAGTGGGGGTTGGCTGGCAAAGAAAGAATGAATAAGAAGGGATGACAAATATCCTTTTATCCATTCAGACACTACAAGACCTAGCAATCAGAGCAACTAAAAAATCGAAACTCTCTGAACTACTAGCTAAGGATGACTCCACCCGAGTGATTGAGGGAGAGAGCATCTATGTCTCCCGCAACTTAACTCAACTGTACGAAGAAGAAGTTAGAGTAGCAATCTAAATGTTAAAACTCTTAAAATAGCTCTGAGAAGTATTAATTCAAACACCTAATGGATAAAAGGTATTATCGATGTACAAGGGAGAAATGAGTGAAGAATGCACGACAGAACCATATCCGCACAAAGGAGCAGACACGAGTATGAACTCAAAGGGGACAAGAGAGTATAGACAGATGTATGCTCTATGGTGAGGCTCCGTGCTCTACAAGTAAAGAAACAAAGAGAGAAGGAAGAATGAATGGGGTAGCAAAAGGCTGGGGTCCGCCCGTCACCGCGGTTCCATGCATAATGGAGCAAGGAACAAGCGGAGAAAAAGACTAACAGGGCGACAAGATGCCGAGACCGCAAGTCGTTGTGCTATTGGCATGATGTAGTAGAAAATAGAAGAAGAAATACAGGACCGCACTTTGTCGCGGCTTCGAATGTGGTGGGACAAGAAGGAAGTGCAGAAAGAGAGAGACCGGGTCGCTGGTGACTGTGGCTACGAGGTCTCATGCATGCAGAGATGAGAGAGCGAGATAGGGCCATAGGTGACTGCGGCTACGAGGTTTACATGTGCACAAAGACGAGAGAGAAAGATGGAGCTGCAGGTGACTGCGGCTCCGAGGCTTATGCACACGCGAAAACGAGAGAGAGAGAGAGAGAGACAAGGCCGCGAGTGACTGCGGCTCTAGGGTTTATGCCGCATGAAGACGAGAGAGAGATGGGGCCACAGGTAATTGTAGCTCCGAGGTTTATGCGCACATGAAGATGAGATAGAGAGACAGGCCTGCAGGTTTGCTATGGCTCCGAGGTGTTGCGTAGCAGAGAGAAGAGAGACTAGGGGAGAGATGGGGCCTCAGGTAGCTGCGGCTCTGGGTTGCTTACGCAGAGAAGATGGGGTAGAGAATGAAAGAGAAAGGAAAGAGAGGGGAAACAGGATAGAGAGTGGGCTTGGGGTGTGACCTAGCCTCGGTGCACCACCTTAGCCCCTTTGCTTACATAAGAGAGAGAGAGTGGCTAGCCATGGGTCATGACTAGAATGCATGGACCATGGTGTAGGCTTGGGTGTAAGCTAGGATGTAGGCTAAGGAGTGTGAACTATGGTATAAGCTAGTGTGTAGGCTAGGGAGTACAGGCTAGGAGTAGTTTCTCTCTCTACCAAAGTTTTCTCTCTCCTCACCACTTGGTCCAAAGAGTAAGAAGCAAAGCTGAAATGGCACAAGCTTAATGCTTCAATTTTAATAACTCTTTCCAACTCATTTACAAATGACTTGGGTTTCCTTATATAGACCAACCACTAAACAAGGGTGGAATACTAAAAATTTACCCAATTTGTGGAAAATTATAATTAAATGGAATTAAAATAAAATCCGCTTTTTGGTCATAATGACCAAAATGCCCTTTACATCTTTCGGGCAAATGACAAAACCATCCCTCCATGAGGTGCCTCTTACCATTGCTAGACTTCGAGAGCTTTTCAAACATGTACGGTAACAATTCGGGCGATCAATCGTCGTAGAATCAATGCTTGATCTATCACAAACATTTTGATGCCCTTTGATCATCTTGAAGCGGACTTTCATGAAGGACAAAAAATCTGGCTAAGTCCACAAACTTCGACCACCAATCCGATACGATTCACGATGTTTTGAGTCCTCATTTTGATCATGAATTAAAGAGTAGTTTGTCACTAAATTTCGTCTGATTTGGTTTTCGTTAAATTTGAGAAGTTGCCGAAAAATGGGATTCCGACGAATGGAAAATCTTGCCTTTTTCAACCTCAAAATTCGCACTATCCGGTTTCCAATTGTGTGAAAAAATTATACCAAACTATAGCCCTTCACGATATGGTCACAACGAACCCAAATTTTCGATGATCCGCCACACGGATCTCAAGTTATGACTTCACGAAGTTTGAGACATCTTCTCATTTAAAATTGTGACTTTCATGGTTTCGGGGTCATTTTCTCTTTAGAAATTCTCTCGTCACAGGCCATGTCACGATGTGTGCTATATGTCAAAACAACCGAGTCGTCGAGACCTAGCTTGTGTCTTGAGCTTATTTCGACTCAAAATGAGAAAGTTATGAGTATTTACTAATCATCTCAAAATGAGAAAACACAGTTTCTATAAATGGAAACTGGTTCACCAATGCTGCACCGTAATAGTGTGAAACCACCTTTTTATGGTAAGTTGGTTCTAGAACGGCCCTGAAAGGTCAGAGTGAACCCAAATTTGGTCCCTAAGGGTGTTTCGACGTTATGGATCTACTGGCGGTGGTCAAGTACTGTTTTGAAACCTCGAAAGTATGGCTATAGTTCTGAGGTCCATTTTTAACATGACAGGAACTGGATTTGAGAAGCGAGTTTCGTCTTGATCATATCAAAACTAATCGGAATGCAACAAAACTTTGTGAGCATCCTTTGGGCATCCCAAAATACCATTTTCATGTCTTTTGAGGCCGTTCCTATACTTTTTTCAGAGGTCACCCAATTTTAAGCTTATTTGCAGTGTTTCTATAGTCTGACGGTGCCTTGGGTACCGGTAGGACCAGGTTGTTACTAGCTCTCTCCTTATATGACTCAGAAATACAAGTACATAAAAAATGATGTATAACAACTTGCCTCGCCGAATGCTACTCTTCGAGAGAAGCGAGAAGTGTAGCATTCAGAGCAAAAATGTTTTCGTCGATGTTCATCTTTCAAATCATTACTAAATTCACTTTTATTGCCGCTCAACAATCTCCATTGGCATCAACACGATCCTTGAAGAGGAGACCATGCTAAGCTTCTTCTTAGAGGTGCGACTGAAGTGGACTCTAACGATTGGGGGCCTTGCTTAGGGGGTTCCTTCCCAATGCTACTGGATCCGTTTTTTGAGAGAGTGCCCTAATAGGGTGCCTTATGGAAGGGCTTGTCGTTTCATCTCAACAACACCTCCTAATGGACCAACTAGTGGGTGGCCTTGGTGGGCTTTGCTCCCACTCTAGTTGGTGGGGAAGGGTTGGTCTAGGTTTATGTCTTGGCTCTGAGTGAGTGCCATGTTTAAGGGCTTGCTAACTGTTTTATTTGCAACAACTGAGGGTCCTCGGTGGACTTTAATCCCAGTGTCAGGGGGACTTCATTTGAGAAGGGCAGATCTAGGTTTCTGCAAGCACCTTCAAATCTTCTTGATTATGAGACCAGGTAGTGGGTGCCCTTGGTGGGCTTTGCTCCCAATCTAGTTCATGGGGAAGGGTTGATCTGAGTTTATGCCAGCAACTTCCAAACTTCTTGGCTTTGAGTGAGTGCCATGTTTAAGGGCTTGCTAACAGCTTTATTTGCAACAACTGAAGGTCCTCGGTGGACTTAATCCCAGTGTCGCGGGGACTTCGTTTTGAGAAGGACAGATCTAGGTTTCTGCAAGCACCTTCAAATCTTCTTGGCTATGAGACCAAGTAGTGGGTGCCCTTGGTGGGCTTTGCTCCCAATCTAGTTCATGGGGAAGGGTTGATCTGAGTTTATGCCAGCAACTTCCAATCTTCATGGCTTTGAGTGAGTGCCTTGTTTAAGGGCTTGCTCCAACATCAACAGCTTTATTTGCAACAACTGAGGGTCCTTGGTGGACTTAATCCCAATATCGCTGGGACTTCGTTTTGAGAAGGGTTAATCGAGGTTTCTGCCAACACCTTCAAATCTTCTTGACTATGAGACCAGCTAGTGAGTACCCTTGGTGGGTTTTGCTCCCAATCTAGTTGGTAGGGAA
>NW_006500351.1:3632820-3668921 GCF_000471905.2 Amborella trichopoda
GGGACTTCCTCCATCGCTACAAGAGGTTAAACTATTGGTCGATAGGCCTCATTCTTGAAGCCAACTTCTTACGCCTATTATGAATCTTTTAAACTAGCCAGGCACTCTATGGTTGTATGAGTATAACTACTAACTACCACATATAGGAGATGGGTGAACCTCGCCAATGACGAAATTGGCTAGTCTGGGAGCGTTTTTCTCTCGTCTGGATACCCTGAGGCAAATGAGGCAAGCTCATCCCGATGTGTGTGTATGATGACTCAATAGTCAGAAATTCGAGACAAAACCCCACAACTAAGGAGCTGAATTTGTAAAAAAATCAGTTTAAAAATTGTGTGCAAGGAGAGTGTTCTACTCTACTTTGACTAATCAATTGCACACGTACAAGTTGAACAAGAACCTCCCAAAAGGGGCAATAAAGAAAAAAAAGAAAATTTTCAAACTCCCCATGATAAGGGCAAAGTTGAAAAGCCCCTTTTCTCAACCAATTCTCCAAAAAAATAAAATTTTCAAAAAAATAATGATAAAAAAATAAAAAAAGAATAATTTTCTCCTCGGTGGCATGAGCCTAAACTGCCGACCAATTTTCCAAAATTTTCAAACAAATAATAATAAAAAAAAAAGAAAAAAAAATTTCTGCTCCTCGGTAGCACGAGCCTAAACTGCCAACCAATCTTTTCAAATAAAAACAAAAAAATTCAAAATCATATTCTCCTTGGTGGCATGAGCTTAAACTACCAACCGATTCCAAAATCTTTTGCTCCTTGGTGGCATGAACCTAAACTGCCAACCAGCTTCAAAATCGTTTGCTCCACAATGGCATGAGCCTAAACTGCCCACCAGGATTCAGATCGTCAAACTCGTGTGACGTTAAAAGAGCCGAGCTAACACGTCAAACTCGTGCGACGTTAAAAAATTGAGCCAACACGTTAAACTCGTGCGACGTTAAAAAGCCAAGCTAACATAGCAAACTCGTGCGACATTAAAAAATCGAGCTAACACGTCAAACTCATGCGACATTAAAAAGTCAAGCTAACACGTCAAACTCGTGCGACGGTAAAAAAACGAGCTAACACGTCAAACTCATGCGACGTTAAAAAACCGAGCTAATACGTCAAACTCATGCGACGTAAAAGAGCCGAGACAGGCAACGTCTAGCCCTGTATGACCTAAAATGTCGAGTTATCCAGTTCAACATCAAACTCGTGTGACGTAAAAGAGCTGAGATAGGTATTGTCTATCCCCGTATGACGTAAAAGGTCTGGTGTATCGTCCATTGCTGCATGATGCTAAACTGCTTAGAGGGCTCTAGGGTTGCAGGAGTTGAAATTGCTAACCAACATTGCTTTTCAAAATATCTTTCCCTTTTCAAAATTTTCACCATAAGTCTTGTGTTTTCAAAAACTTTAATTTCTTTCTTAAAATCGTAGCCTGTCCTTGCTCCGGGTTATGTTTCAAATATCTTCCTACATTCAAATTGTTTTAAAAAGACTTGTAAAAACGAAGGAGCTTAGACACCAGTAGATGATGAACACCGTGTTTCCATGATTACCACGTTGCTGCCTCGTCTCTCTATTCGAATTGATCTGACAAGTCTCGTCCTATAGAAAGCCTTTTCCTATAGACAGCCTTAGGAAACCCCTAAGGAAATAAAAGAAATTGCCAGGGTTAAAATTTCAAATTGAGAAAACCCTGAGGTCAAGTGGCATGGCTGTAAAATCCACCTCGAGTTTCAAGCCTACGTAACTCGCCGACACCTCACAACGAAAACCCTAGGATGAAAATGTCCTAGGTGGGTGAGCATGGGAGTGCAATGACATGGAGGGATAGTTGGTGTGCCATCTGCCCAAGTGACGTTGGGATGACATTCTCCTGCCCTCGAAGGACAGGGAGCATCAGAGAGTCTACTGTTGCTACTCACCTATCCCCCAAAGGATAGGGAGTGTTCATCCGTCTGCTCCTCGACGGACAAGGAACGATAGTGTATCTACTTCTTTGTCACTCTCCTGTCCCTCGAAGGACAAGGAGTGCCAAAGAAGGGCAATTGTAGACACCCGCTTGAAATCTGGCAAGTTCTATGGTTTTCTTAGACCCTTAAAATAAAATTGGCTTAGTAAACCCAAAATCCAAAGGTCACACAATTTACCCTGTGAGCCAGAACCATTCTGCCAACCTAGAACCCAGCAGATGCCTGTTTTGACCCGAAATCCAGTAAACACGCTGTTCTACGAAAAAAATCATTAAAAATAGTAAAAGAATCTGTTTTGACCCAATGTTTCTTTGACATCTACAAAAGAGGCTGAGGAAGACACTCAAATTGAAAACATCAATTTGAACAAGTTTTGGTTTGGACGACATAGGGCGTGTCGCCCAAGTCATCCTGTAATTGCGCTATTTTACGGAAACAATCATTAAAAATAGTAAACAAATCCGTTTTGACCCAAATGCTTTTTGGTAGCTTCAAAAGAGGCTAAGGAACAACTTGAAAGAAAATTTTAAATTTGGAGCAATTTTTATTTGTGAAACATGGGGCGTGCCACCCAGGCGACACAACTTGTACGCTCAGCCTTGGGCGACATAGGGCATGCTGCTCAGGCGACACGACTCGTGCTGCCCACCCTTGGTTGACACGGGGCATGCCTCCCCGGCGACACGACCCGTGCCGCCCAGTCACATTTTTCCCCAAACACGTTTTTATCATTTTCATCTTTTTAGGTTGTCATGTGGGTGGTTTGGCCGCATGATGTTATCCACGTCGGTCAAATCCGAATTTAGAAAAAATAAAAGATTGGTTTGACCAAGGGATTTGTTGGTTTTGCGATAAATTTACCCCAAAAAATCCCTCGTTCAGATGAACTCACTTTGGATGACCATAAATGGATGAAAAACGAGAGGGTTGAGGAGGACGAGACTTTTGAGAAACTTTAGGCTGGAAGAGACTAGGAGAGTAGAGAGACCTTCCCTGAGAAAACCCTAGCCCTCATCTTAAGCCTGAGTAAACCTAGATCTCTAGGGCACAACAACCCTAATTATAGAACTATCTCCAAGGCACAACTACCCTGGACATAACAAATCTACTAGTCAACATCCGGATCATCGAGGCAAAGAGGACACTGGTGCTGATACGGACGACCCCTCGAAGGCTCGGAAGTCCCGGGCCATCTCGCCCTATTTGGTATCATTTTCTTCCCTTGCTATACTGTTTTAATTTTATTTTGATCTTATTTTGATTAGTTTTCTTAAAAAATTCATGTTTTAAAATGCTTCGGATCATGCTGGCTCCACCACAAATCTGAGGGAAAATCTTCTCACGTTTTAGCATATCTGATCTCAGATCTGAATTCGATTGTTCCCACTTTCTCTACCATTGCTTTTTCATTTATTTTTATCAGATTTGAGAGATCTACATCGTTAGATCACTCGATTCTGCGCTATAAACAATACAATATACAGGTCCATCTGTGGAGACCTAGGGGGAGAAGAGACTCTTGAGGGATCCTATCAAAGTCCTCACCCTCGCGTGGACTGTTTATGATTATAACAATTGTTGGTCAGAATTAGGCCTGTCTGGCGGTCGAGTGCCATGCTTAAGGGACTTTTTCCCATTTAGTCTAGGTTTCTTTGTTTTGTTGTTTGTTCTAGATGGTATGTTGAAGGGTCTTTTGTTGGAAACCGTCTGTGTTTCACATCAGATTTTGCTTGACGAGCAGGGTACCTCAGTTTATCGAGGTGACGAGCTTTGGGCTACTAGCATTTTCAACAATCAGAATACGTCTCTTTTTTGTTCGAGGCGACCCCTGAGGGCTCAATCCTGTTTTTGCATAACAAGTCCAAGGCTTGGCTAACTTGGCTTTCTTGGGGCACCTTCAGCATCTAGGAGTGTGTTAGTGACCTCCTAGGAATGGTTCTCTTCTTCATGAGACTTGTCTTGCCTTCTTAGCGAGTCTTCTATCCCTCGAGTCCTTTTTGCGAATGGACTCAGGCTGTCGAAACATTTCCTTGATGCTCATCTTTTTGGGCCTTAGTATAAGCGTAGCCTGACACCAAGGATATTTCTTCTTGAATGTTGGCTGAAGCTGCCTATGAGGCGTATGTTGCATCAACCTGCTTATTGGTCCAAGTGCCCTTTGCGGGTTTTCACTGAGACTTGGGAAGTGGCACCGTAGAGACGGTTTTCATCAACTTCCTTTTATTCATGGCTCTTTTACTCATGACCTTTCGGCCATGTCCACCCTTATTCTTCCATTTTTACTCATAGTGCCCTGTAAAGTTTTTACCGTGCCCAGGTTTTTATTTTCACTGAACTCTCTTGCTCATGGTATCGTGACCATGCCCATTCGTCATTTTCACTCATGGCGTTCCCATGTCCAGGTATACACCATGCCCGTTATTCTTTTTGTTTGTGAAGACATGTTTAGGGTCATGCCTCCAGGACCTATGCGAAGCCTTTTAACGTCATGCAGCCAGGACGTGCACTATAATTTAAGGTCATACAGCTGGACCATAGTGGTGATGAACAGCAGTCTATGGAGACCATGGAGTGAGTATGGTGGTGGTTTGACTCACTTTGGGGAGATGACACGAGGCTGTCTCTAAGGGATGAATGGTGAATGGATGGAAAGTGGAAAGTGGAAAGTGGTGACCCACTAGCTACTGGCAAGTATCGATGATGAGATAGCTTGCCGTTTGTGAGCGCGGGTGAAACTCACCGGGGAATGATGAATGGTATTGAAGGAAGTTGGATTCACTAGGGAATCAATGAAAGTTGTGTGCGCACATGGACGGGTGGCTTAGGTAAGGTGTGCGTGAAGACGCACGTAAAAGGGCATGTGCGAGTATGTGGGGGCGAGTTTAAGGTCATGTCTCTTGGACCTGGGTAAAGTGGTTTAACATCATGCGGTCAGAACATGCACTATGGTTTAAAGTCATATAGCTTGGACTGTGGCTATGTAGTTTAAAGTTGTACAACTAAGACCATGTAGTTTAAGGTCATGCAACTAAACCTTCGCTACAGTTTAAGGTCATGTAGTTTAGACCATGGTGTTAAGCCTTTTAACATCATCCGACCAGGATGTGCACTATGGTTTAAGGTCATATAGCTTGGACCGTGGCGATATAATTTAAAGTCATGCAGTTAGGACCATGTAGTTTGAGGTCGTGCAACTAGACCTCTGCTACAGTTTAAGGTTATATAGTTTGGGCCATGGTGCTAAGCCTTTTAATGTCATACGGCCAGGACATGCAATATGGTGTAAGGTCATATAGCTTGGACCGTGGCTATGCAATTTAAAGTCATGTAGCTAGGACCGTGCAGTTTAAGGTCGTGCAATTAGACCACCGCTACAGTGTAAGGTCACATAATTTGGACCATAGTGTTAAGCCTTTTAACGTCATGCGGTCAGGACATGCACTATTGTTCAAGGTTATATAGCTTGGATCGTGGCTATGCAATTTAAAGTCATGCAACTAGGACCATGCAGTTTAAGGTCATGCAACTAGATCTCTGCTACAGTTTAAGGTCATATAGTTTGGACCATGCAGTTTAGGGTCGTGCATCTAGACCGTGAATGTGTAGTTTAAGGTCATGCAGTATGGACCATTGTGTGGGTTTCCATATAGGTGAAGGTCCATGGGGAATGGACCTGTGGATGACAATCCGACTCCCTGGGGATAAAACGGTTAAGGCCATACACAAGCAGAAAGCTTAATGAAGATGGTGGCCCGATGAGGGATGGCAAACGGAAGAGGACTTCATGGGGATTAAGGGGTGAGTGTGACTCCTTGGGGAAAAGATAAGACTCTAAGGAGAATAGGCTTATGAAACGTAGCCCGACTCCCTGGGGATAAGATGAGAAAGGGTCTAAGTGAGGATAATGACTTGGTGTGAGAAAAACTCAATGGGGATCGAAGAGGTAAGCATGACTCTTTTTGGCATACACCTAACTCCACTGGGGATGATGGGTTGTGGCACAAGTGTAACTCCACTGGGGATGTTGGCATAACACTCATTGCAGTAACAGGGCTTAGACATGCGTGGCTCTAGCATCAGCAGCAGTAACATGCACGGCGGTAACATTGATGCACATGGAACTAGCGTGGGCACAAATTACATAGACGATGCTGGTCACAAGTTACACAGACGGTGCTGGTTATAAGTTACACAGATGGCGCTGGTCACAAGTTACACAGATGGCGCTGGTCACAAGTTACACAGATGGCATTGGTCTACGTTCTGTGACCAACGCCATCTGTGAGAAATCCGACACGAACACAGGGTACTACCGGCGAGGGTCACAGTTGGCAAAATTGAGAAGCAGGCAGCTTGTTGAGGCCAGCTAAGGTTCCGACAGTGGTTTTGAAGTACCATATGAGTGAGGGACAAGGGGGGACATCGTGTAGTAGGGTGTTGTCAGTGAACTTTCTCTCACCTCCAGGGATTTTTCGGTGACTTTCCGCTGTCGAGAAGGAGAGGGGAAGGTTCAACAGTGGGTTTGTTTTGTGTGGAAAGTGGTTTCCGATGAGTAGCTGGAAGGTCACGGGGGAGTGAACAGTTACTTGGAGATGAAGGGTCACTGGGAGGTAACGGTCGCCATGCACAGGTGCGAGGACGAACGTCTGACCATGTCGCAGGTGGAAGTTGTCAGGCGGTGCACTAGGGGCTCGAGGAGACGTGTGCACAATCTGTGGCACGAGTGAAGGATTTGAACACGGACAGCTTTGAACTGTTACCAAAACACAACCGTCGTTAGCCTTGACGAACACAGTTGGCATGGACCTTTGAGAACACAACCGGCACTAGCCTCAACAAACACAGTCGACGTTAACTTTTGAGAACACAACCGGCATTGGGCAAAGCCGACTCTAGCTTTTGAGAACATAGTTGGTACTACATTTTGAGAACACAGCCGACGCTGAGATTTATTCAACACAAGCGACGGTAGCTTTTGAGGACACAGTCAGCGCTGGGCTTTGACAAACACAACCACTACTAGCTTTTGAGAACACAGCCAGCGCTAGTCAGTAGCCTTTGACAAGTGACGATAGTTAGCGCCTTAGTGATTTGCACACAAAAGTGAGTCCTTGAGCTTTATATAATGGCCGGGCCTTCTCACAAAATCCCTGACATGAAAAATATTCCAAGGGAAGTAGAGCTTAGCATCGATGATTTTACCAGGGAGAGCCTAGTCAAGGGTGGGTGAGCCCATTTGGTTAACAGAACCAATATACAAAGTAGAGTGTCCCCTCAGTGTCACCTTCGTTACCGACTTAGTTCGTTTTGAGGTTAAGAAAGGCAATGATGGTAACATCAGTATTAAGGAAGGGAATGCATGCATAGGAATGTGGCCTCTAGCGCAAATTTGCCCACATTGGGGAAGACAATGGTGAAGACCAAGGGGCTGATATGGTATTTTGCCGGCCTTCAAGTGCAAAGGGAGCACCAATATTTAAAAGGGTACTCTTCCTAGACCATCATGGTGTTGGGGTCGCACAAAAGTATTCTTGAGCATGCCTCCTTATTAGCTGATGTGCAGTGTTCAGACAGCTATTATGACCGATGCTCAAATACTGTTAAGGTGCTGCTAGAGACATGGAGTCATGTTAGAAACACATGGCTCCTCAGTCATGGCTAGGCAAGAATCTCCTTGTTGGATCTTCACTTCATCGGCAGCCTTCCGCTGATCGGGGCAATGTATGACGAGTTCGTGCCTCAAAACTCAGTCATATTTTGTGGTGCTCGCTTTGGTCTTTAGGAGATCTTTGAGATTTATCAGCTGCTTCACTCTATGTTTAGCAATGGTCGTGTGACCTTCATTGAGTGGGTGAAATTCTTTTGTGGGGATTACCTCGAAGAGGTTGGTCCAATTGTTTCAAGGAGAAAGGGAAAAGTAGTTGTGAAGGGAACACCTCAGGTTTATCAAACATAGTCCAGTGACGACTGAGTCTTTTTAGCCACTTATTTAGCTATGTTTCTATGCAATTTTGTTATTCCTGGAGGGGATGATGACATCTGTCCAGGCACATTCTATGTGGCCTACGACATGGTGAGAGGGCACTAGTACGCCCTTGCTCAACCAGTCCAATGCAGCATCTACCATGGACTGGGAGCCATCTCGAGGGGGAAAGCCTACAAAGGCAAGGAAGGGGGTAATGGCCTATTGGGGGGCGAAGCTTTCCCTGGGGACTTTAAGATACCATTCCCCATCCATTATGTGTATGGGTGGCTAGGGGCCTATTTCCCTGCCACCTATGTCAGAAGTCCGGCCGCGGGGGAGAAAATGTGCCCTTTCTTGATGGGGATTACTGAGCAAAAGGCTATCTTTCATAGCCTAGGGGAAGCACGAAACTTGTTTGGGAATGATTCCTTCAGTATGCGTCGGGTTGCTTTTCCAGTTGGTGGCTTTACTGATCGTGCCTTTATTGATGAGCTAGGCAAGGAACTGGATGGTGCTCCGACAACCATCAAGGTCCTCATGCTTATTTTCAGTGTTAGAGGTGGGGTTTTGGCTTATCGTACCCCATTCAGTGCCAGACTTGAAGGGTACTTCCCCCTGTCGCTTTGTTCGTCATCACGGGCTTGATCAGAGTTGCCCCTTCTTTCTGTTCTTTCAGAAGTGTCACGGCAAAGTGAACACAGGGAGGAAGGAAGAGCTCAAGACTCTTCGAGAATCATGACGGCCAAAGCATATTCTAACCTCATGGTCCACATGTTTGGAGATGACTGAAGTTAGCAAATATGTGGTACCACATTTTGGCATGAGGGTGGGGGCGACCGAGGCCGCGTGCTGGTGGAGGATTACCAACGGGGGGTACTGGGATTCTGATCCCCCTTGGAAATGAGAGAGCTGTAATTGGCGCCAAGATACCAGGAAAAAGAGGATGCTCATGACTCTTCCTCTAAGAGAGATTTTTACCTTGGATTACCCTTGGAATTGGGAGGCTCATGGAGTACCTCTCGAGATAGCGACGGATGAAACTTCACCACAACTTCTTGCCATTGAGAAGAAGACAAGGAGCATTTTTTACAACCTTACCTCTATCTTCAAATGGAAAGAGGGTCGAAAGGTCCCAGGTCACAAAGGGCGCCCAGTCCAAGATCTAGATGCATTGATAGGGAGCGGCCCACATAGTTTTCTTGCTGCAAGCTCTTCTCGAAAGGGAGTTCTGAAGCGGCTGCTCCTTCTCTAGCAGGAGGGAAGAAAAGAAAGCGTTCTGCTCCCACCAGCATTCGTGCACCGCCTCGAGCTGTCAGACCTGCTCAAAGACGTAGGGGTGCGAAACTTTCAATCATCTTAGAATCAGGAGGTAGATCCTCATCTTCTATCTCTAGTTCATTTGTTTACCCTTCTGAGTCACCCTCTGCCCTTTCCCCATCATCTTCTGCTTCTCCTGAACTGTTTTCTACCTCTTCAGAAACTAAGGTAGACAATTCTGACCCCTATGAGCCTATTGTCATCGCTTTGAATCGAGAGGTAACACCAAAACTTGAGGTGACGCCTCTAAGTCCAAGGGTTATTCTTGAGCCAGATCCAGCTCCAATGGAGATCAATGAGGCTGAAGACGCTGCAGTTACTGCTCAAGGAAAGGAACCTGACATTGATAGGGCCTCTGACCCTCAGGAGGTTGTTGCCCCGATTGAGACAGGGGTTGCGGTCATGGAGAGTGACGGCCCACGCATCCTTCAGGACGAGGGGCCTATGGTTAATGAGGCACTTGAGCATCAAGAAGCTACTAACCCAGAGTGCGCAGGTGATGAAGATGGGGGGGTTGAGCTTTTTGTGGAAGAGGTTATGGCTGCGGGTGATGCGAACTAGGTAGAAGAGGCCGCGGCTGAAGTTGAAGGTGACAGGGAGGAGGTAGCCCTTGAACTTGTCGAGGCTGAAGTGGTAGTTTAGGAAGGTGGAGAAAAACGAAGAGATGCTAGCCTTGATCTATCGAGGCCATGCCAGAGGGTGAAAGAAGGGGAAGAGGTTTCTTTGGAGCACACTAAGACCAGAGTAGTGGCCTCAGCAGGTGAAGGCCAAGGTGAGGAGGCTAGAGCTGAGGAGACCAATGCTGAGGGGATCGAGCAGCGTGAGACCAGGGGTCCCTTTGAATCCGAGGAGCCTGAGGCTTTGTACTTCATGATTGCTCCAAGAGAGCTAGTGACTCACATGGCTATCATTCCTTTGAGCTCAGCCCTCGAAACCGAAGCTCCTTCCGTAGTAGTGGACCCAGCAGTGTTGTCTAGACCTGATTTTAGCGGGGTATCCGGCATGATTGCGAACATGCTCCATACAGGTCTTCAACGCTCAAGGGAGCTTCCTCTCATCGAGCTGGGTGAGGCACTTCCTAAACTCAGGGAGTTTTCCCTTGCAACCACTGCTTTGGGGAACGAGTAAGAAGTCCTCTCGCATTTTGATGCTACTTTAAATGAATTAGAGAGCTAGAGATTGGGAAGGTTATATCATGAGGGAGAAACGAGGAGGCAGACTTCCTTGGAGGAGTTGATTGCACGTTGTCATGAAGGAATAGATTTCAGGGCACGGAAGAAGGCTATTGTGGTTTCTCATCAACTCGATCTCAAGATGGAAGGAAGTGCCTGTTTTAACAGGATGATAGACATAAGGATGGAGATATGGAGGCAGAGGAGCAAATTTGATGATCTTGAGAGGGGGATGAATCAGAGGAAGGCCTTGGATGCTTCTTTGGTTGAGGATCTATCAGAGCTCATTCGCATCATTGAGTTGGAAATTGTCTCCGTGGAATAGGAGGCTCAAATGGTGGTTGAACTGAAGGAGCGTATTCAGCATGCTGAGGCTTCTTCTGCAGCATCTAGAGAGGAGATCAATAAGATCATTGATTGTTTTTTAGAGTGTCCTTTCGTTGCTATATGCCAACACTTGTAAAAATTTTGAATTTATGAATGAAATGCCTCTTTTCCTTCTTTGGCTCATTATAATTCTTACTTTTACTTCGTTGTACTTCATTCCCTTCGTTTGGGCTTAGCCACCTCTAAAAATGTTCATTGTCTCAAGGGGACAAGACAGAATACCCTATGCCTTGCTTTGTCTTGCAAAAAGTTGTTGTGGCTTCAATGACCTCGAATGGGGGTGCAATTGCTTCTTCTCCCTTTAGAGTTTGATTAGACAAGGGCTCATAATTCATTTTTCTCATTATTTGATGAGCCTGCTCACTATAAATAGTCGAATTAGAAGGGGCTTTGGCTTCCATTCGAGGTGCATTTACTTCAAGCTTGTCATAGCTCTTGGTCATAGGCACGAACTCCTTTAGATGTTTAAAACAATGTACATAACCTCCAATTGGCTCTGGATATTGCGAACTTTGCTTCTTAACTCTGCTAGGGGATCTTGCTCGTGAGGGAGAGAAGGTTGTCCTCTCTCAAAGTGCTCTTCTCCCACAAAATTAGAGAAGGGCTAACTACTGGTCTGAACAGACCCTTCGGTGGGATGAGGAGCATCCTCTTTGCTTATAACAACCGGGGTTTGGAGGACCTTCTGCAGCGGCTGGCGAGCCATTTATGCTTTCAAGAGTGCAATAGGGACATGCAGGACTTTTTGATGGTCCGATGTGTCGGTGACCTTTTGGAGCCGAGAGTTTTATCCCCATGACTTCCTCAATTTTTGAAGTGACCTCTGGTTCACCTTCTTGCAATGGTGGCTCTAGACTGGAAGCAGAAGGGCAAGCCTCATCTTCAGGTGAAGATGGAGTTTCTTCAGGGTTAGTGAATGACATGCTAGGATGAATGGGAGTCAAAGGGAGAATTTTGCCTTGTCTTTCCTCTTCTTTGAACATGTTCACCAGTGTTTCTCTGGCTATGGCCTGACTCACTCAGGCTATGGTCTGACTCACTGTTCCAGAACAGTCCCTTGCCTAATAATAGATGGAATTTCATAATAATCCATGTTGTTGTCCGAGAACTTGCGTGGTCTTCCATGACTGATCTAGGGTTACTTTGATACCTGTTTGATCGAAACATGATTGTTTTCTTATAGGGTTCAACATCGTGATCGACTTAATACCAACTTCGAGCCATGGATTGTATTTTTAAGCCACGATCTTGAGACTTGAAATTTGGATGAATCTTGAAAATTTTGAATTGATAGTGTTCTCGTTCCTTGATGTTTTTCTATGGTTTCTTCACTAAATCACACTAAGCATGTCCTCACAATCGTGTGGCAACAACCGCAGCTCAATTTCGTGTCCAGACGAAGATTTTGTCATCTCGATTTTTAGCCAGAATCTGGAAATTCGATAGCTAAAATTTACAGTCGCTTCGATGCCTCCATGTGTGAAATCCAACCATTCATCATGTATGGGGTTCGGACCAATGGTAGCCCAAGACCTTACGTACACGATGAAATTAGTCTCGCGTTGATCCGATGTGCGAGCGCCATGATTTTGCCACTCGAATGATGTGTGTCGCTACTGATTTTTTTGCAACTTCTTCAAAAATCAGCAACGTCTCTCTAGGTTTTCTCCCTGCTCGGGCATCGTCACTAGGCGTACCACATATCAAAATCCTTGTCTTGACGAGACGAATATGTGCACAAAATTTGAACGCGATCCAATTCAGAACGAGTGAGATATGGGCCCCCAAAGTCACTACCAATGACTATGAAAACAACCACCTTTAATGGTGTTTTGATGCAGGGTTGACACACGAGAATAGTGTGCAACCTGCCCCTTTTTGGCATTTTAGCCATAATTTTATCATCGAGTGTCCGATTAAGCCGAAACTTGACTCATAAGGGTTTTCAATTGTGTCGGATCCAATGACAGTGGTCCCATACCAGTTTGATGCACCAAAAATATCGTTCTAGTTACAGGGTCCATTTTAGGGTGCTAGAGACTGATTTTTTCGAATTTGTTTTTTGGTGTCCATTACATTAGACATGTCTGATTGCGATGAAAATTAGCAGGTGGACTTTAAAAGTACTTATGACGATCTCGACCAATTTTGGGGCCATAATGAGACTATCAAGAATTCCACTGTATATTAAGGCTTTATTTACCTGCTTCCTCTTTATTCTACATCAAGAACCAAAGTGCTGAAAAATGTGTTCAAACTACTTGCCCCATCGAATATTGAGCTTCGAGAGAAGCAAGAAAGATAACATTCGAGACATATCCTTCGGCTTTATTACTTTTTTCTTTCTAGCCACATAACCACGTGAACATCGAGGAGATTCACACAATGTTGCAACTAGGATGCTCAGACATTTGGATGTAATGTACAGGTACATATGTGAAGGCTTTAGGGGGGGAAGAGACTTTTTTGAGCAATCTTATCGAAGTGCTCACCCTCAAGGGACGAATTGTGATTCTGAAGCTGAGGATTTTGTACGAACCTCATTAGTCAGAATCAAGCCCGTCTGGCAGTCGAGTGCCATGTTGAAGGTAATTTTTCCAATTTTGTCTGGGTTTCTTTGTCTTAGATGGACAACAAAAGAGCCTTTGGTCGATGCTCGTCTGCGTTGTGCACCAGATATTCCTTGGTGGGTAAGGTACCTCAGTTTATCGAGGTTACCGGCTTTGGGTATAACTCACCCACTGTTAGAAGTTTCATGTAACAGGTTCAAAGTCATGGCTGACTTAGCTTTCTTGGGGCGTCTTTGGTTTGTCGGAATGACTTCCTTGTTTGTTTGTTCTGGATGGTCTGCTGAAGAGCCTTTTGTTGACGTTCATCTACGTTGTGCACCAGATATTCCTTAGCAGGTAGGGTACCTCAGTTTATCGAGGTGACCGGCTTTGGGGTATAACCCCTACCCATTGTTAGCAGTTTCGGTAACATATCCAAGGCCATGGCTGACTTAGCCTTCTTAGGGCATCTCCTGCATCTTTAGAGTGCGTTTAGTGGCCTCCTGAGAATGATGCCCTTCTTCATGAGACTTGTCTTGCTTTCTTGGTGAGTTTTCTGTCCTTCGATTCCTTGTTACGAATGGACTCAGGCTGTCAAAATATTTTCCTTGATTCTCATATTTTGGGTCTGATATTGTGACATCAGGGATTTTTCTTTGGAATGCAGGCTGAAGCCACCTATTGAGGCGAGTGTTACATCATCCTATTTATTGGTCCAAGCGCCCTTTGTGGGTTTTCACTTGAACTTCGGAAGCGACCCTGTAGAGGCGGTTTTCTCCAACTTCCTTTCATTTGGGGCTCTTTTACCCATGACCTTCCGGCCATGTCCACCATTTTCATCCATTTTTATTTACGATGCCCTTTTGGGTCTTTATCGTGCCCGAGTTTTCATTTCCACTGAACTCTCTTACTCATGGTTTCGTGACCATGCTCGTTTTTCATTTTTACTCATGGTGTTCTCTTGTCCATGTATACACCATGCTCGTTATTTTTTTCTCTTTTTTTTTATCTTTCATGAAGGCGTGGTTTAGGGTCATGCCTTCGAGACCTGTGTGAAGTCTTTTAATGTCATGCGGTCAGGACGTGCACTACAGTTTAAGGTCATACAGCTAGACCATAATGGAGATGGATGGTAGTCTGTTGAGGCTATGGAGTGAGCACGGTAGTGGTTTTAATTCACTTGGGGAAGATGGCATAGGGCTACTTGTGAAAGATGGATAGTGTATGAATGGAAAGTGGAAAAGTGGTAACCTACTAACTGACGGCGAATATAGATGGCGAAATGGCTCACCATTTTGTGAGCATGGACTCACTGGGGAATGATGAAGCATGATGAAATGAATGGACTCATTGAGGAGGTAATGAGGTGGTGTGCCCACACGAACGTGGGTTGGTTAGGGAAGATGTGCGTAAAAATGTACGTAAAAGGTGTGTGTGCATATGTTATGGTGGTGAGTTTAATGTCATGCCTCCTGGACCTATGCTAAGAATCTTAACGTCATGCAGCTAGGACGTGCACTATGGTTTTAAGGTCATATGGCTTGGACCGTGGCTTTGCGGGTTAAAGTCCTGCAGCTTGGATTATGCAGTTTAAGGTCATGCGATTAGACTTCCGCTACAGTTAAGGTCATATTGTTTGGACCAGGGTACTGATCCTTTTTCATGCAACTAGAACACATACTATGGTTTAAGGTCATATAGTTTGGACTGTGCAATTTAAGGTCATGCAGCTAGACTTCCACTATAGTTTATGGTCGTATAGTTTGGACCATGCAGTCTTAGGGTCGTGCACCTAGACAAAGGCTGTGCAGTTTAAGGTCATGCAGTGTGGAACATAATGGGTTGCCATGTAAGTGAAGCTGCATAGGAATAGGCCTTGTAGACTGCAATCTGACTCCCTGAGGATAAAATGGTTAAGACCGGTAAGGGGTTCAAATGAGAAGGCCGACTTCGTTGGGGATAAGGAGACAAGTGTGGCTCCTTTGGAGGTGAAAAATGGTACTCCATAGAGAAAAAATTCATTGAAGATGACCCAACTTCTTAAGGATAGGACAACTAGGTGTGAAGCAGACCCACTGAGGGTTGCAGTGAGAAGAAGGACCATAACTCCTTTGGGGACAAGGAACTACAACATGGGTATTACTCCTACTTGGGATGAGAAGTCATGGCCTGGGTGGAACAACCTAGGTACAACTCCACTAGTGATAATAGGTCACGATCAAGGTGTAACTCCATTGGGGATAACAGTAGTAGGACACACACGGCTTTATCATGGGGCGTGTGGCAATGAACTGCTGAGAACACAGCTGACGCTAGGCACAACCAACATTATTTTTTGGACACACAGCCGGCGTTGAGTACAATCAACGTCACTTCTTGAACACTCAGGCGGCGCTGAGCCTTTTGAAAACACAGCCGGCGTTGAGAATGGCCGACACTATTTCTTGAACACTCAGCCGGCACTAGTTTGTTGAAAACGCAGTCGGCGCTGGGTTGAGAATGCAATCGATGCAAAGTTGAGAACACAACTAGCATCGGGTTTGGCTTAGTGTTAGGGCTTCGACTCGAGCCCAACCCGGTCCTGGTCTCTGTTGCATAGGATTTCATGGGCGGTGATAAAATTTGCTCGGACCTCGGGTCAAAGCCTGACCCAATCCGACCCATTGTTGTTTGGTTTTCTAGGACACAGTTGGCATTCCCTGTTTCTGAAGAATATTTGAGGGAAGTTTCACCTATATAAAGGGGGGTAACCCCCATTTTCATTGTTTCACGAAACATAAAAAAACTTTAAGGTAAAAATTGCTTTTATCAGTGAGGGTGAGGTTTTTCGATGAGAGCCTTGGTGAGAACGTAGGATATTCCAGCAAGATTGGCTGGAGTTTGGCCGACAAGCATGGGCATGTTCTAGAGGAAAACAAGAGTAGGGAAGATAAGAATTTCGTGAAGTTGCTGGAGTTTGCAGTGAAAAATGGGATTTCACTAGGGAAATAGGGAGCTTCGACCGTGGTTCTAAGGGTTCTAAAGAAGGGAAGAAGGGGGCAGAAGTTGCAGCAAAGGGTTGCCCAAGGATTTTCGCTGTTTTTTGTAGTTTTCTGAAGAGTGAAAGTGGTTTCCCGGTGACTTGGAAAAAGGCTGCAGAGGTTTTCTGGCAGTGGAAGGGAGTTTTCAGCGGGAACCCGAAGGGTGCAAGGAAATGGAGCTTCACTGGAGGTGAACGGTTACGGGGAAGACGAACGGCCGTCATTAGAAAGTGTGCAATCATTGGGGAGGTAAAGCGTATTTAGACCGAAAAATGAGAGGTCTCAGGAACTGAGGAGACACGAAAAACAAAGAGTCATCGGGAGGAGAACAGTCACAACACAGTCGGCACTGACTTAGGATACACAACCGGCACTAAGCATTAAAAAGCACAGCCGATGTTGACATTTTTTAGCGTCATGATGTGCACGATGTTGCTCACATGCAGCAGTGAGTTGCATGTGGGGATTGCTGGGCATGGAAATGAGTCACGCGCGATGATTTTCACGTGAGGCACTAACTTGGGTAGGCAAAGGGTGGGGACCAATAGTAAGGCCTTACTTATGATACCCGTTGGAAGCCAAGTCCTCCAGCACAACAGTGAAGTCCATGTTGTTCTATGGAAGGGCATTTACTGTGAACAAGGTATGCTCTGCATCATAGGCCAATTCCTTGCCAGAGAAGTCTGCTTTGTATGTTTGATATACTTGTCAGATGAATTGAAGCTGACTCAGAAATAGATGGCTTCCTTTTTTAGCTTGTAACCATCCTCTTTGAGAACTCTCGTCAAATGAATTGAAGCTGAAACTCAAGTGGTTTTGCTTCATCTTCATGAGGAGGGCATTTCTTTTTGGCCTGTAACTGTCCTCTTATCTTCAGATGCAAGAGCAACACCAAGGGTGCCAACTATTCTCTTTTCCTCAAATGCAAGAGATTTCCAACTTCCCTAATAATTGCCTTTCGACTGTAACTTGCAACCCCTTCTAATACAATAAAAAGAGTTATCATTTGTTTGGACTTTCTTGCTTGCTTTTCATTGAGTCTCTTTTCTTGAGTATGCACCATGGGTAGTATTTCTTTAAGTATCGCCCATTGATAGGAGGCATTGCCTCCTCCCCATCAGGATGTGCTAGTAAGTAAGGTCCATTTAGCGAGATCTTTTTTACTATAAAGGGACATTCCCACTTGGGTTCAGACTTCCCTTTGTGCCACTCATGCCTCTTAAAGGGCTAGAACTAGATCCCCACGGGTGAATGAGCAAACTTTGACTGACTTGTCAAATGCCCTCTTCATTCCCCCCTGGTTGAGTTCGAGGTTCTGTTGAGCCTCCAACCGCTTTTCATCGAGTGCATCCAATTCTTGATATCGAAGTTTGACTCTCTCATTTCGATTAGTCCTTGATGTATAGTGACACACAATGAAGGGATTTGAATTTCAAGAGGTAAAATTGCTACACCCCCATAGACTAGAGAGTAAGGAGTGGAATTGGTGGCATTTCGGGTGGTAATGTGATAGGCCCACAAGGCTTCAGGAAGCTTCTCATGCCAGTTCTTCTTTGCCTTTGATACTGATTTCCTTAAAACGTTGCACAGGGTCTCATTGAACTCTTCAGCCAATCTGTTAGCTCGATGGTGGTACATAGTTGCGTACCCCCACCCGAAACCGAACTGGTTAACCAAGCGATCAATGTGATGACTTCTGAACTAAGGGCCATTGTCCCATATAATCCAGTCAGGAACTCCAAACCGATATATGATGTGATGTCGCATGAAATTAGCTATTGTGGTCCCAAGAACTTGCTTAAGGGGGACTGCTTCAGCCACTTGGAGAAGTAATCTGTTGCAGCTAGAATAAAGAAATGACCCATTGCCGAAGGAGGGTCAATAGACCCTACAATGTCCATCGCCCATTGTGAGAAGGACCATGATGCCACTGTAGGGAGTAAGGGCTCTTGAGGCTGATGGACAAGGCTCGAGTCTATTTGACACACTTAGCACTTCTTAGTATAGTTTAAGGAATCAGCAATCATCAAAGGCCAATAGTACCCCAATCTGCATATCCGTTCATAGAGCTTGGGACCGGACTAATGCAATCCACAGATACCTAAGTGTACTTCTTCCAGGACCTTATTTGCTTCTTTGGCGTTCACACATCTAAGAAGAATGCCATCAAATGACCGTCTGAAGAGAGCCTCTCCTTCAAGGAGGGTATACTTGGTAAACATTAGACACACGATGTTGCGCTCGGCACAGTCCTTCAAAAATCTACCATGTCTTAGAAAATTACTGATGAGCTCTCTCCAATCTTCTACCTATTCAATTTCCACGCATATTGGGTCGAAGAACTCTGGTTCCTGGCTTTGAACTTTAGCTCCTTGACTCCTTGTGATTTCGTGTTCCATCTTAATTACTTCTTTAACTGATAGGAGTGCTCCAAATGGATAGGGAGGGCACTCGGGGAAGAGATTTCTCTCATCATCCGCATCTACCTTGGTTCTCAGTTCAATGTGTCTTCCCTCTGCCACCCAGACAATCGTGGGTCCTGATGAGGATAATTGAATTGTAGCCCCAAGTTTTGCAAATGAATCAGTCTGCGAACTTAGCCTCCTAGAGATGTAACTCAAGGAAACATCCTCAAATTAAGCCATATACGATTTTGCAATATCATGATAGGGCTTGAGGGTGTCTTTTCTCGAGTCATAGATCCCTTTGAGCTACCGGATAACCAACTCAGAGTTGCCATAGATCTTGAGCTGCTCCAAGTCTGGATCAAAGGCTATCTCCAATCCAATTATAAGGGTTGTTCTTCTTCATTATGGGAACTGCCCTCGGCGAGAGAGAAAGAAAGTGGCAGTACTCCTCCCTTCGGAGTCAGGAATACCACCCCCGTGCCCCCTCAATAAGATTGGAAAGCTCCATCGAAGTACATTTCCCACACGTGAGCAAGCTCTGCGCATAATAATTCCTCATCGGGGAGGTCACTTGATAAAGGAGATTCTACTGGTATGGGCAGTGCTACGAGAAAATCAGCCAAGGCTTGGCCCTTGATGGCCTTTTAGGGGGACATATGTGATGTCAAATTCCTTCAGCAATAATGCCCACTTAGCAAGATGTCTTGACAAGTATGGGCGTGTCATGAGGAACTTTACAAGATCTACTTTTGATATAAGTTTACTTCATAATCGAGCAAGTAGTGGCAGAGCTTTTGTATTGCAAAGACTAGGGCCAAGCACATCTTTTCTATATGGGTATAATTCTTCTCAACCCCTGGCATCCTACGGCTAAGATAGTATAATGCTCCAAGTGACTCGTCTAGAGCGATTACGTACAGGATGAGAGGTCTTCCCAATATCGCTATAGAGAGTACTGGAGGATTGAGTAAATAATGCTTAATGTCATCAAGGGCTACCTGACATGCTTAATCCCAGATGAAGGGGGTATCTTTCTTTAACATGTACGTAAAGGGTTTACAGTGACCTGAGAGGTTTGAGATGAACCTGCAGATGTACGCCAGCTGCCCTTGAAGAGAGCGCAGTTCTCGTAGTGTAGTTGGTGATGGCATTTCTTGGATTGCCTTGACCTTGACTGGCTCAACTTCAAGTCCTCGGTGTCTAACAATGAACCCTAAGAACTTTTCTAAACACATGCCAAAAGTGCACTTCAGTGTGTTCATTTTTAGCTGATGCAGACGTAATCGCTTGAACACCTTTTCAAGGTCTCTTATATGAGTGTCTTTCTCTTCGGATTCCACCACCAAGTCATCTACGTAACATTCCACTTCTTTGTGCATCCTGTCTTTGAAGATGGTCGTCATTGCTCTTTGATATGTGGCACCAGCATTCTGCAATCCAAAAGGCATCATTGTGTAATAGAAGACTCCTTTTGCCATCAAGAACACGGTGTCTTCCTCATCTTTGGGCGCCATCCGTATCTGATTATACCTGGAGTATCCATCCATGAAGGAAAAGATTTGCCTGTGAGCCGTAGAATCGATGAGCATCTCGGTGAATGGCAACGGGAAGTCATCCTTGGGACAAGTGGTATTCAAGCCACGGAAGTCTATGAAAACCTTGATTTGGCCATTCTTCTTCTTGACTGAAAGAACATTTGCTAGCCATTTTGGGTACTTGACTTCGCGAATGAAGCCTGCTTCACGTCGGCATTTATCTGCATTTCGAAGTCAGACCTAAACCTCCTTGATTTCTGTTTGACAAGTTTAAAAGTCGAATCGATGCCAAGGCGATGAATGGAGGTCTAGACCAGGCATCTCATGGTAATGTCAGGCAAAGATGTCTCGGTTTGCTCGCAAGAAAGTAGTGAAATTTTCTTTCTCTTCTGAAGAAATATTCACGGAGATGAAAGTGGGTCTGGGATCAGTCTCGTCCCCTAGATTGATCTCCTCAAGTTCATATGTTGTGGCTTGACCGCCTTCTTCACATTCTTCTAGAGCTTCTAGCAACTCTTCATCATTGGCCTCAGAGGTCTTCTAGTTAACCTCAAGTGCAGAGATTGACGTTCCTGACATCTCCGCTTCTAAGAGGGCTCCAGGGTAGTTCATGATTTATGCACCTTTGTCGAACCGAGGGACAGAAAGGTCAACCTCAAACATGAAAATCATATCAAGTTGTACGAGTTCGATTTGGAGGTCACTGAGAGGTTGAGATTCAGTGGTTGTGGGGCTAGAAGTACCTTCATGAGAATCGTTCAATTTTTGCGTAGGTATCTGCAGTGTTTGTCCCGTACTAGTTAATACTTCATAGACTTATACCATGTGGCAAGCTTCTTAAGAATAGAAGCTCTACACTCTTGATTCTCTGAGTCTCTGCTCAAAGTTGGGCTCAGGAGGCCACTAGGATTTCTTCAGCTTTGACTTCTTATGCTTCTTAGTGGAGAAAGATGTGTGTCTTAGCTCGAGCTGCTAGGGCGTTAGAAACTGTTAAGAATCCTACTGGCTAGGCCAGTGTCTTTTGTAACCGCCTCCTGTGTGTCCTTCTTATGTTGGTTCATTTAGGTTCTCGGTTGAGAGCCTCCAAGTCTAGACATTTTAAGGTGGTACCTGCAGGAGACATAGAAGAAGAAGGATGAGAAGTAGAAGAAGAAGGAGGAGGAGGGTCAGAAAGTGAGCGACTTTTAAGGTCATTCCCCTCATCGGACCAATCTAGGCAGATTTTTACATCATCACCAGAGTTGGATGTGTACAGGGAATCTTTTAGGTCTTTCCCTTACTTAGATTGTTTGGGAGTGCTTTTAATGCCATCACCCTCATTGGACGTATTCTGAGGAGAAGACAGCTCGGGGACATCCTCTTGATGGGAGGAGGAAGGAAGGAGGATCATGTCAGGGATCAAGTCCAGTAAAGTTGGTCATGGGGGAAGAGGCCTGAGAAATTCCTGCTCAACAAGCGGTTGAGCAGTCTTGTTTCTTTGGCGAGCAGCCCTTGGTGCTCGTCTTCTCCTAGTTTTCATTGGCAAAGGTTGATCCGTCTTTCTAGGTTTATAGATAACCCTAGCTTGATGAACTGCTTCTCGCCTTAATGACATGAGTTTGCTCCACTAGTGGTGGACTATCCATGGTTGGGAAGTCGAGGGTTCAGCATGATCTAAGTCATCTTCACCCAGGACTTGCGTCAAGTGGTCCTCTCGTACTGATGGAGCAGTAGTTTGGGGATCACATACTGGAATGTTGTAAGACTCTTGACATTCCTGTATTTTCTTTGCGATTATACCATGTAAACTGGAGCATTCACACAAGTCATGGCCCCATATCTGATGGTACAAGCACCAATCGTCCTCAGTCCTCTGAGCAAGGTGTCAAGGATGCCTTGTCGATTTTTGTGTGACGAGGCATTCTTGAAGCATTATAGCGAAAAAGGTGTGAAGGAGACTAGGAGCTTCGTCTTTCTCTTGGACTATTACTGCGTGGGAGGCTTCCGCTTCCCTGAATGCCTTCTTTAGCTCTTCAAGTTTTATCTGACCCTTATGGATTAGGGCTTCGATAATATCGTTTAGAGTGTAGTAGCCATCTGTGGGGTGGTTGATCATTCGATGGTAAGCATAATAATTCGCCTGAGTATCGAGTCCGGCATGATCAAGGAACTTGGTTTCTGTGAGCTCGATCCTGTTCTGTTCCAATAATAATCAGAGTTGCGTAGGGACCCATTCCTTTTCAAAGGGGTAGACCTTGTTCCTATGCTTGGTCCAATAATCATCTCGATTAAGGTTCGCAGGTGGAGGTACTCGGTTGTACGACTGTTGTTGCTTGCTTGCTTGAGTCGCTGCCTTTGTTGTGCATACCCCTTTGGAGAGGTCCACAGTCTAAGAGGGAGCCTACTTTGGGTCGCTTATGGTGACAGCAGCACTGATCACTCCTTTTTGTTAGTTGCTCCAAGTATTGGTCCCAAAGCTACCATTGCCCCAATTATTCTCTGAGCTTACAGACTGTTGTCATGACCCGCCGTGGTGACGTGACAAGCTTTCTATGCGGACTGATTTAGAGATCAGCTCTGACATGGAGGTCGGATTGGAGGCCTTAACCTGTAGAGCAATCTCAGATCACATGTTCCATACACAAGTTTGAACCGCTTCCTTCTCTGGCATGGGATTGGGATGGCGGGCGGCCAAATCTCTCCCTCTTGATATGAATTGATCCACGGGCTCATTGAGATATTGGGTCAAGGTGAGAAGCTCGATGGTTTGAACTTCTATCTCGACCTCATAGAAACGCTGGTGGAACAGTTTCTCCATTTCCTCTCACAAATGTACTGAGTTTGGAGGAAGCCTAGCATACCACTGAAAAGTTGGGCCGTCAAGGGTTTCAACAAACTGACGGAGAAGGAGTCTCCCATCAGCTGTTGTCTCTCAACACACTGCTAGGAAGTGGGCGATATGTTGGTTGGAGGACGTGGTTCCGTTGAACAGGGAAAACTTCCCTTTTTTATAGTCTGAGGGAGATGAAATCCGATCAATGTAAGAGGGATACGGCTTTTGGTAAAGCGTTGCACCCTATATACCCGAGATCTGCCGGTTCTTTAAGCTATGGGTCACCAAAGCATTAATATCTGCCTGTGAGATGGGGTGAGGGATAGAATTGTCCTATGAGGCAAAGAGAAGGGGATGCCTTGGAGGTGCATCATCTGAGTGATGGGAATCAACCTCATGATTAGTTGATTGTCGTGCGGCATCTATGCGATCAATCTTCTCCATCATTTCATGCAGCATGTTTTCAAATTTGTTCATGCGCTCTTTCTGAGAGTCGCTAAGCTCATTTATAACCATTACACTGACTGTTTCTCCAGGGAGGTTAGTGTTAGTTATAATTGAGGGTTTCCGGGCTTGACGGGTTGCACGTGGGAGATCGGTCAGCAAGGGATCAACATCCCTTGATTAGACTCGAGTCCTGTGTGCTAATCGTATGAGGACAGGTTCTCGACGGTCTTTGGACCATGGCTGCTGAGTGGATGGGTCATCTTCTTCAACACTAACTACAGTGCAGGGTTCATGGCCTTCTTCTTCAGGCTTCGTCATCTAAAGAGGGTAGAAGGGGATCAGGCGAAGAGGGTCATCAAAGCTAGTTGCCTCACTTCTTTAGTCAGAATTTACAGACCTCTATAGCGTTTAGCTTTGAGGTTTTGATGGACCTCATACTAGAACTGCGATCGAGACTGCGGCTAGTCAACCCTTCTTGCACAAGAAAGATCAGTCTTCATTAAGTGAAGCAACGGGTGTGGACCAAGAACTGGAGTCATCCAGGGCCGAGGAGAATGAAGGATTTGATCTCTCATCAAGTCTTTTCCTCGATCTCTCTTATGAGCTTCAGAGACATGATCAAGATGACGAGGCTGGTTCAAAATGGTACTATTGGGGAAGGTCTTCAAGTACCAAGGTTGGAGGTGCTCTCTCGAAGAAGGAGGAGCAGGCAAAAGCAGGGTTGACACATAAGGACGCTTGAGTCGGGGGAGAAGGGTTGTCTATGACGGCGACATATATGTAGGAAGAATGATGATAGGTGACTTGGGGGTTAGCCCGATCTCAAATGTGTGGTCTGGCCTTAAGAGACAGAGAACCGCAAGTAGGTATTTGTAAGAAAACAGGTGGAAGCCTGCCCCTTACAAGGTGCACTAGTGTGTTCTGAGTAAGAGGACACAGGGGGCGTCGTCCGTGTACTCGGGTTGACGCAGCGATGATGTTGCCTCGAATGGTAGAATGCAAATGTGCAACGTGTGCAGGACCTAGCTTTGGGAAGCCTGATCCTGGACGTTGACTAGAGGTAGGTGTGGCTTTAGTGGATGACTCACGAGCCTTGTGGTGTGTACGAGAGGTGGATGCCCCAAGGTCTCTGCCTCAATGTGCCGAGCTTCTATGGGTAGAGACTCATGATGGTGCAGGAATATGGGGGGTAGCCTTGTGGCGACCCACTGAGGCAATGGCAACTCCTTTGCCTTTTGCAGCAAGGAACTGGGTAGCCTTTCGACGTACCTCGGCAATACGACCGACAAGTGACTTGCCGGTGACAGGGTGCATGCTGTGAGTGGCAGCAGATGTGCTACCGATGTAGGGCGGCTTGGTGGAGGTTCCACCATAGCTAGGAAATCGTGAGTTAGGGACCCTTAAGTCCCTCCTCACGCCTATCCAAGTTAAGACCTGGGAGCTAGACACTAGGTCTTTGCTTAAAAGGAATGTTGGAAACGAAGTTCAAGGAACTTATTCCTACGGGACACTCGTGAATGCGGGGATCAGAAAGTCCCTGATCCATATGAATGGGTTAAGAAACCCAATGGCCATGTGGTGTGTGAAAACAGAAAAATAAAGGAAAAACTAACCAAACAAGAACGACCCGATGAAGGGATAGTAAGTCCCCAGTGGAGTCACCAAGCTAGTTAAGTGCTTTAATCTCACCCTTTGGGTCTAGATGATCTGGTGGCAAGAATCTCGAGCTTCAAGATAACCCGGGACTTGAGATTGGTCTCTCAAGAACCTTGCTCAAGAATAAGGGCAGGTGAACCAACCGATGAGAGAGGAATTTAAGGTGAATTAGGCACTTACTCGGGTTGGCTCATGTGGATGCCGTCTTAGATCATGAAGAAAGCCCCCCAGTCGTAGAACTGGTTCGAAATTGCCTCCCTTGGCTTGTATTCTCGTGTTTCAATAATCGCACATACATGGCAAATATTACAAGATAAGTGGGTCATGAGACCCCACCTTGCCTTTGAGTGAATGTACACAGACGTGCACATTCAAAAAGAAGAAGAGAGGGATGAGATAATTAAGATTGGGATGAGAAGTATTTGACCAGGCGGTGAGACCGACACAGTGGCTAAACTAGTAAGTAATTAACCTGGCGTGGTAGTAAAATGGGCTCAGTAACTCAGACCGGCTCAACAGAATTACTGCTAGACAGCAGTATCAATACCGACTAGCTTGACATAATGGCTAGTCTATCGTGACAGTAAAGCAGGCACAGTAACTATGATTGGCACAACAACGTTACTGTTAGACGACATGACTATCGTGGAGTGCTGGTCTCAAACCCCCTTTTGATCAAATGAAAGAGTAAAAGAAAGAAAAGAGAACAAAAAGAGAGAGAAGAGAAGATGGAGAAGAGAAATAAGGGAGGAAAAGAAAAGAAAGAGTGAGGTGAGAGAGAAATCAGTGAATGAAGGAGAATAAAAGAATAGAAGGATAGCGAGAGAGAGAAGAAGAAGAGCAAGAGAGAGATAGAGGAAAACGATAGAGGAAGAGAAAGAAGAAAGGGAAAAGCAAAGACAAGAAGAAAGACAGAGAAGGAAGAGGAAGGAAGACACAGGCGGCAATGAGATGGGGAGAGAGAAACTAAGACAGCGATGAGGTTCGACCATTTGTGGGAGAAAGAAGAGCATAGGGAGAACATAGGCGGTGATAGGCTTCCGCAGGCTATGACAGAAGAAAGAAAAGAGAGAAAGAACACAGGCGGCGATAGACTCCCGCCATCTGTGATAAGAGAAAAAGAGATGAAAAGCATAGGTGGCGATGTGCTTCCACCGGTTGTGATAGAAGAGAGAGAACAGGCGGCGATAGGCTCCCACCCTCTATGATAAAAGAAAAAGGAGAGAAAGCACAGGCGATGATATGCTTCCGTCATCTGTGATAGAAGAGAAGAGCACAGGCGGCGACATGCTTCCTCCGACTGTGAGGCTTTAATGAACCTCATGTCAGAACAACGATCGGGATCGCAACTGGTCGGCCCTTCTTGAACAAGAGAGAGTCGTCTCCATTAGGTCAAGCAATGGGTGTGGACTAGGTACTAGGGGCAACCTGGGCCGAGGAGGACAATGAACTTGATCTCCCATCAAGTTTTTGCCTCGAGCGCTCTTTTGAGCTCTAGAGGCATGACCCAACTGACGGGGCTGGCTCAAGATGGTACTCTTGGGGACAGTCTTCGAGTACCAAGGCTGGAGGTGCTTGCCTGAAAGAGGAGGGGCAAGTGGGGGAAGTATCGACTAAAGAGGGTGCCTGAGTCAAGAGCAAGGCGTGGTCTGTGAAGGCGACGCGTGTGCGCCCCTTGAAGAAGGATCACGGGGCGACTTGGGGGTCAGCCCGGGCTCGAACAGGTGGTTTGACCTTAGGAGGTCGCGAACTACAATAAGGTATTTGTAAGAGAACAGGTGGAAGCTTGCCCCTTACAAGGTACGCCAGTGTGCGCTGAGTGGGAGGACGAGGGGGTCGTCTTCCATGTACTCGGGTTGGCACAGTGACGGTATTGCCCTGACTGGTGGGATGCACATGCATAACATGTACATGACCTGGCCCAAGGAGACCTGATCCTAGACATTGATTCGAGGTAACAAAAGGGTTTCCCCGAGGTGTGACTCGAGTGGATGATCCCTGAGCCCTTGGGTGTGTGCGAGAGGTGGAGGCCCCAGGAGCTCAGCCTCGGTGTGTTGAGCCTCTACGCATAGAGACCCAAGGTAGTGTAGAAATGTGGGGGGAAGCCTAGCGGCGACCCATAGAAGCAACGACAACTTCCTTTCCTTTTGCAGAGAGGGACTTAGCAGCCTTTCGGCGTACTTCGGCAATACGACTGGCAAGTGACTTACCGGTGACAGGGTGCATGATGTGAGAGGCAGCAGATGTGCTGTCAATGCAGAGTGCTTTGGTGTAGGTTCCACCTGAGCTAGAAGATAGGGAGTTAGGAACCTTTAAGTCCCTTCTCACCCCTATCCAGGTCAAGACCTAAGAGCGAGACACTGGTTCTTGCTCAGAAGGAAGGTTGAAACGAAGTTCGATGAACTTGTTCCTGAGGGAAGCTCACGAATGCGGGGATGAGAAAATCTCAGATCTGGATAAATGGGTTAAGGAACCCAGAAGCCATGTGTGTGCAATACATAAAACAAAGGAGAGACTAGCCAAACAAGGACGATCCGACGAAGGGGTAGTAAGTCCCCAGAGGAGTCACTAAGCTGGTTAGGTGCCTCAATCTCATCCTCCGGGTTGAGATGACCTGGTGGAACGTGTCTCGGGTTTCAGGGGAATCCGGGACTTGAGACCGCTCTCTTGGGAACCTTCCTACAAAACAAGGGCAGGTATACCAACCGATGAGAGAGGTGAGGCGGGACCCACCTCACCAAGGTATGTGACTTACTCGGGCTAACTCGCGTGGGCGCCAACTTAGATTATGTCAAAAAGCCCGCAATCCTACAACTGGTTTGGAATCACCTCTCTTGGCCTATACTCTCCTGTTTCTACAATCATACACACCTGGTTAATTTATAAGACAAGTGGGCCCAAGGACCCCACCTTATCTTTAGGCGAATACACATGGGCATACACATTCAAAAGAAGAAGAAAAGAGTAAGAGGAGAGATGAAAGGAGAAGAAAGAGATAGAATAGAGGAATGGGGAAGAGAGGAATTTGACCAAGTGGCTAGACTAACATAGTAGCTAAACCAACAAGTGATTGAACCAACGTGGTGGTAAGATGGGCACAGTAACTCAGACCAGCACAACAGCAATATTACTCTATGATAGAACGATCACTGACCAGTCTTGACACGATGGTTATCCTGTCGTGGCAACAAGATGGGTACGGTAACTTAGATCGGCATGGCGGCAATACTGTTCGACAACAAGACTACCATGGCAGTGCTTGACTTAGTCTCCCATGGTCAAACAAGAGCGAAAGACAGAAGGAGAAGAAAAGAGAACATAAAAGAAGGACAGATAAGAGAGAACGAAGAAAGAGACACAAGAAGAAAAATAAGAGGAGAAGAGAGAGACAAAGATAAGCGATCGAGAGAGAAGACATAAGAGAGACAAGAAGGCGGAGAGAAGAAGGGAATAGAAGAGCGGAGAAGAGAGAAGAAGAAGAGGGAAGAGAAGAAGAGGGTAGAAGAAAGGAACAGAGAGAGAAAGAAGAGAGGAAGACAAGAAAGGAGAGAAGAGAGAAGAGAGAAGAAAAGAAGAAGAGAAGAGCAGTGAGAAAGAAAATAAACGAGGGAGAAGAAAGAAGAAAGGGAGAGAAGGAAGAGGGATAAAGAGAGAGAAGAGAGAAGAGAAACATGAACGGCAAAGGGGTTCTGTCGTATATGACATAGGAGAGAGAAAGAGAGGGATGCATGGACAGCGATGGGGTCCCACCATCCATGATAGGAGAGAGAAGGGAAAGACATGATCATGAACGGCGATGAGGTTCAACCGTCCATGACAGAAGAGAGAGAAAGGAGAGATAAGAGCATGGACAGTGATGAGGTTCTGCCGTCCATGACAGACGAGAGAGAAAGAATAAGAAAATATAGACGGCGATGGAGTTCCACTGTCCATGATGGAGTAGAGGGAAAACATGGATGACGATGAGGTTATGCCATCCATGACAAGAGAGAGGAAGGGGAAGAAAGCATGAACGGTGATGAGGTTCTGCTATCCATGAAAGGAGAGATAAAGGGGAAAAAAACATGGACGATGATGACGTTCCGCCGTCCATGATAGAGGAGAAAGAAAGGAGAAGAAACATGGATGGCGATGAGGTTTCGCCATCCATGACATAAGAGAGAGAAAGAAGAAAACATGGATGGCAATGAGGTTTCGTCGTCCATGATAGAGGAGAGAGAAGGGAGAAGAAAATATGGACGGCAATGAGGTTCGGCCGTCCATGACATAGGAGAGAGAAAATAAAAGAAAACATGAACGGTGATGAGGTTCAACTATCCATGATAGAGGAGGGAGAAAGGAGAAGAAAACATGGACGTCGATGAGGTTCCGTCGTCCAGGATAGAGGAGAAAGAAGGGAGAAGAAAACATGGACAACGATGAGGTTCTGTCATCCATGACACACGAGACAGAGATAGGGAACTTGGACAGAGGCCCAGCCTACCACTCGTGTTAAGGCCCGGCTCACTGTTTATATTCCAGAAGTAGGAAGACATCATACCTGATGATAGGCTTCACCATGCATGAATGAAGAAGAGAGAGCAAGAAGACAACAGGGAGAAAGAAGGAAGAGAGAGATTAGGAAAGAGAGGAAAGAGAAAGGAAAGATAGAATGGAGAGAAGGAAAGTGAGTAAAAAAGATCAGAAAAGAGAGAGGAAAGAGAAAGAGAGAGAAGAGAGGAATGAAAAAAGAGATAGACAAGGTGAAGAGAGAGAAAGAGATAAATGAGAAGAGGATAGAGAAAGAGAGAGACGAGGGGAGGAGAGAGACACGAGGGGAGGAAAGAGAGAAAATGAGGAGAGGAGAGAAAGAGAGAGATGAGAGGAGGGAGAAAGTTATTTTCATCAAAGGGTACCAGCCTTTTTCTTCTCTCTCCTCTCTCTCTCTCCAAGACGTGCCCGCAATTTCAATGTGAAAATCCCAAATTTTATTTACGAGATTGAAAACTGAGGGATCCCTTTACAATTAGGTTTAGCATGTATTTATAGAATTGGGCCCAAACATGGGTGGATGCCTAAAATCTAGCCTAGTTGATGATAAGTACAATTTATTTGAATTAAAATAAAATCTAAAAATAGGTGTAAAAGGATAGTTTTGCCCCTACCCAACAATACATAAAATTTCAAAACATTCCCTACTGATGCCCCAGAACGTGCGTGATCTTCCATAAATGATTTGGGGTTGCTTCGGTGTCTGTTTGGCTGAAAGATGATTACTTTATCAATGGGCTCGACATGACAATCAATTTGATACCAACTTCTAGGCACGGATCATATTTTTAAACCACGATCATACGACTCCAAATTTGTATAAGTCTTGAAAACTTCAGATCGAAAGCGTGCTTGTTTCTTGATCTTTTTCGTTGGTTTCTTCACTAAATTGCACTAAGTATGCTGCCACGATCGTGTTGTTACAAATGCAGCTTGATTTCGTGCCCGAACGAAGATTTCGTCGTCTCGGGTTTTTGGTCGAAATCTTGAAATCCAGCGATCGGAATCTGCAGCAACTTTGATACCTTTGTGTGTCGAATCCAACCGTTCATCATACACGAGGTTCGAATCAGACATAGCCCCGGACCTTACGTACATAATACAATTGCTTGCGGGTCTATTGGGTACTCGAGCGCCGTGATATGGCAACTCGAGCGAGGCGTGTTGCTGCTAAATTTTTTGCAACTGTCTTCACGAATCACCAACTTCTCTCTAGTTTTTCTCCCTGCTCGAGCATTGTCACAGGGCATGCCACAGATTAAAACGCTCATCTTGACGAGACGAACCACTCACAAAATTTGAGCACGATCCGGCTCATAACGAGTGAGATATGGGTCTCTGAAGTTGTTGCTCGTAACCATACAAACCAGTCTCCTTTAATGGAGATTAGTGCAGGGAGGCCGCACAAGAATAGCATGTGGCCTACCCCTTTTTAATGTTTCACTCATAACTTTGTCTTGAAACGTCTGTTTAAGCCGAAACTTACGGGGTTTAACCCTTATAATGGATCCAATAGCAGTAGTCTCATAACTGTTTGACGCACCAAAAATACAGTTCTAATTATGAGGTCCATTTCAAGGTGCTAGATGCAGATTTTTTCTGAAATTGTTTCTTTGTCTGCACTGTATTAGACATGTCAAATTGTAATGAAACTTGGCAAGGAGCCTTTTAGAGTGCTTAGGAATATTCTCAACCGTTCTGGAGCAATTCTGAGACTGTCAATAATTCCATTGTATATCAGGGCCTTATTGATCGGCTTCTCTTTTATTCCACATCGGGGATGCAAGGTGTTGAAAAATGTGTTCAAACACCCACATGGCAAAGGGCCATATGGGCGGTGTTGAGTTGAGTGGTACGGATGGTGCATGGATGAGGTCTCCATAAAGTTGACATTGGGGACACTTCGTAACAAACTTCCAACAATCTTCGGCCATGGTGGTCCAGTAATAGCCTTGACGCCTGATTTTTTGAGCTAAGGCAACTGCCCCAAAATGACCTCCCTCATTGTGTAACTCTGTCAGTACTTGGCCGATTTCTAGCTGATCGAGATACCGTAGAATGATGCTAGCGAAGGATTTCTTGAACAGGAGATCACCTCTTACTAAGAATCTATAGAAAACCTTCAAAGGGCTTCTTTATCCCTTTTGGTGGCTCCTTCAGGGTATACCCCATTTTTCAATAGGGACAGAACATCGTGGAACCATGGTTTTTCCTTAATTAGTGTATCAACCATTTAAGCAAGGGTCGCAAGGGTATCGATGAACCGATTATTTTTCCTAGTTATGTGCTGAAAGGTGATTTTCTTAAATATGGGATCATCTTTTCACATTTTCTAGATAGGGTTTGAGCTTTTCTTCTTTCACCTTTCAAATCCCTTTAACTTGGTTTATGACGAGTAAGGAGTCACCAGTCACTCGTATTTGTTGGGTTTTCATTCCCATAACGTTATCAAGCCCAGCTATCAAGGCTTCATATTTAGTAATGTTATTGGTACATGTGAAATTCAACCTGATGGTTGTTGGCAATAAAATCTTCTCAAGTGAGCATAGTATGATACATACTCCTGACTCATATTCCTTCCTTGCAACGCCAAAGTATAGCTCCCAAATTGAGTCCTCAATTGTGAAGAGGTTCTCATCAAAGAGATTTGTGTTATTGGAAGTGTTATCTGACAATGCGTGTTCAGCTAAGTGGTCAGCAATGGCTTGTCTTTTGATAGATTTTTGAGTAACATATTCGATCTTGAACTCTCTCAATAGCATTCTCCATCTTGTCAAATGTCTGTTAAGGACTAGTCTCTCCAATAGGTAGTTAAGTGGGTCTATTTTTGAGACGAGATTGACTGTATGAGATTAGACATAATGTCTTAAATTCTGCATGGCCCACACAAGCGTCAATCAGTACTTCTCCACATAATGTATTTAAGGAAGCACTAAGTCTCCCTCCTTGAGGAGTTGGTGAAGGGCCTCAGCCAAAGGTTGCCTATAGTAGTAAAGCATCTTTGCAACTTTATGGATGGATTATATGACTTGTATATGTTTCTATCTACAACTTGGTTTCCTTGCTGATTTTGATCAGCAGGAGGGTTCCGGTTGACTGGGGTTGTTTGGTGGAGTATGATCTAATTCACGTCCCATGCTGGTTGTGCCTTCCCTTGAACCGTTTTCCTTGAGACTTCGTTGATTCTTGGGTTTTCGACCAACTTAGTACCGACTATTTGGGACTTGGTCCTTTCGTACAACATGATCCTATCTGACGTGATGTGGAAAGTCAGAGAGACATCGTCGTGGCAGAAAAATGTCTTGTACTCAAGGTTGGCATTTTCCAGTATCATGTTGATCTTGGCATGATCTGAGAAAGGGCTTTCAGTGACCCTTGTGGCCATGACATTTAGTAGGTCGACAAAGTCTGTGAATGCTTCATCGGGTCCTTGTTTGAAGGCTACTAGTTCCACAAAAGAGATTAAGCATCGTTTCTAGGCCTAATGATCTGCCACGAAGTTTTTGGACATATCTCAGCATGATGCCTTGGGGTAGTCCCTCAAGACTCTGTTATACTATGTGACCGAGTCTCCTAAGAGATAGTGAATGAACATCGCCTTTAAGGCGATTGGTTTGTCACACATGGTAGAAACGGTGAGCAACTAACTCATCACACGTAGGTTGGCAGCCCTTTTCCCATTGAAGCGATTTCAGAAATCCGGGTCCATGAGGGCTTGGTCAGCAACTCCCATCCATTGCAGAGCTCCTCTCATGACCTTGACTTGATTTTCCAAAGATATGTCATTGGCATCCACCTGTGCAGAAGGTACCTTGGGGTTGCTTCCTTGAGTGGCAGGCTGGGTGACTAGGTAAACAGGTATTGCTTGCTGTACCGGTGGGTAAGCCAGTGTCATGGGGACAAGTGGTGTCTCCCTAGGCAGGGAAGGGTGGAAATGGTAAGAAGGACCAAAGGCGGGTCAGTTTGGCACCATCTCAGGGTCAGGTTGCACTCGACCAAACTGAGAAGGTTCCAGATTGAGTCAAGCTGATAGGTTTGTTGTGTGTCCTAAGCTAGGGTTTGTTATGGCTTGAAGAGTAGCTTGAACTATGGTAGCTGAGTCTATGGTGTGGCCGGCCCCAAGGGGGATATGGGCCATACGAGGGTCTAGCACTACCGTAGATTAGGTGAGGTAGTTCTAAGAGGTGGTCTGTCAGCCCTAGGGCTGCCATGGGCATTGGAGGATCAGGTTGCACTATTCCTAGGGGAGTGCTCCCAACTAAGTCGGGGGGAAACTATAGGGTTTCGGTAATTATCTATTCTTCAATCATCGGCTTGGCCGCCACTGAAAGCACAAACCTTGTCTTATGTCTGGTGTCGTGGCGGTTGCAATACTCTAGCCTGCTATAGAATCATGCCTGGTCTGACCCCTTGGTTGTTCAAGGTGAGCCTAGCAGCACAAACCTGATGACCCCTAGCATCCCGTCGGTGACTTAGTTGGTCCTCAAAAAGATAGCTAGGCAGGCTAACCATGGGCTCGAACTGAGGTTGAGCCTCATAGTCCCAGGGGACCACTACACATTATCTCACTAGGCCACCGGTCAATGTACCTGACTTCCAGTATGATTTGGTGGTGAACTCAGTGTCTAACTCTCATGCCCCCACACTCGGATCATATTAAATATCCCTACTTAGGCGCAACAAAAATAAAAGAAGACACGAGTCCATCTAAACCACTAGCGGGTAAGGCTGGGCCAGAGTTCTTACCTACAGGTACCTCTTTGAGAAATAAGGTAGGGTGATAGGGTACTGCCTAACTTTGGTCTGAACCTCTCGTACAAGTTGCTATGGGACAGTATTGTGAGGGTGTTCTTAGAGGCCGATGAGATATACAGAGGGTTAGAGGTTCTTCTTGTTGAAGGCCCACAATCTGAATCCTCTTCCTCTAGAATTGGGTTCCTACTCCATGAGCCTGAAGTTCAGATGCAGTTTTTTCGAAAAACTATTTTTGAAAGATTTTTGAGGTGCATGCAAGAAGTGTGTCCAACAACATAAGTGCGCGTGAAAAAAACAAAGTGTGACAAACATGCAAGGGTGTGCACAAACAAGAAAATGGATGAAAGGTATGATGTGTACCAGGCGATTGTGCAAAGTCAATTGAAGCGCAATCAACATGAAGGGCTAGATGCCCAGCAATGACTGAATATCAGGAACATGCGTGTCCGGCGATGCGCACTTGGGTCGACAAGTCGACCAAAGAGCTATGAGAGTGAAGAGCTTGGCACCCCAATAATAAGTTGAGTATCGGGCACATCGATGCTCAGCAATGTGCGCCTTAGTTGGAGAACTGACCAAGGTGCGGTTCAAGTGAGAGACACAACTTATGCTAGGCGGAGCACTCTTTGTGCAAGGTGTAACCCTTCTCAAAGCACAGTGCAATGTGAGGGCAAGGAACCCTCTATTCTGGGACTACTGAGGTGGCAGAAAGATGCAGGAAAGCAGGAAAATTACTTTACCAAACAAGAGAAACAATAGAAAACGGAGGACTGAGATGAAACTCTCAAGCGCCTATGTCACTGGTGCCACTGCTACCATCAATAGCGTTGGGCTGCTCCTTTTCAAAACCTCGAACAAAAGGCCAGAATGTTGAAAGAGGGTTCCCGGGATCTTAGAAGTATTGCGCTTTTTGCAATAGCACCGATGCCATTATCAATGGCGATAGGCTTCTGGGATTTCGATGAGCACGAGGAGACCGTTGAGATAGGGAAAAGCTATTAGGGATGGCTTAGAAGTCATTTCCAACATCTTTTGTCTGTTCTGGGTCTCCACGAAGCAAAAAGAGCAGTTCAAGGGAGCTGTGACGAATTCCAGGTTCATGGTGCCCCTTGGAACAAGGTTTAAAGGATCACTTTAACGGCTATGGTGCAAGGAAATCTAGATGGGCCCCACGGTGGGGTGCCAAACTGCTTATACTCGAAAATGAGGGTAAAGAACTCGGTTCCCCACCTTGGTTTTGGGTGCAAACGTGTCGAAGAGTTGATAGAGAAAGGGTCCCATCAAATTACATCCTGAGCGAGAATCGAGTCAAAAGGCCATGTCTCACTCAGAGTTCAAGAAGAGCTTCGAAGGTGGTTTCGCAAAGAGGAGGAGATTGTAATGAAGATCTTTTAGAAGTAGAGAAATAAACTGCAATATCACACAAATTGAAGCAAACGGAACTATTCTAAGAAAACGTCAAATCATATTTATGAATAATTATGGAAGCATTAAAAGATGAAGATGGATGAACCTTATTAATGCTTAAGATTGAAAATAAAAGGGAGAAGAGAGGAGCATGTTAGCTTTAATGGAGGGT
>NW_006500351.1:3669533-3686852 GCF_000471905.2 Amborella trichopoda
ATATATATATATATATATATATATATATATATATATAGAGAGAGAGAGAGAGAGAGAGAGAGAGAGAGAGAGTTTAATGAAGGTGATAAAGGCTCATTAATGAAAAATAGGGGAAAACATGGGTAACATGCACAAAACTAAAGAGAAAATAAATGTAGGACCTTATGACAGGCCCTTAGTTCCACCCAAAGTAGGCGCTGATTCAAATTTAGTTATACGGTCAATCCCGGTCTTTTGGTTTTGAAAGGGGAAAATAAATATAAGAGGAAGAAGAACCTGGAAGGTCTGATTATCCGGGTCGCCTTTGAGATAAAGTATAGTTGAATGGGTTAAAAGTTCTAGTTTAGAAGCTTAGGTGACGGCTCGAGTTTGTTTCTAGGTTCACTTCGACAAAGCTTACGTGCTTAGTGCTCGAAAATTCCCACTTTTGCTTAAGGTTAAGAGGTCTATTTATAGTCAAATCAATTTCAAGACAACCATTGGATCATTTCTTGGTTCGGTATTGACCATCCATCCTTGGGCGCTATCTGAATGCCTCCACCACTACTAGCACTGGCGATGGGTCAGTCTGAATCAACATTAATTGTAACCTTCGTAATAAGTGCCACTGGCAATGGAGCCATCCCCACTTGGAACTGCTCCTTATAAAAAAATGCCATGTGTCATGCTCTGAAGCTTCTGATGAAGGTCGGCCATTACTTGGATATCCTTTGGCACCATTATGAATGGAAAGAGCTTTTGACGGTTACTCCAGCACACCATATTTTCGACAACAGATGGGACACTTCCTAGTCCACCAAAAGTTGACACGTATCCTCATATCATTGTCAGAGGGCATGTTTGTACGACAGGTGTTTGTTTGTACCGTCAAACATCATTACTCAACTTTATGTGACTTCTGCTATCCATGGTCATTTTGGAGCGAAACGGTCTGGAGAAAGTCCAAGGGGCGCCAGCACAATTGGCAATGGCGTCGGGCCATTTTATGGATGTTGTCTTCTAGTTGTCTTTTGGTGCCATTGGGAATTGTACCGGCGCCACTAGGAGTAGCGTCAGCTCCTTCTTCTTCCGAGTCACTCTTCTGTTTTACAACCTTGATCACTATTTTAACATATTTCAAATCACAAGGGCCTTCAGCCCTATCTAAGTGTTTTTAGGGGCTTGTAGAATCTAGTTTACAGATGGGTTAAAGTGGGTGTGAATGGTTCGAGTATCAAGGTGGCTTGCTCGGGGCATTTTAGTTTGCCATGGTTCCCCCAATCGAGATCAGGATGTCTACATATGTGAAGGTCGGTCCAGATAAGGATTGGAAAATTGTCAAATGAGAAGATACTCATTCTTGGCAATATCTGCACAAACCGATATGAAGTGGGTGAGATGTTGATGTGGTGAACTATGCCCATCAAACATTGGGAACTTCGGACGTTAATATCCTGAAGGATAAGTGTCAATTGATCGTACACCAGGAAGATGCAACGATCGTAATCTCTCCATCACCAAATCGCACACTACCTCAACAGTCAGGGTAGTATTTGTCAGTCATGGAGGCAGCTGCAAGATAGGCTCGTGAGCCCGCTGATTTTCTGTGATGGGATTGGAAGACTATTGTCTCGAAGGATCACCAGAGGCGGCTGTCACAAGGGCTGCCCTTAGTGCTTCAAGTTCAATGCTTTATGTTTGGAATTTAGCTTCTTTTTGGGCTGCCCTTAGGTGTATCATCTCATCTGATTATACTACGTTATGATCTGCTTCTCCCACCACCATCATTTTTTCTATAGGCTCCTTAATTAGTGGTCTACAAGACTCAATATCTGAGACCAGCATGGTTAAATCCAATGGTTCAAATGACGTTGTCTGGACATTTGTAGACACAAACTAGATTTTTTGAGCCTTGGTCACACTTCATAGTATATTGAGGATTAGCATTAGCCTGACGACATTTACTTGTTTTCTTTGTAGGAGGTTTACATGTGGGAGCCCCTTAGTGGAAGAGATGGATGATATATCATTAAAGCTTAATGCAATCTTGTTCTCTATGGGCTCCTTATCTTCATCATTTGGCTATATGGTATTCCCTTCATATTACATGGGCATACTTCAAAGAGTCCACACCTTCTATCATGTCTGATCTGCTCAGAAGGCACATCGAATTTCAGGTTTGCTGATCCTGACCACATCGTTGCCAATGGGTCATTGTTCAATTAGAAAGCCTCATGTTCCTTAAGAGCAGCAAACTGGTTGATGGCCCCTTTCGTCTCTTTGAGAATTGTCCTCATACGCGTCTCTTGCATGCGGGTGAGTCTTGTCGACTCAGACCGGGACATAACCACTGTCTTACGAATGGTAGATAACGAACCGAGCGAGTCAAAGTCATGAAGAGAACTAATAGTGAACCAAGCGAGTCAGAGTCGTGATGACTTTTAACCACCAGCTTATGAACAACAGAGGTCTGATCAAGTGAGTTAGAGTCACGAAGACTTCTTACCACCAGTTTTTGAGTAGTAGATAGAGAACCAAGCATCTCAAAGTCGCGAAGACCCCTAGCTGTTGTCCTATGAGCAATGAGCGATGAAACAAGCAGGCCAAAGTCATGAAGACTCCTAACTATCGGCCTATGAGTAATAGATGATGAGTCAAGCAAGTCAAGGTCATGAAGACTCTTAACTATTGGCTTATGAGCAGTAGATGATGAGCCAAGAAAGTCAGGGTCACAAAGACTCCTAACCATCGGCCTAAGCAGTAGAAGACAAGCCAAGCAAGTCAGGGTTACAAAGACTCCTAACTACCGGTTTATTAGCATCAGGTGATGAACCAAACGAGTTAGAGTCATGAAGACTTCTAACCGCTGGCTTATGAGTAGATGAGCCAAGAAAGTTAGGGTCACGAGGACTCCAAACCGTCGGTCTATGAGCAATAGATATTGAGCCCAACAATTCAGGGTCACGAAGACTTCTAACTATCGGCCTATAAGCATCAGATGGTGAACGAAATGAGCTAGAGTCACAAAGACGTCTATCCATCGACATATGAGCAGTCGATGACAAGCCAATCAAGTTAGAGTTATGAAGACTCCTAACCATCGGCCTATGAGCAGTAGATGCCGATCCAAATAAGTCAGATTCGCCAAGACTCCTAACTGTCAGCATATGAGCAATCTTCAATGAAAAGGGGATCCATATTGTCAAGGGTGGAGGCAAAGGCTTGACATGGAGAGCCTGAGGGGTGCTTAAACTGAGGCATGGCTTCCAATATTGAACTCCTAGAGCATGTTTCCTGATGACGAGTATGGTGAATTTCACACGATGTAATAAACACCTCATCTCACGAGAAAAGCTCGCCTTACACTTGTTGAGATTGAGATTGTGGTTCACAACTTGTTGGCGTGGATTTGGATAAGTCAAGACAACTAGGAGTGGCCTACTTGTGTGACGATCTCAAACTCAAGCAAAGCCTTGCATTTTAATTCAGCTTTAGAGGGTTGCAGCTTACATCTCCGCACTGCACTCCCTTTTTCCATTGTGTCGGACATAACTAGAGTTTTGCCAATAATGACTTGGTGTTCCAACATGGAAAGCAAGAGCGTGACGTCCATGGCTCCAACCAAGAATGATGTTGTAACAACAGCCATAAAAAACATTATCTTTGACGACATGTATAATAACACAATGGATTGCTCGTCAAACTGTATATATATATATATATATATATATATATATATGAATTTGGACTATTGGGCTCATATGTAGTTGTAAGCCCACTAACCTACGCTAGCATTTCCCTATATATATAAAGGAAGTAAATAGAGAGAGTAAACTTGAGAGTGACTGTCCCAAAGGACAATTCCTAAAGAGGGAAGTTATTTATTTTCTTAGACCCAACCTAAGATGAAGGGTGAACCTGTCCCCAGTAGAGTCACCAAAGATTTGGACACTTCGAAAATGTGTTGCATAAGTGCAAGTTTGGATGTACCCAAAATTTGAATATTTTTGGATTGCAATCCAAAAATCTTGTGAACCGTACTTTGACCTATTTGGACAACTGCTATATTTTACTAGATTTTTAGATTGGAAGAAAAAATTACTGCCATATCAAGGCAAAAGTTACCATCCAAAATAATTCAAGTAGACTTGAATTTTTTCAGATGAAAATGCAGCCTTCTCTCACCCATTCAAAATGTGAGCCTTTCTCTCATACCACATCCATGGAAACCCTTTCTCTTCTGAATGAGGAGATAATTTTCATTTTCCCTCTCTAAGAAATCAGAAAAAGCTTGAGCCGAATGTCTTAAGAGGCATCTTTGTAAGCTTGTTCCCCTTCTCTCTCTACAAAACTAGCCTTTTCTCTCATACCACACCATACGAAACCCCTTATCTTTATGAATAAGCAGAGCATTTTCATTTTCACTCTCCTAAAAAACCAAACAAGCTCAAGCAACATCCATTGCTAGCCCTAGACAGCATCTTGAAGCCTCCTAATCAGCGCATCCAAATACTTCTTCTTAGGGTTCTACTTGGCCGCCCTCACGTCAAAGATCTCAAACAATCTCTCCGCCCATGAACCCCTCATCTTCTCTGAAACACACTTTTTTATAATACAAAGCCCCATAATTATTCTCTCTAATTATTGGATTCAAGAAATTATTGGAATGGCTACTCAGCAAAAAGATTCACCATCGGCCTGGCCTCCGCCCACCCCTACTTTAGCTCCTCCAAGCCCCGTTCCTTTGCAAAACTCTCGAGCAATCGGAAGTCGATCGAGCCCCAAAACCGCATTTCCATTGAAGCGTTGCACTATGTCACTAGCAACCAACGTCATGATCCCCTCCGATATTTGCGAGAGTGCACCCTTGAAGGTCCTGCTGAGTATTTCGAGTGGGAGCACTTGGCCCGTGGTCAAACCTGGGGGATCAATAAGCCTCGTTTTAGAGCTCAATTTTGTAAGCGAGAAGCTCAGGTTGCAGGCTCTGTATATTGTATGGAAGCAAAGTTGTTTACTGATGCGAGGTATACAAGAAAGCTTTTTGGATTGGCAAGACAATTTGGGAAGGGTAGGATGCAAATTTGCTTTTAATATGCTCACATCATCCAAATAGTCCAACAGACTAAAAAAAAGATGATAATATTTCTTCATAAAGGATAAAAAACTTAAAAAAAATTTCAATGTGAATGTTTTTTATTTGACATCCAAATTGGCCCTAAATTGATTAAAATGTTTTAAATGAATATTAGACTCCAAATGAATAACCAAAGAGCAACACACTCATGGCCAAATTTTCTCGTGCATTCAATATCATAGAAACACAGGTTTTATATATGTATTATTGAGAACGGAGAAGTTCCATAGATTTAATTCTCTGCTAACATTTACATTAGCCTAAATTGGCCGCATACCCTTGATTCGGGCCTTGAAACCTATACATTCAATTATAGGAAATGAAAATATAGATTGACTGAAATGAAACACAATACCAAGGGCGTATAAACCTATATACCTGAACTTAAACCCAGGGGTATCGTTCATGCAGTTTGGTGCTTCTTTGAGATTAGGCTTCAAGTGGATCAAAGTATAAACTTCTCACTCGATCTATATGATACATTTTAGAAGACAGACATATAGGGGACTGTTTCTTCACGTACTGCATATACAGTCATTCTTTATCTCTCACACTAAACTCAGTGATTCAATCCTATCAATCCAATGGAATCTGAAACTCTTCTCTGATCGAGAGATGAGGTTTATATAGACTTGTTAACTGATAATCATGAAATCTTAAATCGATAACTTCAAAGTTGTCATCTTTAATCTGTGTCTTTATCTTCACGCTGATTTGCATCTTCATTTTCATGAGTGAGCCTTCATGATGATAATCACGCAACTTAACTCGATAATCACATGATTTAAATGGATTAGTATGCATGCACATGTATCCTTTGATGAAAATCACACGTTTTAGTCAATGCCTATCTTCATAATATTCAAACTTGAACTGACAAATCCCAGATTCAGTAGAGACATTGCGTGAGCAAAATCAAGGATTTTGTTACTCTTTATCGAACATAAATTAAACGTCTGCAGCACAACTTTGAAATGCCTTCGTAATTATTCAATAGCTTCCTAATGATAGATCCCTTAAACATGAAATTTGGAGAGCTAAAAGAGGAGTCGAAGACGAACACAATGGTTCAAGTCTCACTTTCAATGGATCATAGATGACAGAGATTTCGTCTGTCAAAGTTACATATTTCTACTAGAAATTGCATTAGCAAAACCAGTATATTACGAATGTAACCGCTTCCAACATATAGATCAAATAATGTTACACCTTTTCAGGGCGATAGGGTATCGAGTCAGGAGTCCAATGGTCTTGGTCTCATAAGAAAATTCTTCATACCCAAAACAAATCTTGATTTTGGTGAGTAGGAGTTTTCCTGAATGTATCATACAGTGTATAAAACTTTTAAGGCTTTGACTGTCAAGAGATACGGATGATGGGTTAAGCCACCTCAAATTGATATAAAACTTCAGGGTGAAGGATATCATGCCTCAAATATGAATTCCTATAAGTCTCTGCTCCATCCAAAACATAAAGTTTTGGGGAATCGGTCAAGGCATGTCCTGACTGACCATGTATATGGATGTTGGGTTTAAGCCAATTACGAATATTACCCAATTTGTATAACTTTTGGAGTTAGAGGCATATAAGGGCATCATGATAGATATACCTTCAAAGATATACCTCATCACAATATCACATGATGAGGTTTCCTTACACGCCATCTATTAAGCCTCATATCCTTAATCAGTGGTGGACTAAAAGAATCATAGTATGTCTCATCGAAACTACTCCAATATCATTTGGAGAGGCATATATGGCTATGGGAGTATATGTATCCTAGAGTTTTGTCTCAAATTGACACGTATTCATGATTTCTTATACTCAATTGTTTGTCACGATGCACAGATGTGACTGACGATGGATGGGAAGCTTATCATTCTATATCAAATTCGTCCACCTATCACATGGAGAGGCATATAGGGGCTTTAGGAGTATATGTATCCTAGAATTCATCTCATACTAAGATTGGTTTAATATCTTCTATCATCACCTGTTAGTCAAGATGAACATGCTTAACCGACAAGTCATTGGTATCAAATATCTGTAATATTTTGTTAAGAAGGGTTTATGAGTCCTAGGAGTATATGTATCTTAAAATATGTCCCATATTAAGATGGTTTGATTCCTTCTACTATTATCGATCGTTAATAAGGTTGACTAACGAGTCAGAACTATGAAGGCATAGTGGAGCCTTCATATGATGAATCCTAGAGTGTATCATATCTTTCATATTTTCATATCATATCATACCATATAATGGGCCATATCTTAGCAGGTTTTGTCAAGAACCATCCTCATATCGTATCCATCATTTGTTTAAGACGATTATCTAATGTCTATCACAGTTTCACTTATAACCAAGTCTTCAATCTTATCAAGCATTCCTTATAATGTATCTAGTCTTGTATGTGACTAAAAATACACTCAATACTTGGCTATGTCAACTTTACTTAAATTGATCCCTACGTCTTGAAAGATTGCCCCTGGTCTAACCCCTTGCTTGTTCAATATGTTAAGGGCTGACTTAGTGGTCCTCAGTTCCAAAAACATGGGCCGAAGGGCTACTAACCTCGAGAGTTGGGTAATAGATATGGTTCTACATTGGTGGTGACAGGACCCACCCACTAAGGGTTGGTAGAACACACTGATGGTGCCTCTCATACTGACCTAATGTTGTAGACCTAAAGCAGGCCAGAGTCATAAGGTCAAACCGCACCTTGACTTGGACCCTAGACATGGGTCTTAGTCTATACTAGACTAAAGACTCAAACTTGACTAGGATGGACTAGACTAAACAAAGACAAATTAAACAACAGCCAAGAAAGCATCACACAAAAAGGTTTGGAAAGATTGACCTATGTTCTTTGGGTAGGTCAAGGTTAAGAAGGGTTTCTAACTAAGGAAAAACCTTAAATCTGGGTTAGGCTTGATAGGTACCCACACAAGTCTCAAGCTGGCAAAGAAAGGTGGGGCAAGGGCCTTACTATGTGTGTGGGTTGTTTTCTAGGCTAGGAAACTACATAAGAGCTCTCGTTTGAATACTGCACAATCCCCAACTATCCTGCTCATGAAAATTGGGTTCCCGCATGACTTGAACACGAGTATTAGGGGTTTCATAAAAAAAAAAGTCTATTTTTCTTTTATCATTTTTTGAATTGATCATGTATGGTTTGTGTGGAAAATAGGCACGCATGCGTGGCTGCAAGGGTATGGAGAATAAGCACGTTGACAGGCAGACTTACGATGCAAGAAAACTAATAATTCCCCCTTTTTCTTTTTTCTTCATGTTTATATTTCTTAATGGGAATCATAAAATTTCAAAGAATATGAAACTCAAAAGCATGAAACATGGGCCAAAGGCCATCAGAAAAACTTTTTGGTGGTCCCCTATAATGAGAGACACGGACTGAGTCGAGCAAAAACCTTACTCAATTCAACTTGTGCAAGACTCTGGCCTTCGGGTCAAATCTAGGATTCCCATATGGTTTCCTAACATGATTCTTCTATTATATAAAAAATAAAATACAGAAAATTCAGGGAACTTTTAACGATTGAATTGGTGGGAAATCTTAGCTCAATTGCCTCACGGTGGGTGCTAAACTATTTATGTGCCAAATCTTACAACACTATAAATGATATATCCTTAATTTACGTACAAACAGTTAAAATTTTTAGATCAGTAGAGCACATAGGTCTTGTCAAATTATGGGTCTAAAATAGGTTCAGATCTGAATAGGTTTGGCCTCTTTTGTATCGATTTGCTGGGTTTCCACAGCGAATTAATCTTTCAACGCTAGATTCATGAACTAAATGATTAAAATTAAAATTAAAATATAAAATCAATAATTAAATAAATAAATGAGGAGGTACTTACCTGAGGAACCCGGAATTGGGGCTCATATCAAGACTGCGGGACAATTGACACATTTGGTATCTTCTCTTTCTTCTAGAAGAAATGGCTTTAAAGGGATTATAGGATCCTAGGAGATCTTGTTCGTAGGGGTTCAAATTGGAAGAATTTTGGAGGGAATCCAGCTCATAGAAAATTAGGGTTTTTAGCTAAGGTTTTGGCTAGAGGACAATTTTAGGGATATTTTTTAAGATTTTCCTATGGTTTTTAGGATGTATGGGTTATCCTAGAGTTGTTATTTTTTCTACTTTTCTAGGTTTCCTAATTTTAAGGAGATTTTCTAAGGATTTTTTAAGATTATTGATGGAATTTTGGATCATTTTTGGTTGATTTTCTATGTAGGGTTCGTGGGGTTTTTATAGGCTTGGGTCATAAGAATCTTCCTTGGAATATTCCCTTGAGCTCTATTTTTTATAATACTTACTCTAACGAAAATATTGCCAAAATTTCCCTATCAAAGCTCATCCAAGGGGCTTAAACTGCCTCTTCAGGCTTCCAACAGCTTCTAGAGAAATATTGAGTTTTCTAAGACCTAGAACAGTCCCACGACTCACTACTTGTCACTAAGCCCGCAGGTGACTTACCCCGAGTCGTGGTCCCAGATCAGCCTCTGCTTGTCCAGTGAAGCTTACTAAATCCGAAGCTTACTAAATCCAATAATGATGTTTTGATCCAGTTTTGAGATATTGGGACTGAGTTTCTAGCGGTTGTTATGCATTCTAATAATTTTGACCAGTTATGGATTAATCTAGTGGTTTTCTAGGGAGTATGGATTACAACATAGGTTTACTGTTCTCACCATGCTAGTAAGGCCCCTAACGCTCAAAACTACAGGTTTTTGGGACTTCTTTCAGCTAAAATTCAAGGGGAGCAACTACAACTCTCTCTTTGCGTGATTTGTACTCATCTTTATCACACTGTCTTGCATGGCTTGGAATATTGTTTTGTTATGTGTCTTTGTTTTTATGAACATATCACGGTCTTCCATCCCCTTAAGGGGAGGACTAACAATAGTGATGCGAGATGTTTGATATGTAACAAAAATGACACCAAATCCTAGAAGGTCGATAACTACTACAAGGTTCTCGATGAGCTTAGTTCAACTGGTGCATGAAGGGTTGGAGGAATCTATTCTAACCCTGCAATCGCTTGGGCACTCTCACTTGGCCTTGGTGCAACCTAGCCATTAAGAGGGTTATTTTCCTCAAAGGGTAGTTAGCCAACTCTGGTTTTTTCAAAACTATGTTGCAGACCAAGGTTTTAATTGGAGGCCATTTTATCTTACAATGTTATGCAGCCTGCGACTACACAGTGCAGCTTGTATCTTCTTCATGAAAGGAGAAGATTGAGAAGAAAGACTCTGCCGAGTGCCCTGCAGTATTTCTAGAGTTGTGGTCCAATGCTTGCCCTCACCCCTGTTCTACGTGTATACCCAGTTCCGTGTAGGAGGTATCTGAACACTCCATCGTCTTGATTCAGATCTTAAACTAATAACATTTAACAAAAGCAGTAGAGAAATTGGTTCCATCAACTTGCAACTTGTAAAAGGTGAAAGGTGTGTGCCTTGACACATTTGGCTTCTAGGTTGGCGGCCATGGTGGAAACTGCTAAGGCATCACTTGAATATGTAATCCATCTCTTCCTCAAAAACAGCGGGGAATATAGAGTTTAGCTATCTCCAAACACAATGATCTGAGTGAGTCTTCCTCTCACTCCAGGGGAACAAAAATAGCCTAGGGTGCATGGTGGATGACGTAGTCATCACTATTTCATTGCTCGATCCTCCTACAGCTTTGGACTCCTTAGCCATCGCCTGCTTTATAGAAATTGTACAGTAGGTGGCAGCAGGAAGAGTGGAGTCACACTGAGTGATTGGAGCCTGACCAAGGAAAAATACATGAAAACACTCTTAGCATTCATTCCCGCCATTTGTTGAACCACAAAATACCAAAATGAGAGAGAGAATAGGTAAAGAATCGACATAGAGATATGTACAGAGAATCATCAGTGGATGAGAAAACTCTATAAGGATGAAGATCATGGATGATGTAATCGAGAAAAGGAAAGGTAAGACTGGTCCACATTTGAACTGCCAAAAACTTGTTTCCTCAAATGTGATCCAAAGAGAAGTGGAAAAGGCAAAGAAGCACATGTTGTAAAACCAATACTTAGCTCCAATGAAGTAACTTTTATTCAGAGTCTAGGGTTGCAATCCTGAGGCACTCATAAACACGTTATTTCTTTTATATTCGAAGCAAAGAAATTACAGAGGAACATATATGTTTAATCGGTTACACATATAGAATGCAGAACACAGCTCAATTAGAAGAAATACAAGCCAGGATTAGATGATAGTTACTGAAATAGTATACCATGGATTCTTGCGTCTAGGACCTCTAATGTATAGATGTCAAGCCTATAGATCGTTGACCCAATGATGAAATGCTGATTATTTTGGATCAAATGAATTATCGAAGTCATTAACTCAATGCTGTGTAGGCAAATGTCAGACACTTTTAGAAGGATCTTAAGAATATATGTGGCACTCAATCATAGACTATTTGCAATGGGCCTTACATTAACAGTAGCTACAGTCTAGTGATTGGCTGTAGGTTTCATATGACCTTTCCATTAAAGCATGACTGATAGCATGATGATCACTCATCAACTTGATCCATATCGGATATTTGTCCTCGGTACTAGCTTATAGAAGCATGGATCATGTGAGAGACTGATCCCATAAGCATTACCATTAGACCATATTGTATGCAGATCAGATTGACTCATGGTCTTAATTATTGACAGCATTGAATGAATGTATCCGTGGATTGAAAAGAATGCACTAAAACCATTAACACCGTTCAACTAGTAACATAGCATCCAGGTGAGCTATAAGTCTAAGTATGACATTTGATCGAATTAGTTGACCATGACGCTTATGGCATCGTACGTCAGTTCAGGATATATTAAAGTATATTTAGGTGACACAAAACCCATGCAAACAATCACAATTTTATGCTTTTCCATTTTCTGATCCGTAGGTGTTTTAAAACTTGGAACTGAGTTTTCGGATCAGCCACTCGGGCTAGTTCGGCAAGTCGGATTGGTGTACGAACATAAGTAAAATAATAAAAATATTAAAAAAAAAAAGGGACTCAGGTGACTTTCAGCTTCCCTCCACCTGGGATCACCTTTATCTTGCATCCAATGGGGCCATTCCGGTTCAACCTCCACCGATTTTTAAAATATTGCTTTCCCAGCAACAACATCAACCACAAATAAATGAAATCAATAATTAGAATCAGTGCAACAAAGTCATGACCAAAGAAACAAAACCTAGAAATCTATTTTTTTATATACCAGCTGCAATCAACGGCATCTCCCCAAGATTATGTAGTATCCTTAGAAAGAGGAGATGAAGAATCAGAATCATCGTAAGCTGGAGTAGTGGAGGAGTCCTCATTACCAATCCGACCACCACAAATCTCTTGAATCAACTGAACCACCTTGCTCATGTTGGGCCTCTGGCTTGTTGATTCAGATAAACAGAGCAATGCAACCTGTAACAAACTCACCATCTCTTCTTCACATTGCCTGTCTTTCATGAGCTCCAAATCAAACACCTCTGAGGTCCACTCCTCTTTGACGACGCACTGTACCCACTCCACCAATGATACACCACTCTCTTCGGAAGGTCTCCCTGTGAGGATCTCAAGGAGGACGATGCCAAAGCCATAGACATCCAACTTTTGGCTGGGCTTCTTTTGGGGGGATTGGCGTATAGAAGGAGTCGTGTGTGGGACGAGGTGGTGGAGGGCAAAGTCAGATATGCAGGCAGAGGCGGAAGGATGGGATAGGAGGATGTTGGAGGAGGTGAGGTTGCCATGGGATAGGTTTAGGGGCTGCCTGCAGGTCTGGTGGAGGAATGCAAGGCCCCTAGCTGCATCCAGGGCGATTCTGAGCCTGCTTTTCCACCTCACTGGTGTCCTACCCGGTCCCCTGTTCCCTGCCCATACATATAAGATATATATATATAAACGAATTGTTTGTACTTTTTTGAGAGAGAGAGGATAATAGATAAAGGGAATGTCGATAAAGAGACCATTTATCTTTGTATACGGAGGTCACAATCGTTCTTGTCCCTTTAATTTCAAAACAGGTGGTTGTAAGAGTGTAAGTGAATAGATACAAAATTCAAAAAAACAAGTTCTTCCCAATGAATGCAGTGTTTGAAGACTCGCTGGGTCAACTAGGACTCCGCCAAGGTATTCAGACCAGCACCATGTCGAGGCTTGTTTCTAGGTACAAACTCAAAAATCTAAACAAGTTACAGAGTTTGTATTTGAACTTGCTCTCATTTTCTGCTTTTCCCTTCTTTTGGATTATCTGAACCAGTTATAAATCAGTTTATTTTTTCTAAATTCCATATTCTCCATAGTTTTTCTTTCTTTTATAGGCTTTTAATCTCTTTTTATATTTTTTATTTTTTAAGGTTTTGAGCTACACTGCTGGGGAGAGTCCACTTACCGAAGAAATATGGCTTGGGGCCCATTTCCCAGCTCATGCAAAGTTATTAACCACTTGATTCAAGAGTTTAATGAACTAGCACCGAGGGAGAGAGAGATGGAGAAAGAAGACTTTTTTGTCATGGCAAAGATTTTGAAGAATTGGGAAAGGGGCTAGGGTCGTGGTCGTAGCATCCCCACGTCTAGTCACCACGTTGGTGTTTCCATTCCTACCATTAACACCACTCTAACTCCTAATCTACTTTAAAAAATGGGTAGGGGCCTCTCTTCCCCACTGAATTACCCAAAAACAAGATTTTGAAGAATCTCTTTTGCGACTCAGCTACCCGGGTTTTGGGGAACCCATTCCTTGTATTTTGTGAATGTCAGTGTTCCTCACAATCTTTAAGTGTCACTTTTTAATTATTCATGTTCTATTTGTTACAGTCAACAATTTCACTTACCATTTTTTATATGCATTTTTTGCCTTCCATTCATGAGAAGATTATCTTATAGTGGGTAAAACAAAACAGTAGAGAGAACTCTTGACGATGGTGAACATTTTCAATAATTAATTGAATCCATGATTTCGGAAGAGAGAGAGAGTAGTTACAAATATTGAGTAATGTTAGATAATGATAAAAAATTAGATTTAAGAAAATGCTTAAAACTTGGAAAGAGAGACAGTGGCGAACAAGAAAATCTGAGACAATGGCATTAACCCAATTCACAGAGGAAAAAGACAGCTTTCTATTTGAAACCAGATGGAAGATGAGAGAGAAAGGCAGGCCATTACATACAGAAGAATTAACCTAAAAGAGAGATACAGAAGCATTAAACCATTTTGTGTGTGTGTCTGAGAGAGAGAGGGAGGGAGGGAGGGAGGGAGGGAGAGAGATAGAGAGCATACCATGTAGAAAGGAGTGAAGGCTCCCATAAGGCAGGAAATCATAGACTAGCAGGGTCTCATCCTTGGAGTAATAACAAGCCCTCAAACTGACCACATTCTTGTTCCTCAGCCTCCCCAACACCTGTAAAACCTCTTCCCCATCTTTCTTCCTCTCCTTCAATCTCTTCACCACCACTTGAACCCCGTTCTCCATTGCAGCCTTATACGCGGCCCCGAACATCCCCTTACCCAACATTTCAGCCGAAGCCCTCAATAGCTCATCAAGCTCGAAAGCTTTACAGCCCTCGAAAAAAACCAGATTTCCTCTCTCTTCCCCCCTTCGGCTGCCATGAAAGCTCGAAGAATAGACCATCCTCTCTACTAATCCCCCCTTTTTCTCCCTTTTCTCAGCACCAACACCCATTCTAGACCAATAACAATAGATAAACGCCCCACCGAGCAGAAACAAAACTATTGAATCCACTGCAACAATGGCTATAACAGCTGTGCTGCTAATTCTATCCCCCTTTTCTGCCAAACCCCCCATGATGGCCTTTGGGTCTTCAGAAACAGGGTGGTTCGGTATACTATTTACAGTGGAGTTTGAGCATTTGGAGAGCAATGGGGTTCCACAGAGGTCTAAATTTCCTGAAAATGAAGATGGGGGGAAGAGGGATAAGCTCTGAGGTATAACCCCAACAAAGTTATTGCCAGAGATATTGAAATCCTCGAGTGTAGAGAGATTTAGAGAGAGAATGGTGCCTGCAAATGAGTTGCTTTCGAGCCTCAGGGTCAAGAGACGAGGCAACCGGCCAAGGCCCACAGGCAAGTGTCCACTAAAGGCATTGTGCGCGAGGTCGAGTCTCCATAACCTCCTTAGCTCTGAGATTCCATCAGGGATCTCACCAGAGAGGTGATTATGAGAGAGAAAGAGCTGTTTCATGTTCTTCCAATGAGAGAGAGAGGGAAGAGTTGAGCTCAGAAAGTTGTATTTGAGGCTGAGGACTCTGAGCTCACTGAGACCAGCAATGGCGTGGATTTCGCCTGTGAGATTGAGTCGTTGAAGAACAAGGCGGGTCACTCGACCTCTTAGACAGTTGACTCCAAGCCATTTTCCTGAACATGGGTCTGCTGAATCCCATGAAGAGAGATAATTGAAGGCGTCTACTGAAGATTTGAAGGCTTGGAGAGGGGCGAAATCGGGGTTGGGGTTGGGGTCGCAGTTGCAGGAAGAGAAGAGCAGGAGAAGGAGGAGATAGAGGAAGGGGAGCTCCATTACTGTGTGCGCGTGAAAGTAACGGGCAGAAAGTAAGAGTGAGTGCGTTTCGTGGAGAAATATATGGAAAGGGAATAGGGGAAAGATAAAGGAAAACGGTTTCCCGCATAGTGTAGAAATGAGGGGCAATAAATATATTTTTTAAATATAATTTGATTCTAATTTTTAGAGAATATAAAATATTTAATATTGAGATCATCAATATGTAAAAATAAAATTAAAAATTAAAAATAATAATTATAACTCTAGATAAATTTAATAATTAAAAATAAAAAATTAGTTACATTTGTTTTTAAATTGACTACTTTATATCTCTAGACCGCATATTGTAGCAATGCGATCCAGCCCGCACGAAACAATTTTAAAACGGGGTGCTGAACTCTATTTGTGGGTCTAGTGCAAGAAAGTAACGGGCAAAAAGTGGGGAGAGAAAGGATGGATAATGGTGGTGGGTAAGAAATTGATGCAAAGGTGAATTAATGATTTGTCTTGTATTGAAACTGAGCGATCATGCTGCTCCCTCAGGAACATGAATACACTTGCTCCCTCGTTTAAGAATCTGATGATTTTCTTTTTAATGATCTACCAATGGACCACCATGATTATTGTTTTGGATGAAATTTCTATAAGGCCTAGGCTTTATAAAAAAGAAAAAGTTTATATAGAGCCGCGGTTGTAAACAATTAAATTCGAGCCTTGCTCAAAAATTTTACTAGAAGAGATTGTTTTGATGCTCAAATATCCTCAAATTTATTATCTCGACATCAAGATGCATGGATATGAGAAAAAAATGGATTTCAAGTTTTGGAAATAGTGTATTTTGTAACGCATTTTTGGACCGTCAATTTTCAAGATTTTCAAGTTTTCATAGATCTATCGATCTATACTATTTTTGAAGCTTTAAACTTTATAAATAACAATAAAAATATATTTTAAGGCTATCAAAAAGATTTCCAATTTTGAAACCATATTTCTCTATACTATTTGAATGTAGGCTCTAATTTGATTGTTTAGAGCCTAGGCTCTATACAAACCGTACCCTTATAAAAATAAAATAAAACCTCACCTCAAATCCTCCCTCATAAAGCACTTTCAACAACGGAATCTCCACGGTAGCTCTAAAATCAATTTTAACACTAACAATGGCACTTTTCGGTAACAAAATCTCCATGATAGCTCTAAAATCAAATTTTAACATTGACAATAAAATTTAAAACTCAAAAAATAGTATTGATCTTGTGGATCTATAAACATTAATTTTTAAGGAGAAAATGATGGTTTAGATAATTTATTACAATATACCAATGTTTAAAAAAACGTCTAGTCGAACCGGACTTGCCCGGTTCGACTCGGGAATCGCCATGGAGGGATCGAATCGCTGTAAAAAACGGGAATCGTCCGGTTCTAGAGAGAACCGGACGATTCTGCACAGTGACTCGCCGATTCACTGTACGGAATCGGCGAGTCCGGTGAAGAACACGGGTTGCACAGTGTTCTTCACGGGATTCTTCGAAATTTGTCATTTTTTTATCATTTTTCTTGTTTTTTTTGGCATGTGATCTAATTTGCAGGCTGTAGACAGCTTTATTCAGCTTTTACACAGATTAAATGGTTGAAAAATTT
>NW_006500351.1:3701254-3773545 GCF_000471905.2 Amborella trichopoda
AAATGAACAGTGATTTCACCTACCCTCATCACCGTCCAAAGTTCATCATACGGTCACGATTGTCCAATAGTGTTTTATTTTTAATTTTTTTTCTACAAATTAGAATGCCCTAAAATTTGGAGTATATGTTCATAAAAATATTCGAATCTACGAAAAATATAAAAAAAATATTTTACATTGAAACAATTTACCAAAATTCCCCAAATATTTTGGGGGTATTTTGGTTAATTTATTTTTTATGAATTTGTTTTTATATTTTTTATTAGGTGCATCTCACTAATATATACACACGCTCCAAATTTCAAGTCATTCCAATTTGTAGAAATATACTACCAGACAATCGTGACTGTGTGATGAACTTTGACCGGTGATAAAGGTAGGCGAAATCACTATTTAGTTTCTCCTATAGGCGTTGTATATATATATATATATATATATTCTGGTTAGATCAAGTGAGTCATTCTTTCATTAGTATCAGAGCCATATTAACTTGATGCTCTATTTCTTGTATTTCACTATTTTGGTGAGTTGGGAATGCGATATAAGAAAGCTAATGACCTTTGTGGTCAAGTGATACACCTCCAATAGAATTATGGGAATATTCAATCATCGAAAAGACACTCTACAGAAAGGGTATTATGTGTTATTTTGGAGCAATGATATAAAGAAGATAATGAGGTAGTTTTCTATTGTATACTTCAATGATATTATTAATTTTTTAGAGTAGGATCTACCTGCAAAATTTCAAAGGGAGATCCTGGGGTAATTGAGAGTTATAGAATCATGACTGAAAGGTGTCAGTTTTGATTGAGTAAAATCCAAGAACTGTCCATTGAGTTCCATGATATTTTCACCAAACATATAATTTAATTTTTAGCTGAAATTTGACTGTACTCATAAAATTGAGTATACTTTTTTTAAAAAAATTCATGAATAAAACCCTTGTGGTTTTAAATATATGGTTATTTAATTGAAGATTGCGCAAGTGCTGTTTTCTGCAATGATAATTGTTTCAATGACTTGGACTGTCATTCTCAGTCTAATTTCTAACAAAATTTATTTGAGATAGAAATATCTATGGGAAGTAAGGAATAAAAATTTTGGATTGAAGGGATGTCATCCGAAATTTTCTATAGTTTGGTGTGTTTTCATTGAGATGTGAATAACTATAATTGTCAAGCATATTTAACAGAGTAATATGAAGCTTGTAGAGATATTTTCTTTTCCATTTTGTATGTACTTTCAAATAAAATAGGTGTAAAAATGAAACTCCTTGTGGGTGGAGAGAAAAGATAACTTTATTAGATAGTGTTCAACCTGAAATTCTGCAATATGATTTATTTTGTGATGTGAATGTCACATATTTATTTCTCAGAAAAAAAGTATTATTTGGGATTCACACCATGATTTTATTCTTAGTTCTGAGTCTAATTTTCAACAGAAAAGATTTTAGAAAGAAATCCTTTGTGAATTGAGAGAAACAAATATTTTATTGAGAGGTGCACAACCTGATTTTCCATTGAGAAAATTGTATTGTGATGTGCATGTCACTAAATCGTAGACACACTAAATGGTATAATTTAAGGATGGAATTGGGTATTATTTTCTATTTTTAGGTCTATTTTAATACTATAAAAAAATTCAGAGATGAACTCTTTATAAGTTGAGATATATCATATTTTTATCATGTGATGCTCATATTCTATTATGCAATAAATTAAAAAATGTGACAAGTTAAGGCACTTTTTTAGATTCCTTTTTAGGGTTCATTTAAAAGTTTGATAGTACGCCAAGAGTATGGTTCATAATAGTAAAACTTTAGAGAGAGGTAAAATAGAGTTGGCGAGTTATGACACTCTATGTGAAATGTGTTGGATTTGGAAATAACAGAAAAAACAAGAAATATAATACCTATAAAAATATATTGGTTTCTTCGAAATAAAAGGATATATAAAGAGGTTTGGTGGCAACATAGAAACTCTAAAGACCAATGGGAGATTCGATTTTGTGATATTTAGAATGATGAGCTGAAGAAGAGTATTTCTTCATGGTGTGAGAAAGGGAGAATCCAAGTGTCGAAGAAATGGACACTTCGTGATATGTAAAATCGATTCCATCAATTGCATGGTCTTCCAATAACACAAAAGCTTGTTAACAAGTAAAAGCAAAAAATAAAAAAAGCCCAGTGTACCACACTACATAGTTTTGAGGTACGAAATCTATCTCAAATTACATGGTAAGGTCATATATGGGAAGGGAATTCAGTAACATTTTATTTTATGTTTCATATAATTCTTTGGTTATATTTTGACTATTTTTGTTATGAATATGTATGGACTGTATGGACATTAGGTGATAGGTGCTAACAATTTTGAAAGGGGCAGTTTATGAATACCCTGTGTTTTTGCACCTCCTTGTGCATGACTATGAACTACTTAAGGTAGTGCTATACATGGAGATGTTGCTTGATCAAGGACTAAGATCCTAAGTATGGAACACAAGAGATAGTTTGGCTCATTCAAATATGTAAGCATGAAGGGAGTGTTAAGATGGAACTCAATCCTAGTGTCCTCCCAATAATGTAAAATAATATGATGTGTTACATGTGATGATAATCTTTCGATAAAGTCTCCATAATTGTCAATAAGAAGTATTTTGTTACGTTTTTTATAACCATTCTTTAGTCATGTTTTATTTTAGATAAAATTGTAATATGAAATTTATAATTTATTTTTGTGACTGTAAACATGACTTGGAAGGCAATTAAAGGTGAATGTGATAAAATGTTTTTTTTAAGACTAAGTATGTATTTTGAAATTCAATTTGATGATTTGAGAAAAACCTAAGTCTATGAATATGGTTTTGAGAAAACCGTATAGTCTTGCAAGGTCCACCAAGTCTTTATAAAAATTATTCTAAGTTGTTGTACTATTATCTAACTATTGCTTGTGAATGTATATATACCAAGTCAATAGATTTTTTATTAAAGAGAAAAACATTATGTCTTGAAGGTATTTATAAACTTGGGAGAAAACTGTCATTTATTCATGTAGTGGTTTTTAAATACCCATATGCCTTGACCCATGTTTCTAGTTATTTAGAATCCTCGATTACCTAATACCTTGAACCATAGGACTTGTTGTAGGAAGACCGTCTTGCTAGACTTCCTTGAAATATGTTGTGTTGATTAAATGACTTGGTTTGTATGGATTTAGTACTAAGAAGTCTAGTGGGGTTGAAACTTTGTGGCTCAGAAACCTTTTGCAAATTGTGATACCAAAGGGCATTGAATTACTTAAGACTTGATATACTAGCTCATGATATAGGCATAAGAATGCTGAGAATGTATATGTTATATGTGCAATAATTGCGTGGGAGCTGCATAGTCTCACTTTTTTTTAGCTGTTTGGATATTCAGATATTCAGGTACTCTATTATGAAAGATCCATGTAAACCAAAATTTTAGTGGGAGCACTTGCTAGTATTTGACAGGCCAACTGGAGCAAAAGACTATAATTTTGTCATGGAACCCGGATGTGTGCCCCTGGTTGCATAGCTACAGAAGGGAGCAATTTGATTGAAGAACTCCTTTGAGCCCATGAAAATACGACCCCATGTGATGATTTTATGTGACAACAGATCCATGATTGGCGATGCGACATGAAAGATGAACTACGACCACATTCGGGATGAGATTTGAGCAGCAGAGAGAAACAGGCGCTGCCTCCATAAATCCTTTTGTAAAACAATGAATAACAAAAGCCATGATTAATGTAATGAGAGAGAATAAGTGAAAATGCTTGAGAGAGAGATTGTGATTGGGAGAGATCAAGATTAGCTATATACCTACAGAGGTAATGATAGCAAATCCTCTCGTAAAGGGGCTTGTACTTAATGATTTTGTGAGAAATGAAAGAGAGATGGGGATGAGAGAAAGCGAGGAAGAGAGAATGTAAGGCCTTCAAAGGCCAAGTGAGAGATGTTGCATGTGTGTAGCCATTAAAGGCATTATGAGTATTTGTAAATGAATTTATATAGTGGAACATAAACTCAGTGGGAGTGCGGTCCCATGTGGACCATACTAAGCAAACGATATTTTTTGATACCTGACTGTACTTTACAAACTAGTTCAGTCTGGTCGGAGAAAACGCATGTTACCTGAACATAGAAAACAAACCGATAAGGGTTATGATGAGTCATCCCTTGATGAGGTCAGAGTATTCCCTGATGAGTTAGTCGAGGGACTGTGCGACCCTTATGTGTGATGGAGGCCTTCAGAGATGCAGTCAATGCCTCATTCATGTACTTATATGCACATTGATAGCCTTTTCGAGAAAGCAAACAACCTTTCAAGGTAAAACGCATGTATGTGTGAGAGATAACCCCTATGCATCATCGAGCAATGGATTGTATTAGGTCTAAGTGATATTGGTTTCATCTTTAAGGTAGAACCTGAAATCCATAGATTAGGACTACGACCCCTTGCTCATTGACAAGACTTTGGTGACCCACTGATGATCCCCTGCATGGGCTGTGGGTCATGGGCAACATTGGGTTGGTTTGAGAAAGCAAGCGTGGATCGTGGTCCACAGTAGAAGTTAGAGTGCGCCATTGTATATTTATTCTTAGACCATATAGATCATTTTCCCTTCAAAGTATTTAATTATGTTTATTTTAATGATATATGATTTTTAGAATTGTTATTTCAAATTTTCTAAATCTCTAGACATTTTATTTATCAAATTTGGATTTGTAAAAATAAAATATTGATTTGAAAATCGATTTAATTATTCAACTATGATTTTATGAATTTCGAAAATCATAATATTTATTTTAATATTTTTATATTGCATGGAAGGCCCGATAATATTAATGGGCGCACCATGATAATTTGGGTGGGGCCCACTATGTGCCATCTAGGGTGGCACGCCCCAACTTGAAGGCTTGCCAATTTTGAAGCGCTCAAGCTATTAGCACGAGGGTTAAGTAATTTGTGTTTTGGAAATCTTATGCCTTGAGGAAATTTTGAAATCAAATTTTGATATGTATGAGAAGGCTTAAGCATGAAATAAGAAAGCATCATATTATCATATATTATTTTTTTATTTGAATTAATTGATAGGAAAATGGTTTAAGAAGTGGGGGATAATGATTCTAAAACCCTTTATATTATCTTGATGGCCTATCTATAAAATGGACGACTCATATCTCTCATCTCACAAGTCACCCAAGATCAATGGTGCATATCAATCTCACTTGAAGAGGTAAACCATGAAAAACCCTAAAACCATTGATGCACTATAAAAAGGGGAACACCCTACCCACATTATCTACGCCATGTCTCTTACACTTAAAATCGCTCTTCTCTCTCCCATAGAAAAAGAAAAGGGCACGCCCTTAGGAAGAGTTGCTCTCTCTCTGTAGTTTTTAAAAGGGGGGCACACCCCATCTCTTGAGATTCCCTCTCTCTCGACCAAAGTAAGGGCACACCCCACTCTCTTCATCCCTTGGTGTTATCTCATCTCTCTCATCACTCATCTCTTGTTGGGGCTAAGTGTAATGGGTTTGATAAATGAGATAATATCTCTCAACTAGGTTATCAAATGGAGTTCACTTATATTTGAATTTTGTGATTGAAAGGGGGTTTTTGTTTAATTGGTTTGGCTTGGCCCAAACTTGCTTTCCGGTTAAGATTGAAAGTTGAGCATTGATCTTATGCCATTGGATGGTGGTGGCTTGGAGTGGAGTGTAAGAAGTCCAGTTGAGATAATCTCTGGTTCCCTCTTTTGTTTCTTGCATATTTATTTATTTTATTCCCAAACATAGGTTGTATCTTTTCTTTGTTATTGAAAGACAGGTTTTGAATAACTTCAAGTTCTTGAGATCCTAGTTGTATTTTTTTCTTTATTTTATTTGAACTTTTTTTTATTGTTAAAGGACTACTTTTGTAAGTGATCTAAGTTGTGAAGAAAAGGAAAAATAATTGAAAAAGAACAAAAAAATGGATATAAACTCCGGCTAGATCATGCGAGTCCTTCTTTCACATCATGCATGTAGCACAATAAGTCGTGTGTCGTGCCCTCGATGAAACTTGTCCTCCCTTATTGAAGCGTGTTTGTCTCGTCGAGACGAGCGTTTCGATGTGTGGCACGCGCCGTGACAATGCCCGAGCAAGGAGAAAAATTAGCGAAAAATTACTGATCTATGAAGAAAGTTGCAGCAAAAGCATCAGCGACATGCCTCGTTCGAGCGGCCAAATCACGATGCTCGTGAATCCGATAGACGTGAAACTAGTTGCATCATGTGCGTAAGGTTCATGACTATCACTAGTCCGAACTCTGCGCATGTAAACGGTCAGATTTCGCACATGAAGCTGATGATGTGGCTGCAAATTTCGACATCGGAATTCTAGATTCTGGCCAAAACTCCAAAGTTATGAAATCTTCTTCTGGGCACGAAATCGAGCTGCGTTTGTTGCCACCCAACCGTGACAACATACTTAGTGCAATACAACGAAAAAATCAAGGAAAAGCATTAAGAAACAAGCACACTATCGATCTGAAGTTTGAAGATTCATCCAAATTTTAAGTCACTTGATCGTGGCTTAAAAACACGATCCATGGCTGAAAGTTGGTATAAAATCGATCGTCATGCCGAGCCCTACAAGAAAACAATCATCTTTCGGACAAACGGGCACTAGAGCAACCCCCGGATCATTCACACACGTTCTAAGACAACAACAGGGACTATTCTGGAATTTCTCCAATTATTAAGAAGGGGCAAATCAATCATTTTGCACTCTATTTTTTTAAATTAAATCTTAATTTTCAATAATTAGGTTTAATTTTAATCAATTCACCCATATTTGAGCAAAACTCTATATATATCACATACTATCATTGTACATGACCTTATTTTATTTAATAAAATTTCCATCTTTTTTCATTATTGGGTCACATCTTGAGAGAGAGAAGAAGGAGAGCGAAACTTTTGGCTCAGTACCCCTGAACTTAACGTAAATCTCTCTCTTTTCTCTCCTCTCTTTCCTCTCTTCTCTTTCTCGCCCTTTCTCTCTCCTCTCTTTCTCTCTCCCCTTTCACATAAGGCGATGGCATCTCCGTCTGTGTTTCATTTTTTCTCATTCTCTTTTTCTTTTTCTTCTTGTGGTCTCGCTTGACCACAATGTCTCTCTTCTATCCTCCTTATGGTACCTCACGACTATAACCTTCTATGCTCCCTCCTCGTGGTCCAGCATGACCACCAATTTTCTCTTTTCTTTCTCTTTTATTCCCCGCTTAACCACCACCTCCGCCTTTTTTTTTTTTTTTTCTGGTTGTCCCGCATGACCATCTCCTTCTCTCTTCTTTTTTTCTATGCACCTCACATCACCTCTTTTTAGTGCACCCTCACGGTTACTTCCTCTCTCTCACGATCTGTAGTCCTGCGAGACCACCTTTGCCCAACTTTTTTCCTAAAGGCGTGTGAGCCATTTCTTACTTTGGTGCGCACCGTCTTACCTATCGCCGTGCATACCATTTTACCTATCGCCGTTTGCACCACCTTACCTTTCGTCATGCACACCATCTTACCTATCGTCGTGCGCGTCATCTCAGCTATCGCGGTGCACACCATCTTACCTTACGCGGTGTGCGCCCCTCTCCCTCATTGTCGTGTGCACCTATCTTCCTCGTTGCCGTAAGCACTCGTCAACACTGCGTGCAACCCATCTTCCCCAACGCCGTGTGCGATCTGTCCTCCCCCATCGTCGTGCGCAATTGAGGTCTATCGCCGACAGCCACCATCTCAGGGCCTCACTTTCACTGCCGTCTATTACCCTCGCCTCTCTTTTGTCCCTCAGCCTTTTCCTCAAGTATGCAACATTCTCCTCTTTCTTCACCACTCGTCTTCCCCTCTGATTCTTTGCCACCTCCGCCGTTCATTCTCGCACCCGTAACTCTTCTGCAGCCACTGGCTTGCTGCCCTCAATCACCCCACTTTCTTTCTCCTTTCGCTCCTCTTCTTCTAACCAGTAACCACCACCAACTTTCACTACTCACCTTCCCTCTCTCTCACACTGCCATCAATCTACGATCCTTCTCTTTGCCACTCTGCAACCAGCCATCGCCTACCTGCCATTCTTGCAGCCAACCTCCTCTCCTCTTTACTGCCCCTGCTTTCTAGTCCGCCACCCTGTTCTCTCCTTCGCTACCCTGCTCTCTGGCTTCCACCTATTTTCGCCACCAGCCCCCACACCATTTTGCTGGGGCGAATTGCAGCCATCTCGCTGCTCTCTCACTCATCCATTGCAACCGCCAACGCACTCAGCTGCTGCCTCCATCTCAACTCTCCAACCTTCCCGTGGATATTCCTGCCTGTCCTCAGTCCTCCACGATCATCTTCCTGTTCTCCCTCTCTCGAGAAGAAAACCCAATTAACCTTACCGTTCTCTTTCTCCCTAACTTTCTGCGTTTCACCTTTCTTTTCTTGTTGCAACACATTTCGTTATATTTCGTTTTATTCTTACCTCTCACGGTATTCAACCCCAACAAAGTCAAGCTCTCTCTCGCTCTAAATTAATCGACCTTTTTTATTTAACATTACCCTCCCTCATTCACACAATAGCCTATTATTCAACACATTCTCCCCCATCAACCAGAACGTATAGTTTTTAACCAAGTGTCAAATTCTCCTTCCCTTCCTTTTAACCAAATTAGAACCATTTTCTTATTATTACATTTCCTTTAAAGTTCCACAACCAAGTCCTTCCCTCTCTCATCCACGTATAACCCCAACATCTTTTCTCTCTATTAATTAATTTTTTTTTTATAATTCTATTAAGTTACTTCATTTTACTCCAACTACCTTCTCTCTTTCATTTTATTCCATTGTCATCCTCTTCTCTTCATTTCTTTTATTTCATTGATTTGATCTTATCTTATTTTAACTCATTCCTATATCATTTTGATCACTTATTCCTCATTCATCCCTTTTATTTCAATTATCTCCTCTTATTTCCTTCCATCCTTTTTATTTGATTTTACCCCACGTCAATTTATTTGTCTCATTTCACTTCATTCTAGTTTAATTTATTTAATTCTATTTTTCAATTTTATTTTATTTCATCCATTTTATTGTCATCTCATTTTCCATCACTATTATTTTCATTTTCATCTCTTTGAAAGATCTAGCGAGAGTCAAGCTAGTCTTCACTTTTTCTCTTTCTCTCGTTGCTTGTTTGACCAGAGGGCAAGCTGAGCCTTGTGCTCGTGCGAGTCTTGTCATCGAGCGGTATTATTGTCGCGTCAGTCTTAGTTACCGTGCTCGTCTTGCTGCCATGACAGATTAGCCTTTGTGCCAGACTAGTCGATGTTGATCTTGGTTTCAAGTAGTATTGTCATCCCACCGGTCTGAGTTACCGTGTCCATCTTGTTACAACTCCTAGTCAGCTATCGCACTAGTCTTGCCATCGTGCCGAACTAGCCATCGGGACAATCTTGTCGTTGAGCAGTATTGTCGTCGTGCCGGTCTGAGTTACTGTGCCTGTCTTGCAAGAAAGTAGAAACAGGTCAAAGGAGGCCATTCCAAACCGGCCATAGGCAAGGGGGCTTTTCATTGTGATCTAAGAGGGCGCCCACACGAGCCAACCCGAGTGTGTCACAAACCCACGTGAGGTATGTCCCGCCTCACGACCCCAATTCCTCTCTCACTGGTTGGTAATCTTGCCCGCGTCTTCTTTATGTAGTTCCCTAGAGAGCGATATCAGGTCTCGGGTCCATCTCAAACCCGGAACCATGCCACTAGGTCAACCCGACTCGGAGGGCGAGATCAAGGCACCTAACCACATAAAGAAATAAATATTACTGGCATCGGATTTACTTAGTTTACCTTTTCTGGCTACGTCAACGAGAGAAAGAGACGAATCCACTATTAACTAAAGGTTACAATAGTCTTCCAAGAAACAAACTTTATTGGGATCGCTGATTTCATCTAGAGACTTCTCTCTCTAGGATTTCCCTCTCTTATGTCAAAGACTTCTTTTCTTTCTGAAGGTTTTCTCTCTATAAAAGAAAAGGTTCTCGCTTATGTCCTTTTTTTTTCCTTTCTCCCTCTTTTCTCTCTCAATAAATAAAAGGCTTAAGAAGAGGATCACTAGCTCTCTTTCACCTTTTTCTTCTCTCTAAGAAGAAGGATAACTCTCTTTCTCTCTTCTTCTCTCTTAGAGAAGGATAACTCTCTTTCTTCTTTTCTCTAAGAGAATAATAAATCTCTATCTTCTTCTTTTCCTCCCACAAGGAAGGATGAATATCTAACTTCTTCTTCTTTATAAAAGAAGGCTTCATGTATTTCTGATACATTAAGAAGAGTCCACCCAAAAATGGCCCAAAGAGGTTCACACCCAAAAAATGGCCTAGAGAGGTCGCTTTGGTTAAACCAACCAAGAGCACACAAAGAAAACATCTCACATATTCCTTTTTATGTATGGGCCAAGGGATTACAACCATATATAGAAGTGTTCCATAACCTCTTAAAAAGGAGGTCCATCTCTATCTCTCATTTTGGAAAGAGATAAGAGGAATATCTTCTCATACTAAAATCGTACATGGGATCCTATTTGTGTGAGATGGTGATTTGGTCAACAAGTCACCATCTTCCACTTTCCAAACTGCCCTTTTAACATTAAGAAAATTTCATTAGTGTCCCTCTCTCATGGGATGGGACCTACAACAATCTCCCCCTCCAATCCTAGGAGGGAGGTCTCCTTTGACAAATCAACCAGGTGCTCAAATGGACCCCATGTCAGTCATGCTTCTCCATGACTCTTACTTATCTTTAGTCAAGGTCTTCGTCATCATATCTGGCATTCTCTTGTCGGTATAGATTTCTCCTAGTTGCAACAGTTTCTTACCCTTCTATAGCTTGGACTACTATACAGCAACTTACCCTTGCAAAAGTAATCAAGTATTCTTAGATTGACTTTATGGAGTCTAGTTCTCCAGTAATGTCTTCATCTGTGTATCAATATAACACATGATTCCTCCCCTAAAGCACAAACACACTTTGGATACTCCTTTGAGATACTTGAATATCAAATTGACTATTGCCTAGTATTCCTTGCCATGATTAGCGATAATTGAATCTGCTCACGGTGTCACTGTCAGTCCATAAAGTCACTAACGGTTAAGTGATTCACTGTTGGTCAAAGTGGTGATTGACAATCCATTGGTCAATACCTTCTTTGTACAGTGGTGATTCACTGTTGGTCTAATGGTCCATTGGTCCCCTTCTTTGCACATTGGCGATTCACTGTTGGTCAAGGTAATTACTAATGGTCTATCGGTCAAGACTTTCTTTGCACAGTGGGCACTCACTAACAATCTCTAATTGAGCTCAACATACTTCTACCGTGTGTGCTTCCTACGGTCGACCCATAGGGAACTTTTTATGTTTCTTCCTTCTTCCTCTAGTTTGAAAGGAACTCCTGTCACTCAAACCGTGTCTTCTCGCCTTTCAGCCACTTTACCAGGTCATAGGTGTGATTCTTATACAAGGATATATCTCATCTTATATAGCTTTAACCACACCCTTTTGTGTTTGTCGGCTTGACTTCCCGGTGGATTTTTAGTCCACCCCTTGTGGGGTAACTAATGAAGGGTTTTTGTCCCTATAGGATCATATCAGTTCAACTATGGGGGCCACTTCTTGAACAAGCTGCTCCCCCTTCTCCTCATCACCCTGAATTGTCAAGTCAACTCTTTGGATACATCCTCTTGTTTCACTTCTCCCCTGTCCTCATTTACAACAGTGGAGGAACTATGACCGGTTCTGAACCATTGAAGACTCTTGACTTTGCTGCCTTCATCACATCTTCAATAGTAATGTCTTCCTAAAAGACCACACTCATACCCCTGATCACCTTCTTGTACTCAGGATTCCATAGCCTAGAGTTGAAATTTTCATCTGAGTACTTTTAGAAGATGCATAGGAGTGCTTTCTCATTCAACTTGGATCTTTGTTCCTTGGCATGTGCACCAATGCCTTAGATATCATATCCAATCCAACATCTCTCTGGGATCTGACTCGTTCAGATGCTCCCTCAGGGACCCGGGTACGATAGACCCCCTCTCCAATAACCGCATGACTATGCACGTGCGCTCGTGCGGCTCATGTGTCATTTGCGGATAGGTAAGTCCAATTATGAGAGGATTTTAATGTAATGAAGGAGATGAACTCGAGCACCTACCTCACTGCGATTGTGAGTTCGTGGAATAAGCCCGAGTTGTTCCCCTCTTAGATCAATATATGAAAGCCCTCAAGATGTCCAATAGCATAGTTTGGATATGGCCCCCTCTCAAGACTCAACACTTCATCTCAAAATCTCACTTAAGACCTGCTAATGCAATCAAAATAGAATGTACTCCCTTTTAATGTATCGTTTAATGGGTGAGTGGCTCTAGTTTGTAGTTTGAATGGTTTAGAGAAGATAAAGAAGAATGAGAAAGAATAGGAATGGGTGGTCTTGTCACTTCTTTCTTCTTCTTCTTCTTTCTTCTAAACCCTCATTTTCCCATTCCTATTCCAGAGATGAGGGAAGTACCAGGTTGGAAGCCTTGGTACCTAGAGGGTTTGGAAAGTGGAGTTACAGGACTGAGCCTATAACTTTGTCACTAAATCGAAGAGTCCCCTAAAAGTGGTCAAATGAGAAAAGGAAATGAGAGATAAGGAAGCCCCTCACAACCCAAACATTATGTGACCTGGTGGTTAGAGTAGCTAGAGGCTCAAAATTCTAAAGAAAGCTGACTCAGAATGACCCCGACCTGAGTGACTGAGTGTAAGAGAATCAACATCTCTTATGACTCGAATTCACTGTGTGGGAAGGTGGTTAAAGTAGCAATTCTAGAATTAGGACCCTAAGACACTATCTCAGGATGACCCCAAGTTGAGTGTTTAAGAAGTAAAGGAAGCAACCAGCAAAGAGAGAGATATAGAAAGATGACAAAATAAAATAGAATGAAATAAATGAGTGGTTAAAGGAGTACAATTTGGAGAGAAGAGAATGAAGGAGGTAGGTGCAAGAGATAGCAGTGATTGTATATAAAAGGGAAGGTAGATGTGGATAGAGTTTGGTAGGACTAGGGGCGGATAGTGTTTGGTGAGGATTAGGGGCGTGCAGAGGTTATAGGAAAGATGAAAGCACATATAGAGGCTTAGATAGAAAGGGGCAGTTAGAGATGGTGAAGAGATAGGGGTGGATAGGAACGTGCAATGGTGGATGAGAGTGTATAGGGTTGTGAAGGCACGGATGGCGGATGGCCAGTGAAGATGGAGGATGGCCGATGGCACGGATGAAAGGTGGAAGATTAGTGAGGACAGGCAGGGGTTCGATGAGAAGGTTAGGGCATATAGGAGTGGTTGAAAGATAAGGGCAGATGAGAGGCTAGACAAGCGGGTGCGGATGAAGATAGGTGAGATGATGGTGCGGGTGCGAGATAGTGATGAGAGAGGGTGGCTTGAGATGTGAGCATGAGAGGAGAGGAAGGGAGAAGAAGGAAGCTAGTCCGCCCTAGGCCCAGATCCGTGTCTTTAAATGAGAGAAAGGGTGTGAGTGAGAAGAGAAAGAGAAAGAAAGAGAATGGTGCTTGGATTCATCTGGAATCTGAACTGGAGAGAGAGAGGGAAAGAAAGGAGAATGAGAGGTGTTCGGACCCACCTTGAGTCCAAGCAGGAGAGAGAGAGAGAGAGAGGGAGGAGAGAAGAGGAAAAAAAGAGAAAAAGAGGAGAAAAAAAGAAGAATGAGGAGAGAAAAGAACAAAGAGAGGAAAGAAAGAGGAAAGAGAAAGAAATAAGAGAGTAAGAGAAAAGAGAGAGAGATGAGAGACGAGAGAGAGTAGACTTAGGATGAGCTTGAGCTTAGGTGTGCACCCATTAGTCCTCTTGCATGCACATTAGAGAGAGAGGCTTAGGCTTGGTTAGGGCATGAGGTTTAGGTATACGGTGGGGTGTAGGGAGTAGGCTATGATGTATGGTGATCTAGGGTTTATCTTGTAAGGTAAGCTGTAGGGAGTAGGCCATGGTGTATGGTGGTCTAGGGGTATTTTCTCTCTCTAGAAAATTTTTCTCTATCCTCCCATCTTGAACCTTGAACTTGCGAGCAAAGCAAAAAGAATTCAAAAGCTCACTTCAAGTGTTCAAATGTTCAAGCCCCATTACAAATGACGTAGGTTTCTTTATATAGAGCAACCACTAAACAAGGGTGGAATGCTAAAAAGCACCAAAGATTGTTAAAAAATACACATTTAATAAATATTAATCCCGTATTTGGACCAAATGACCAAAATACCCCTAAGCACTTTTCAACAAAACCATCCCTCCATGAGGGACCTCTTGCTATTGCTATGCCTCAGGAGATTTTTCGGACATCTACGGTGGTAATTCGGGCAATCAATTGTCTTAGAATCGATACTTGAACTTTTGCGAACATTTTGATACCATTTGATCATCTTGAAAGAGACTTTTAAGGAAGAACCCAAAATCCGTTCAAGTTCATAAACTTTGCAATTCTTCATCCACCAATCTTGTATGATCTATGATGTTTCTAGCCTTCATTTTGATCACAAATCGAAGGGGACACTATCATGATCATTTTGCAATAAATTTCGTCCAATTTGGTCTTTGTTTCAGCATATTCCAAATTTGTGAAGTCATCGAAAAATGGGATTTCGACGACCAAAAAAGTATGCCATTTTCGACGTCAAAATTCGTCTCATCCTGCCTCTGATGATACTTAACAAATTGTAGGTCTTCAAAGCATGGTCGCAAGAGACCCATACTAGTGACGATCAGACACAAGGATCTTGAGCTATTACCTCCCGAAGAATTGGATGTTCTATTGTATGAAATCTGAATTTTCATGTTTTCGATCCCATCTTCTCTCTAGAAATTCTCTCGTTTTGGGCTACACCATGAGCGTTATGTCAAAATGATCGGTTCATCGAGATCTAGCTCGTGTCCAAATTTGAGCTTAATTAGACTTAAAATGAGAGAGTTATGAGCATTTAAAAATCATCATGAAATGAGAAATACAGTTTCCATAAATGAAAACTGATTCACTGAGGTTGCACTACAATAGTGTGCAACCCACCATTTTATTGTAAGTTAGGCCTAGAATGGTCGCGGAAGGTCTGATTGAGCTGATGTTTGCCACTTGGGAGCTTCTCAATGTTTCAGATCTAATAGAGGTGGTCTGGTATTGTTTTGAGACTCATAAAATGGGGCTGTAGTTATAGGGTCTATTTAGCATGAAAGGAACTGGATTTGAGAACCAAGTTTCGTCTTGATCATACCAAAACTTATCAGAAGCAACGAAACTTTATGAGTGTCCTTAGGGTATCCAAAAGTACCCTCTCATGTAATTTGAGGTCATTTCGACACTTCTTCAAAGGACGCCCAATTTTAGGCTTATTGCTTTAGTGTTCCCATGGTCTGGCAGCGTCTTGGGCACCGGTGGGACTAAGTTACTACTGGCTCTCTCTTTATTTGCCCTAGAGATACAAGTACATCAAAAATGATGTATAACACTGAGTATCCAAAGAAAACAATAGTATCGATATTAGGTAGCATGATGTGAGGACTGCTTCACCACAATACGGCTTGGTGGTAGATAACATACTCTTAACTCTGAGATGCTTTAGCAATATTTCCCTTTCCACCTTGCGTGAAAATCCTGAAAGATCTTAAACACCTGATCTTTTAATTTTACCCATACCTTTCATGAAGTATCATCGATGAAGGTGACGAGGTATGATGCACCACCGAACGACTTCGATGCTCCGATATCCACAACTCAATCCAAGTTGCATGATACAATATTAATGCACCTTTCACCATAGTTTCTAACCACACCATCATCTGTAGTCACTGTAGTAGTTTTCCTACCATCATCCATGGCATTGTCCTCATGCTGCTTATTCTTGAGCTTCCGATAATCTTTCTTGATCTGCCCTTCTTTACCACAATGAAAACATTTGATCCACTTTTTCATCTTCGATCAGTTTCGGTCCTTATTCTTGGACCTTCCTCGATTTGTGATAAGGGCTTGCGAGTATGATGTGTTGGAGGCTTTTCTTCTCACCTCCTCATTCAACAGGCTACTAGTGACGATGACTCATGGTCACTATCTGTAACAATCCGACCATCATTTATTTGTATGTACCATCAAAGGTAAAAGGCTTTCTTTTTTTTTTCTTTTTTTTTTTTAAGTTTTAGGATTGTTACATATTTTTTAAAAAGTTTAGGATTGTTACAGGGAGCTAGAGTCTTCTATGCATAAGATGCAATTTCCTCTTAGAAAGAAGAAAGCATCCTATGGAGAGAAACATTGTGATGGAGCCTCTTGTTGATTCCGGGAGACTAAGAGGCTTGTTTCTTGTAGAGATGTAGTTTCCATAGAGATTTTTGGGTTGTGTACCTTTTTAATGAGATAAAGTCTCGTTTGCTCTCAAACTTGTTCTCTTTTTAGAAAGTGGTCTAGTTATAGAATAAAAATGAGAGATCGGCATGATGCCATTTGGGAGAGCAGGTTTAAAACAGTTTGCTCGACTTGTGCTTTTATCGAGGTTTGTTCCAAAATATTTGATGTAACTTTCGTTGGTATAGTGATTTATATTTGCCATGCCCGTGGATGTAGCTCTCTTGGGTGAACAACATAAATCTTTGTGTTCTTGTTGTATGTATTTCATTATTTATTTCTCATACTTTATTTGCCAAATATTAACCCATTGGGCAAGTGGTATCAGAGCACAACACCTCACTCTCTCTATCGCTCGTTTTCTCTCTACCCTCCGTCATTCTTTCTCTCTCTACCACTCACATGCTCATATTGTGGTCCGGCATATTTTTGTTTCGGACCAAAAAAAATTTTACGGTTCGGTACAAAAACGTGTTAGACCGTAAAAAAAATTTCAATCCGAAACAAAAACGTGCTGGACCACATTATAAGCATGTGAAAGTTATTGGAATCTAATGCGGTCTGACATGTTTTTGTTCCAGACCGAATTTTGTTTTTGCTGTCCAGCACATTTTTGAACCGGACCGTAAAAAAAATTTCGAGTTGGCACAAAAACGTGCTGGACTGCATTATAGGCATGTGAGTAGTAGAGAGAGAAAGAATGGGGAGGGAGGGTAGAGAGAGAAAGAGAAATGGGTAGAGAGAAAGAGAGAGAATGGGTGGAGAGAGGAAGAGAGGAAAAAAAACAAAAAGGCATTTTCGTCTCAAAATTCTTTGACTATTTGAATAGGGTTAAATCTAAAAAAAAATAGTGTTGGGCTTTAAGATATAATAGAAAATTTTTTCTGAAAGTAAGATGTGTAGAAAGTTTGAATTGAGGTATCTATAATTTTTTGTTTCTCTTTTCTTTTCTTTTTTTCTCTTTTTTATAATATCAAATTGCAATTTTACATGAGGATCTAAATTTCATGGACCAAGAGAGTTCAAGAATCACTGTGCAGTAATACTTCCAAACACCCCTAAACTCAAAAATCTAACAATAGACCATTGTTTTGGATTCACCATCTTTCGGGGGCGGGTACCATTAACACACTGTTCAAATGCATGCTGAGCCCACGGGGCCCTTAATTTCCCAAAAATTCTTTTTGGAGTTCTAACGCCTTCTACCAAAAGCTGCTTCTATGGGTAAGAAGCCAACAGTCCGAAACCCTGCAACAACGCCTTTAGTTCATCCTCCTTTGCCGTAGCTACCGCACATGGACATTAGGGCTGGCAAGGGGCCAAGCCTGGGCTGGGCAAGTCCTGGCCCTAGCCCAGCTGAAGTTCTCCATTGTGCCCTAGCCCAGGTCTGGCCCCAGTTACTATTGGGCCCTAGCCCAACTCTTGCTCTATTAGGGCCGGGCCAAGCCAAAAAATAAATAAATATATATATATATATATATATATATTAAAAAGAAGAATAAAAAAAAAGAGGGCCAACCTGACAGAACCTGGCCAGCCTTTCCCCAAACTCGGCCAGGCCCTACCCTCAGGTCGTGTTGACTGGCCCAACCCCTAGGCTAAATTTTATGGCCCAAGCCAAGTGTTTTTGGGCCAGGCCACCCAGGCCATTGTCACCCCTATCGAACAAGAGAAAAGACAATAGGAGAGCCTTATTGTGCTCTTTAAGAGTGTGCCCAAATACCAGCAGGACCCGGATTACGGAAAAAGACCCATCAAACTTCAACTTGATGGAATTTTAGGTGGTGCAAATAGCGTGCACAACAATTCAGCCTCTCCAAAGGTTTTTTGAGGTTACATGATATACGTGATCTTGAAATCTCCAAGCATACTTTCACCAGGTTTTTTGAGGTTACATGATATACGTGATCTTGAAATCTCCGAGCATACTTTCACCACCTAACCCCACTCTACAACATTGTTCAAAATCTTTTCTCTGATATACAGCAGATTAGAGACTTTTCCTTTTAGTCTTTTGTGGTTCCTTTTCAACCACAGCTGCCACAAGATAGCGACAAGCAACAATCGCCAAATAATAGGTCCGATCTTACGGAAAGGAGGGTAGATTCATTGCTCGAGGAGCTATGTAACAGAACTAGGAATAGCCTAATGTACTTCAGCCATAGTAAGCAGTCTAACACCAAGAAAAAGGGCCCGAGCTTAATTGGGTAGCATTTTACGATTTGCAATGCATCTTAGGCTCAATTCCTACCAAAGGTAAGATTCCTCTCCCCACTTACTGACCCAAATAAAAAAAAAATCCTACCAAAAGTAAGATTTCTCTCCCCACTGACTGACCCAAAAAGAAAAAGACAACAGTCACCTTCATCAAAGTAAAGATGCACAATGTAGAAAAAGATGGTTAATGTTCTCGTCATAGTATTTGCACATTAAATATATATTTGTTACTATCATACCCCTAGTCTTTCGCATATCAATTGTAAGTAATTTTCCCCACATAATAATATGTAGAAAGGCTTGGACTTCGAGTGTGTCGGATCCTAGAGGGAATTCTGAAATCAGCTGAAACACTAAAAACCAACAGATTGGATAGAAATTACATATTTTTTTTAGATTCGGTTCTTCTATTACGGTTGATGCGATCCTTCCATTCCTTTTAGCGTGTGTCTCGTCCTGTTCAAGATTTCAATGCTCACATCCGTAGGCGGATTATTGATTACTAAAACCGGCAATGTAGTATACATAGCTTATATCGTAAGCATTTGATGGAAGGCCAGAGAACGCTTAGATTATATATGTGGGCTCTTCACTCTAGGGTTCTAGAGAAAGAACCAGGAGAGAGAGAGAGAGAGAGAGGGGAAGGGGGGGGGGGGGGGGGGGAGGGGCGGGGGTCTTTGGGTATAGAGTGAAATAGGACATTTTTTTTTTGAGAGGCACATGCATCCCATAAAATCTTTTGTTATTTTCCTATCTCTTTAACAACTTATAAATAGTAAATATCCCATGGGGGAATATTTTTTAAAGAATGTTACACTACTTTTTTGTTATATTATTTTCCTAAGTGAAGCTTATCCCTAATTGAAAATTTTATATCCTATGGCATTCTCAAATCATTTCTCTCGTCCACTAACAAGTTCAATAATTCTATGGAAATCCCTCTTCTCCATTAGCCACTTAGAATGTGAAGAACTTCATAGACATTCCTGCACCCACAAAGGGCAAACTCCAAATTCAACCTATCTCACTTGTCCCAAAGTGGGTGCACAAAAAGATGTTAGATCTCATAATCATTATTTGATACATCACAACAAAAGTACTCTCCCACACTCTATCAAGAAATAGGCCGTGAGACATTAAGGAGCAGTTCATCTCTGTAGAGAGAACTACATTAAGTTTCCATCAAACTAACGTAGAACACCACTTCTCTCTTCTTCAAAAATACTCCAACCTGCCCTAGACTCACTTGCTCACACCTGATTGAGTATCTCAGCTAATCTATCATGAATTTACTCTATGCTTAGGAGACTACTCAACTCTTTTATATAGTCCCACTCAACCCACTGATGAAAACATCATTCTAATGCAATCCAAGAAATAACATTAACACCCAACTCATATCGTTGCAACTGATGAGCATGTTTATAGTACACTTATTCTCTACATAACAATCAGAATGTATTGTCAACGGTCTCCCCCTAGCCCTACTAATATTTTGTTTTTACTTGGCTGCTTTCTTAGCTCTACTCCCAACCTAGCTGAATTATACATGACCATGGGAGAGCACACGAAAGTAGTAACATCAACTCTCCACTTCCTAATACGGCCACATGGTAAAAAAGGGCACCCAAGATCATTAAGTGACCGACTATGTCTTGAATAGTGAACATGGATCATCCAATATAGCTCGACTTCTAGGTAGTAGTGGTCTCGCTAAGTACGTATGGTATGAGTCACACGCCATGGGGTAAATGATAAACAATACAAGGATCCACGAGTCGGATTTACACTATGAAGATTTTAGTTCCGTTAGAATTTAATAAGCCCCTGGGTCACATGCAAGCAACTAAACTGAGTATCCTCGATGCTCACACCTGGTTGTCATACAGACTACTTGACCGCGCGAGTGTAGAAAATCTTTTGACAGAGACTATGGGTATTAACGTGGAAGCGTGTGACAGTGGTGTGGGGTCACACACTGAGAGAGAGACCACAAGAAATACAATGCGGTAACGCGTCAATAACGTGTTGGAGGGCCCGTTTCTGACCACATAGAAATGAAATTGAGAGAGAGAGAGAGAGAGAGAGAGAGTAGTGCCAAACCGCAATAGGGAAAAAAGTGCCACAACGCAATGTATATTTGCCAGACTGCACTTTTGTTTAACAAGAATAGTATCGGACTGCCATGTATATCTGTCGGACCGCACTATTGTCCAGAAACAGCAATGCTAGACGCTTGTTTAATTTGTCGGACTGAAACAACCGTGCCAGACCGCTTGTTCAATTTGTCGGACCGCATGTCTGTTCTGCCAGACTGCTGTTTAGACCAGAAAGAAAATTGTCGAACCGCTTCTTTATCATGCCAGACCGCTTCTTTATTGTGCCGGACCGCACTTTTGTTTTGCCGGGCCACTTTTTTTAGCTGATGATGAAATTGTTGCTTTTAGAAAGCTAATTGTCATAAAAAACAATTGAAATCAAAGCCACTGAGTGATGAATTGGCTTCCATTTCAAGCAAATACCATAATTACACCAAGAATGGGGAAAGCATAATTCCATAAGTTGACATAATTACTAAGACCAACATCATATTTTCAATAGCGTTTACACATTTTCCCCTTCACTGTGAATATATCAAGTATGTTTCTTATCATATAATGCATGTCCAGAAGAAATGTACGGTGCCCATCATTCCAATTTGTGTTGCTTATCATTCCAATTTGTAGGAGGACCTTTTTATCATACTGTCATTTCTCATGCAAAACTAGCAGTTTGTTTAGTTTAGCAAAGGATGTTAAAGAAAACAAGACCTCTCTCTCTCACTCATACCAGTGCCCTAGAATCAAACAAGGAACATGAAGTATATGGAGGAAAACAAATGCACAAGTCTTTTTCACTTGCTAAAGAACAGTGCGTCACACAAATCAAATACACAGCACAAAGCAAATGGTAGAAGTCAAAGATAGGTTTTGGGTAAAAAATTAGGTTTTGGGTAAAAGTCAGCGAGAGGCGTGGGTTTAAAGTAAGGGTGAGTAGTTTAAATTTTTTTTTTTTATTTGGTTGGGGGTATTTACTAAGAAAGTGTATTTGAGGGTAAAAAATGAGAAAAAGATTTTAGTTTGGGGTAAGTTGTATCAGTCGACTAATAAATGGGGATATATGCATTTCACCCATGACCGCAAAATCTAATCATTGAATTAAGACCTATTTATAGCAGATAATACAAAGAACCAAGATGGGAAAAATGACACAAAAAACCCAGTAATAAATATTCTTAGGTGTAAAAAACTAAAAACAAACAACAATCCACAAAACCAGTAAAATTATGAGGAATTTAAAATAAAACAAAGAAATTAAAGGAAAATCGACAACTCTATGGGGATTTAGGGATTTCACCCATGTCCCCAAAGTCTAGTCACTGAGTTAAAACTAAAATATTGCCACATAATGTAAAGAACGAAGATGGATTAAAAGAAAGAAAACGTTTTTATAAAGCCGAAGCTCTAAACAATCAAATTAGAGCTCACCTCAAAAATTTCACTGGAAGAGGTTGTTTTGGTAACCAAATATCCTCAAATCCATCATCTCAACATCACTATGCATGGATATGAGAAAAAATGGATTTTTAGATTTGGAAATAGTGTATCTTGTAATGCATCTTTGCACCATCAATTTTAAAGATTTTCAAGTTCTCATAAACCTACCAGATCTACACTATTTTTTAAGCCTTAAATTTTATAATTAAAGATGAAAATATATTTTAAGGCTTTCACAAAGATTTTCAGTGTTGAAACCAAATTGTTTAGAGCCTCGGCTCTATACAAACCGCACCCTCAAAAGAAAGCTTATAACACTTAGCCACAAATATTCTAGTCCCAAATGATGCAAGGAACCAACAAAAGTAAAATGGTAGAGTAAAAATCTCCACCATGAATGTTCTTTTTACTTAAAAATCTAAAACATAATGTCAACTAAAATATTAAAAAAAACTATTGATAATTTCATATCAAACAAAGAAAACTAGAACGAAAATTGATCAGTTAATGGGGATCAATGGCTTTCACCCTTGCCCCCAAAGTCTAGTCATTGAACTGAAACATAAGTTTCTTTTTTTTTTGTAATTCAAAGGGGATGACAAGCCCCTATCTTTTTTTTGAAATCGTTAGTGGATTTTAAATGTGTTAGGTGAGAATGGAAGCCTAGACTTAAGCTGAGGAACTGAAACATAAGTGATGCTCGACAATGCACGTAACCATGAAAGATAAAAGGATGCACTAAAAACTAAGTAAAGAATTTGGCTTAAAAATAGAAAAGAATATCAATAAAAAATTCGGAAGAAATTATGAATGATTTCAACTGAAACACAAAAGATCAACTGAAACACGAATTTCACCCTTGACCCCAAGGTTTTTAAATTAAATTGAGAAATAAGTAATGCCAACCAATACAAATAATAGGGTTTATTAAAACTAAACTATGGATATCCTTTAACTTTAAACAATAAAAAGAAAAAATAACCCGTACTATAAGTAATGTATTGATAATTTCAAATCAAACAACAAAAACAGAAAGGAAAAACAGCTAACTAATTAAGGTTATACGGATGTCACCTTTGACCCCAAAGTATAGTTATTGAGTTAAGACATATCTATGTTGAACAATGCAAAGAACTAGGGTTAATAAAAGAAGACTTGAAATAGCTCAGTTACTAAATATCCTTTAGGATTATAAAAATAAAAGGGTATCAATTAGGCAAACAAAATTACGTATCATTTTAAAATCAAATAAAGAATAGAGGAAACCGAATCGACTAATAAATGGGGATATACAGATTTCACCCCTGACCTCAAAATCTAGTCATTGATTTAAGACCTAGTAGTAGCAGATAATACAAAGAACCAAGACGGAAAACTGACACATAAGAGATCCAGTCATGAATATTCTTAGACTTAAAAAATTATAAAGAAAGAACAATTCATAAAATCAGTAAAATTGTTGGGAATTTAGAATGAAATAAAGAAGGTCTTAAAGAAAATTGACAATCTATGGGGATCCATCGATTTCACCCTTGTCGCCGCAGTCTGGTCATTGAGTTAAAAATAAACTATTGCCACATTAATGCAAAAAACCAAGATGGATACACAGAAATCTTAAAACACTTGGCCACAAATATTCTAGTGTAAAAAATGCAATGAACTAAAACAAATAAATAGATACATTAAAAATCTGGACTATGAATATATTTTTGGCTTAAAAAAAAAAACAAAAAATATCAACTGAAAGATTAATTCATATCAAACAAATAAAATCGATAGGAAAATTGACCAGTTATTGGGGGCCTATAGATTTCACCCCTGCCCCCAATATCTAGTCATTGAACTGAAACATAAGTTACGCTAGACAATACACGTAACCATGACAAATAAAATGATGCACTAAAAAATAAGTAATGAATATCCTTAGGTTTAAAAATAAAAGAAGAATATCATATAAGGCTTCATCTATAGTCCATGATATTTGACTGTAAACTACTTATTGGTCTATGATGCATGACCCTAAAATGCCTATTAATAGGTCCATGGTATATGACCTAAAACATTACCATACAGTCTTTTTTGTATGACTATAAACTGCAGTACCCCTTGGACTCTTATGACCCTAAACACTAGCTACCCGTATTATTTTTATAAGAGTATGGAAGGCTTTTATATACAGTCTTTCATGTATGACTATAAAGTACCATACCCTTTGGAGTCTTATGACTCTAAGCACTAGCAACCCATACATTTTTTATAAGAGTATGGAAGGCTTTTATATACAGTCTTTCTTGTACAACTATAAACTACAATACCCCTTGGAGTCTTATGACTCTAAGCACTGGCTACCTGTACTCTTTTATAAGAGTATGGAAGGGCTTTATATCCAGTTTTTCCTATACGACTGTAAACTATTGTACTCCTTGGAGTCTTATGACTCTAAACACTGGCTACCCATCCTCTTTTTATAAGAGTATGCAAGGCTTTTATATACAATCTTTTCTATGCGACTATAAACTATAGTACCCCTTGGAATCTTATGACTCTAAACGCTGGCTATCAGTACTCTTTTGGAATATGGAAGGCTTTTATATATAGTCTTTCCTGTACGACTATAAACTGCAATGCCCCTTAAGGTCTTATGACTCTAAGCATTGGCTACCCATATTCTTTTATAAGGATATGGAAGGCTTCAACATAAATCCCCCATTCCTGTCAAAATGTTGTTCGTTTTCTTATAGTGATATTGCGAAAATACCTTTGAGATTTCAATGCACAGTTGAAGATTACCAAACCAAATACAAAATGTGCAATGGAAGAAAGGATTCATTATAAAGGTGCTTGCTTTATACATGATTTCAAAAAGAGAAAAACATCAAAAAGAAGAAGAAGAAGGATTCAATATAAAGGAGCTTGTCTTTGTACATGAGTTCAAACGAGAAAAACATCCAGAAAAAATCAACATATCAAAGGGTCCTAAAACGACATTATCATTCCCTCGCTTCAAGTGCTTTCTCCTTCATCTGCTTCTTGGTGATCTCCATGCTTTCTCTTGTTTTGAGTAGATCATTATGTGCTCTTATCATATAATCAGTAATGGTGATCACACGTTGAAGGGCAATATAAAGCTCACGAGAGTCATGACCAATTATCTCGCTATGGCTGAAATAGAGAGCTATCAGCTTATGGAGTTCCCTTTTTTCTGACTCAATATAGGCCTTTGCCTTTCCTATATTCTCCAGCGCAATTCCATAACGTGTGTACACTTGGAAAGATTGTATCCTGAGATCTCTACCTCTGGCCCCGGTTGCTTAGTCATATTCTTTGGCCTTCTCAGATGCATCTTTGTAGTCGACCACAGTTTGCTCCCTTTCGTCGATCACACCTAGGAACACATGGACTAAAGCCTCATGGTCCTAGGCTATATCCTGTGCAACTTGAAAAATCTCTTTCACCACCCTACAGAGCTTTCCTTCATCGACTCCCATGGTGCTGGAAAATGATATCTTCGGGGATACTTGAGGGAGGATGGTCCTCAGGTTCATCATGGAGCTATTCTTTGAGACCCTGAAAATAGCCTTCACCATGTCTCTGCCCATCTGCCTCTGAATTTCGTTCACCACTGGAGGATCTTGCATCATGGACTTTATCAAGTCTTCCAGAATACTGGGAATGATGACTAAAGCCCTCTCTGGTTAGCCACCTGTGCCCCATGAACTTCAGCCTCGGCCGTATCGAGAAGTGAATTTTCTATCAAAAGAGCAGGACGAACCGGCTTCATTCATGGCCTGTGCCTCTAGAACCTCCGCTCCATTCATACCCCATTCCTCTGTGATATCAGCTTCACCACATTTAATGGCAACATTTTCAATTATCGGTAGAGATGAGAGAACAGCTCCACCTGGAGAATCCTAAATGGTGAGTGTATGCTGAGGAACCTCATTTGAGGTTTGGGCAGAATGAGTTCCTGTAGAAATATAAGGGTTAGCATATAAACACGGATGGTTAGAAAGCCTTACAAAAGAATTGTTGGAATGAGTACCTAAAAGGTTGGCACCGTCTGTCTTTCCATTTCAAATTGCATAAGGCATGGCTAAGAGGAGGATCCCTCTTCAGGGATAGCTACTACAGATGATGAATCATCGTCAACCATTGGGGCTTTTCCCTTAGCCCCTCGTAGTTAATCTCTCTTAGCGGGCTTATACCTCAAAGTCCTTATGGAATGTTCCGTTGCAGAATTCCCTAAAGAAGAACTCTCATTTCTTCTTGGAGAGGCAAGAATGCCCCTCAAAGAATCAATTATGCCTTCCTCATGATCAGAGGAAGATATCAGCTCTATAGGATCATCAAAGATAGGTTTTGTCAAATATTAATGACTCTTTCACATGCGAGGCGAAGAAGAACGAGAAGGAGTGTCCAATTAAATCATTTAAATATCCCTAATCTTCTTCATCTTCTTTGCCTTGGATTCGCATCAAAAGCCAGACAAAGGGGTCTTGTTTCCCTTGTTGAAGGAATGGGCAATGCACTTGGAACCTACACTTTCGGCGTAGGAACCTTGTCCAAAGGCTGTGAACCCTTTGGTTTCTTAGGTAATCTCTTGACGAACGATGCCGAAGGTGCAGGACTACTTGTGCTCCTTTTATTCGTATCCTTTGAGCTTGCAATAGAATGCTTGGATTTTGAGGTGGGAGCATCAAATTCCTTCAAAGGATCCTTGGTAGTTAAAAGGATCTGGGTCTTCTTGTTGCCATTGACCAATGGTTCACCCTCAGATTTATACCTTCAGGGAGATGGGCTCTTAGCCTTTCTCTTGCTTTTGGATTTTCCTATGGGAACAAGATTTGAAGGACGTTTAGTGAAATTTGAAGTTGTGGCGTTCACTATCTGGACAAGGTATCGAATAAAAGGAATTTGAAACCTTTCTTGAGTTCCTAGCTTATTGTTTAGTAACACAATCAAATGATGATAGAAGGATTCTCGGGTTTCCTTTATCTTCCCTTCCAGAACCACGGCATCCAGTAGGCATTCAACACTGGCGATATTCCAATCATCTGGAAAATGCATTCATGTGGCCCAGTTACAAAAAACGGCTCTAATCTTGTTTTTGTAGTGTGACCAATTTCTTTTCTTGCCGGATCCTGGGCGTATTTTCCACTAGTTTCAAGAAATGTCCCTCTGAAATGCATTATCCCTGTGGTAGTAATTGTGGGTCAAGTATACATCTTCGCTATAATGAAGAACAACGAACTTGCTTGACTGGCCAAATAACTTGCAAGAGTCCCATGCCACTTTGATGTCACGACAAGGTCAATTGGCTAGTCTGTTAAAGGTATAATGCACAGGGCATCCTTGATCCATCCTATGTTGCCTTGTGAAGAGATGTGGGTTGTATAGCTCAATGTACTTTCTTCTACAGATCCTCAGAGGGAGTAGAGCTCCTCAGATGTTCAAGAAATACATGATCTTCTGTTCGATAATCGGATACCCATCAATTTGAAAATAATATTCATCCACAAAGAGACGATCTTTGGGACCCCCAGATGGAAAGGGCTTGACCTGGAAGAAATCCCCACCCCAAAAGAATTTCCTTGCTCTAACTGTCGGAGTGAAAGATTGCCCTGTGACCCAGTAGGTGTAGCAAGGATGGAAAGATGTTAGCGTTTGTCTTGGGGGTATATTCATAGGTGTTAGGGTGTCAACACCTAACCACCCATTGATGTAATGAATGGGGAAGGGTGTTCGAACATTCCTTAGGGTCCTGCTAGCATCTATTGTCGCATTCAACCCGTTGTAGATGTTGCATAAGACTGGCAAAGCTAATAAACACCTATAGCTCTATTCCATATTGCATGCTGCATAAAGGCACTCTGAGAGAAGGAGGTTTCTTGCTTGCATTGTAGATGGGATTATTTGGCTTCCCTCGGCTTTCTTTAAATCAAAGAAGTGGGAGATCCACATTTGAAAGGTGACATCCTTTGTCAAAGTAGTCAATTTAAAACATTATTTGAATAATCTCTTTAAGCACTTTGGCCTTCGAAGGCCTTCATAAAATTCAGCCCCAAAGATGATATTGTTCTCCGGGGTGAACTCGTCATTGCGTTCTTCAAGAAGACATAGACCCTCAATAAAATATAAATCTAGGAGAGAATTTCATCCTCTCCATGATCAAAGAAATTGGTGTTTGTCTCAAAACACCATGTCTCCAAATATGCCCTCACGATTTTTGCAAAACGGTCATAAGGGAACACTAAGCATTCGTAGACACGTAGAAGTCTTGCAGCTTGGAGCCTCTCTCTAAAATGGGCACATATTTCCCGGGTCCAAGTGCAGTACCCATGAATGAACCCACATTCTCCTTCACATCTGAACCCTGAGGAGACCCACGAGGATTTCTATGCAACGATTTGAGGACCCAAGATTGGGAAAAGATGGGTGTCAGTTGCATTCTTGTGAGCAAAGTGAAGTAGAAGAATGCGTTGGGGCAGACCATTCAAGGAATGATGATTAAACTCCTTGCATTCAACAGGCTCCACTAGGAAGTTAATAAGATTAGTGGCATTTCAGGTCCTCGTGATATTTACTCTCATCTTGACATACGAGTTGATGCTGAGCCAAATCGACACCCGTGCACTATCATTCCCAATCTTCCCCTTCTTTTAGGAATTCTTTGGGATGCATAATGCTTGAAAAGAGGCAAAAGGGACCCCATATCAGTCATAGCCTGAGTAAACTCATATTTTTTCATTTATTCCTAAGGTTCATAACCTATGAACGATGCCTTTGCGGCACAGGTCCAGGTTCAATCCTTAGACTAATATATCTTTATATAGCTTGAGGCTCCTAACTTACGACTGATGCCTTTGCGACTCAAGTCGAGGTTCGAGCCTTAGACTAATATCTCTGCATATGGCCTCAGGCTCCTAATATATAACCGATCCTTTTGCGGCTTAGGTCGGGGTTCCTTAAGGCTCCTAACCTACAACTGATGCTTTGTAGCTCAAGTCGAGGTTCGACCCTTGGATTAATATCCCTTCATGTAGCCTAAGGCTCCTAACATATGACCGATGCCTTTGCGACTCAATTCGAGGTTCCTTAAACTAATATCTCTACATATGGTCTAAGGCTCCTAACCTGCGACCAATGCCTTTGTGGCTCAGGTCGGGGAACCTTAGATTAATATCTCTTCATGTAGCCGAAGGCTCCTAACTATGACCGATACCTTTGCTGTTCAAGTTGAGGTTCGACCCTTGGACGAATATCTCTACATATGGCCTAAGGCTCCTAACATATGAATGATGTATTTGCGGCTCAGGTCGAGGTTCGACCCTTAGATTAATATCTCTTCATATAGTCTAAGGCTCCGAACCTACGACCAATTCCTTTGTGGCTCAGGTCAAGGTTTGACCTTTAGACTAATATCCCTTCATATGGTCTAAGGCTCTTAACCTATGACCAATTCCTTCGTGGCTCAAGTCAAGGTACGACCCTTAGATTCATATATATCATAAGCAATCCGAGTTGGAGTTTTGATTCATGGACTCATATCAGACGCATATATGACTTGGTGACCATTAAACCGACACTTGATGACTTGAGGTAGAGGATTAGAAGCCCCAAATTCATTTCGGGTGCCATGATCTCAAGCCGAGGGGTTTAAATGTATGGGCGATAGACATTAACTAAGCCTTACTGACGAAGGATAAAATTCAGTTTCAATAAAAGGATTCAAAGCTGGGCGATTGAACTCAAGGGGCATACAACCCCTGGCTAACACAGGTTAAGAATACTCAAGTAGACTCATTATTGAACTCTTGATTCCTATCCGGCATTCCATGGAAAACTCAATGAAATTTCTGAAGAAATCTCAAGGGATTTTTACAAACTTTTGGTAGCGCTTTCACATGGGGCATTAAATCCAAAAAATCCCAGATGCTCGATTGATCGAAAGCCAAAGTTGGGGCATAGCCCAAGAGCATTGACTCAGTTCAAAGAACGGGACTGGCAAACAAAATCATTGAACCTTCCATCAAGAGCATATGCTCAGAAATTGGGTTACGGCCATGACGACTGCAGAGAATGGAGATACAAAGAAAAGATGATAAAATGAAAATAAAGGAAATAAATTTTTGAAAAGGGGACTTACTATATATGTTAGGCTTCTACTGATAACTTGAAGTGGAAGACCGATAGCACCAAATCTGCAAGCTCTGATTGCGAAAAATTAAAAAAATCGATGTTCTTCAAACTCCGGAGGTGCTAGATATCGATATGAGGGTCGGAAAGATTGTCCGGAATCCTTTGGGGATACAGAGACAATAACTGTGAAGAATTTTTTTCGGAGAAGAGAAGGTCAGATGGGGTTGAGAGAAGATCTCTTTGAAGATTCACAAACACTTCAAAAGCAAGAGCTTGCATGATAATGGCGGAGAATGACCGAAAATGCGGAAAGTCGCTTAAGAATGTAGAAAGCTGGAAGGTGTTTCTTTGATAAGGAAGAATGACAAGGTTGAAAGTGATTCGTCCCTACTTGTAAATGTTATTCGGGATTGTTGTCATCCCTCATGGAGGTTACATATGATTGTAGTTAATTGTCAGAGTAGGTTATCCACTCGTACATGGTCAATATTCCATATTTTTTGTGAGGCCAACATGGTAGTCGATGCCCTTGCTAAGAAAGTTGCATTTAGTTATGAACAGACTATTTGGTGCTTTCAACCACTTGACTTTATTTCCTTGTTTTTACTTCATGATTTTGTGCAGTTGTCCTATTATAGGGTTGTAAAATAATGAGTCATTACTTCCTTATTTTTCTATTAATGACAAATGAGTAGGGGCCTTCTCCTCCATTGACTTACCCAAAAAAAAAAAAACGATAAAGAAGAAATTGGATTTGAGGAGCCAACACGTGGGTGTCCTTGCCTTAGAATCCGCAGAGTTATGTGGCAGGATAATGATGCCATTCGTGCATTTTACCGAAATTCCCTCACTTGAGAAGGAAAAGACTCTTAATTCTAATGCTTTTACCATATTGGCCTTGGCATACTTGAAAGATTGGGGTGAAAGTTACGATTTTGAACTAAGGTCTATCTTGTGCCTAATGAATGGGCCTTGGATAACTGTAATGGATGGTGCATAGGGCATGAAATGTATACATAGAGACGTGGCAATAACGAGAATGCAAACTGAATGAAATAAAAAAAATGTAATAATGCCCAATATTGAGCAAAATAGGTAGCTTTATTTATGATGTGGGATGAAGCCCTTACAATATTGTTGATATAAAAAAAAAACAAAAGAGAGATAAAGAAGACAATAGCTCTAGTAGGGTCGTTTCTCAGGCCGTTATTCCATAAAACGGACCAGCTTGGTGATCCTGGCCAACTTCCTCTTGATAGAGATGAGTGTCTCCCTGGCATGCTTGACATATCCTCGATAGAAGGTGGAATATTCTGATGATGCTTCATCTCACGACAAATCCTTGTCAACAATTCCCAAAGGTAGGCAATCTCCCTAGACTTGGGTTTATAGACTCACATATGGAAGCCGAAGGGTTTATCTCTTAGGAATAAGGAGATAATGATGATGAAGTATTGAGAAGTGGCGACTTGATGGTTATCCGTCCCACTATTAAGTACGAGGTTCTTAGAATAAAGTGAATGTTTAAATGGAATTAATGCATGCATGTGTCGACTCAATGAAGAAAAGAATACGATGTCAGTAAACCCATCCAAAGCACCGAACGTCACACGCCTTTTAGGATTCTCCCATGCACGTAACGCCTGGTGTGGTTTTGTTGGGTGTATTTTAATGCCATACATGATTAGATACATTCTGACAAACGCTCGACAAGATTGAAGGGATTGTAAGACAAGGGTTCTGATGAACGCCAGATGAATGTTCCAATGATGGATGAGATATGTAAGATGGATAAGCTTAAAAAGACCTCAGATATACTCATTAGTCATCATATGAGACTAAATTCATTCTAACAGACACCCGATAAGCTGAAGATGCAATGGTGTTTTGATGAACGCTCGATAAATTGAAATGTTGATGTAAGGCAGAAGTCTTTTGACGAATGTTGGATGTTGTCTTAAAAAACAGTAGATAAGATGTGAGCATAGTCTCTTTTATATCTGCTAAGTTATGAGACGATATGATATGCTCAGGATTCATGAGATGATGACCCCTATATGCCTTCGAGTCTTGACTTGTTAGGCAACACTTATATGTTATGACTTATGACAGATAATGATATGATGTCAATGACTCGTTAGTCAAGCATGTTCATTTTTTTCGACTTTCGATTGATGATAAAGGATATTAAGACCATCTCATTCTGAGACAGGTTCTAGGAAACACATACTCCTAAGGGCACCATATGCCTCTCCATGTGATATGGGGAGGAACTTGATGCAGTTTGACATATATTTTCCTGATTCATCGTCAGTTACATATGTGCACTAATGGTTGATGAGAAGAGACCATGAAGATTTTTTAATTTGAGACAAAACTTTGAGAGATATATACTCCTAAGGTCCCTATATGCCTCTCCACTGGATATTGGAGGAGTTTTGATAAGATGTGATATGTCTCTTTTAATTAGTCGTTGGTTAAGGATATGAGGACTCACAGATGAACTATAAGGAAACCTAGCCATATGATGTTATAATGGGGTAAATCCTTTAAAAGATATAGGCTCTAAGTCAATATTAGGAGTTGGCTTAACCCCAGCGTTCATATCCACCGTCGGTCAAGAAATGCCTTGACTGAAGCCTTAAAGCTTCATGTTTTGAGATTATGCTGAGACTCTCTGGTTAGGTGTCTCGATCTTGCCCTCCTGATCCTGGATGATCGTGCGGCACGTGTCTTGGGTTTCAAGGGAAGACCAGAGATGTTTTTGAGATCGCTCTTAAGGAACCTTGTTCGAGAACGGAGGTAGGTGTTACCAACTAGTGAGAGAGGAATTTTAAGGTGGGTTCGAGACTTACTCGGGTTGGCTAGCGTGGGTGCCCTCTTAGATAACGAAGAAAGCCTAGTAATAAAACTGGTTCGGAATCGCCTCCCTTGGCTTGTATTCTTCTTGTTTTCTGCAATCACACACACATATGGCAAATATTATAAGACAGGTGGCACCTTTTTCTTCTTTGATGAACGTAAACAAGCATGCGCATCCAAAAAGAAGAAGACAAGAAAGATGGGGGAGAGAAGAGTTGAACTGAGCGAGAGCATTAAGCTGGCGAGTAATTGGCCTGACGTGGTAGCAAAATAGGTTCTGCAACTAAGACTGACTCACATGATCACTACTAGATGTCATTACCAATACTGACTAGCTAGGCACGATGGTCACTCTGTCGTGGCAATAAAGCGAGCCAAGTAAAGTGAGCCAAGTAATCCTGACACAACAACATTACGGCTAGACGACATGACTACCATGAAAGGCTAACCTCAATCCCTCTTTGTCGAAAGACAAAGTAGTAGAGTGATGGTTATGAGGAAAGAGAAGAGGAGAACAGACAGAAGGAGGGAGAATAAAAGAAGAGGAGACGAGATGATGAGAGAGAGAGAGAAAAGGGAGTGCAGTCAGCGCTAGGTATTGCCGACTGTGTTAGAAGAAGAGGGAGAAAAAGCAGTCGGTGTTAGGCTTCACCGACTTTATCAGAAGAGAAGCAAGGAAGAGAATCAACTGGCACTAGGCTTGTGCCGGTTGTGATGGGAGAGAAGCAAGGGAGAGAGATCGAGCCGGCGTTATGCTTTGCCAACCATGACAGAGGAGCGAGAAAAATCCAACCGACGCTAGGCTTCGCTGATTATGACAGAAGAGAGGAGAGGGAAATCTAACTGGCACTAAGCTTTGTCGATTGCATTAAAAGAGAGGAGAGAAAAAATCCCCCCTGGCGTTGGGAATGAAAGAAGTAGAGAGAGAAATCCCACTCGACATTGAGAATGAAAGAGAGGAGAGAGAAAACCTCATTCGATGCTGAAAATGAAAGAGAGGAGAGAGAAAATTCCACCCGACGCTGGGAATGAAAGAAAAAGAGAGAGAGGAGAACCAATCGACGTTGAGAATGAAAGAAGAAGAGAGAGAAAGAAGAACCAATAGGTGCTAGGAATGAAAGAAGAAGAGAGAGAAATCCCACCCGATGCTGGAAATGAAAGAAGAAGAGAGAGAGGAGAAGCAACTGGCGCTAGGCTAGCACCAGTTGTGATGGGAGAGAAAGAGATAGAGATGAGAAGAAGAGAGAGAAAGAGAGAAATGAGAAAAAGAGAGAGAAAGAGATAAAGATGAGAAAAAAGAGAGAGAAAGAGATAGAGACGAGAAGAAAGAGAGAGAAAGAGATAGAGACGAGAAGAAGAGAGAAAGAGATAGAGACGAGAAGAAAGAGAGAGAAAGAGATAGAGATGAGAAGAAGAAAGAGAAAGAGATAGAGATGAGAAGAAGAGAGAGAAAGAGAGATAGATGAGAAGAGAAGAGAGAAAGAGATAGAGATGAGAAGAAGAAAGAGGGGAGGAGAGAGAAATTTACTTGCTTGAAGGGTATCAATCATTTTCTTCTCTCTCCTCTCTCTCTCTCCAAGACGTACTCACAGGCTCAAGCAAGAATGGAAATTTCTATTGAATGATCAAATAATGAACCGAGAGGTCTTTACAATTTAGCCTTGCATGTTTATATAGAATTGGGCCCAAACATGGGTGGACACCCAAAAACTAGCTAGAATTGAAGATAATTACAATTTAATTAAATTTAAAGAAATTCTAAAAATGGGTGAGCCTAACAATATGTAAAATTCCATAACAGTCCCTATTGCTGCCCTAGAACTCGCGTGATCTTCCGTGGCTGACTCGGAGGCGCTCTAATGCCCGTTTGATCGAAATATTATTGTTTTCTTACAGGGTTTGGCATGGCGATCGTTTTTATACCAACTTCCAGCCATGAATCGTGTTTCGAACCACGATCATGGGACTTGAAATGTGCTTGAATCTTGAAAGCTTCAAATCAATTGTGAGCTCTTTCCTTGATGTTTCTTCATGATTTCTTCATTGAATCACACTGAACATACCGTCACGATCATGTTGCAACAAACGTAGCTTGATTTTGTGTCAGGATGAAGATTTTATCGTCTTCAGTTTTTGACCAAAAATCTTGAAATCCAGTGGCTGGAATTTACAGCAGTTTCGATGCCTTCGTGTGTGAAATCCAACCGTTCATCGTATGCGAGGTTCAGATCAGAGATAGCCTCGGACCTCACACACATAATGCAATTAGTTTCGTGCCGATCGGGTCTGCGAGCATTGTGATCTGGCTCCTCGAACGAGTTGTGCTGCTGCTAAATTTTCTGCAACTTCCTTCGTAGATCAACGAATTTCATTTAGTTTTTCTCTTTACTTGGGAGTCATCACGGGGCGTACCACATATCAAATTGCTCGTCTTGATAAGACGAACACGCTCTCCGAATTTGGTAGCAATCCGACTTGGAACGAGTGAGCTATAGGCCCTAAAAATGACTGCCCATGACTACAAAACAACCACCTTTAATGGTGTTTTGATGGAGTGAGGCCACACGGGAATAGTGTGCAGCCTACCCCTTTTTCGTATTTTACCCATAACTTTGTCTTGAAGTGCCTGATTGAGCCGACACTTGACCCATAGGAGTTTTCGACCGTGCCGTATCTAATAGCAGTGGTCCCATAGCTGTTGGACGCACCAAAAGTATGACTCTAGTTACAGAGTCCATTTTAGGGCACAAGAGACCGATTTCGCTGAAATTATTTCTTTATGTTTACTGCCTTTGATATGTCTGATCGTGATGAAAATTGGCAGGTAGTCCTTTGAAATGCTGATGAAGATCTTGACCAATTATGGGGCCATTTTGAGACTTTTGGGAATTTCCATTGTTTTGTACACTTTATTGACCTGCTTCTCACTTATTCCTAATCAGGGATCAAGGTGCTGAAAAAGACATTCAAATACTCTGAGGGAAATATGTTTGAGGTATTATAACCCTCACCTTGAAGTTTCATATCATCCGGAGCTGGCTTAATCCATCATTTGTATCCCCCATCAGTTAAGGCCTTTAAAGCTTCATACCATGTATATCACAAACATGATGATCCCTGGTTATGAAAATTGAGATTTCTCTCTCGATATTAGGAATTTACCCATGGAACCAAGACCATTGGATTCTTAACTCGACGCCATATCACTCTTAAAAGGTGTGGCATCATTTGATTTGCGCATAGGGAGAATATGCATCCGCAATATACTAGTGTTGCTGACGTGATTTCCAATAGAAACACAAGAAGTTTGATGCATGTGATCCCTCTCATCTGTGATTAATTTAAGGTGAGATTTGGATTGTTGGGTTCCTCTCCGAGTCTTCTTTCATCTCTCCAAATTTCATGATCTCCATCACAGAGCGGTTGAAGAACTACGAAGATACATTAGTGCTATGCTGCGGAAACTTTATTAATAGGCGATGAGATAACAGATTCCAGATTTTTCTCACCCAATACCTTCATTAAAACTGATGTTCGTGAGTCCAAAATTCGAAATACTATAAAAATGAGCATTGACCATGAGATGGGTGCATTCAAATTCAGTTTGAATGACTATATTGAAGCAACATGGTGAAGATCAATAGTTGAAGATGTAGGATGAAATTAGCGGATGGATAAACATTGAAGATTGTCGTGCTTTCCCGTTAAAGAATGATGATTATTGAAGAAGAATATATAAACTCATCTTGCAATCAGAGAGGGGTTTACTTCAGTCTTAATTTTTAGAGGATTTGACTCTCTTAGACTGAATTATTGTGTTTAACAAGATATCAGGAGAGATGGGTTGTGTACACAGTGTGTGAAGAAACATTCCCCTATACTGTCTGCTGAAACACATCGAGAGAGATAGAGAGAGAGAGAAAAAAAGTTTTATCTTACTTTTCTTTGATCCACTTGAAGCCCGTTCTTGAAGAAGGAGCAGACTCAAGGAATAGTATCTCTACGTTTACATATTTCAACTCAGGTATACAGGCTTATATGCTCAATGTTATTATTCCTTTTTATTATATTTTCTTTCCTAGAAATGAATATATAGGTTTCAAGACCCGAATCAAGGGTATTCGGTCTAGATATAGATTAGTGTAAATTTTAACAAAGGATTAAACCTCTGGGACTGTTCCATTCCCAGCATGTGATATAAAAACTTGTGTTTCTACGATATGGAATGTACGGGAGAATTTGGCCCCGAATGTGATGGTCTCTAGTCATTTATTTGAAGTTTTATGTTTATTTAAATATTTTAATCAATATAAGCATCTCATCTTTTGGAGCATTCAACGATTCGCTAATTTGGGAAACCTGAGAGAAAGAATTGGTCCCTATTGAAATTTGAGTGATTGCATTCCGTCTTCATCTAGAGCTAGCAGTCTTATGGAAGAAAGCAGTGTTCATGTCCCCTTCTTTGAGCCACTTTATTCTAGAACACTGAAATCAGTAGATTTTCTCTTGCTTTAGAGTACACAAGAGGTAGATTTTTTCCTGAAGCCTAGAGTCACTTTCCTGAGGTGTGAGGGGGTGGGTTTCTTCTGTAGATCTAACACTGAAATAGATGATGACAAGGCTCAGATAGGGTCACTAAAAGTTCATGGCAGATTACGACTCTATTGTTTCAATGACACAGGTTCAGGTTTATGCCAAAATATCTGTACAAGCATGCATTGGTTCTTTCTATGTGTGTGTATGTGTGTTTGAGTTTTCTGCATCAATTTTCATTATTGTTTTAGCTATCAAGCAACCAACAAGACGGCCACGTGAAGAAAACCATCTCAAACATCCAACTGAACTGTTAACTAACAAACCTCTCATGTGGTTTTTCTACAAGTACAAAGTCTAAGAGGTGGTCACATGAAGAAAACCATCTCAAACATGCAACTGAACTGTAAACTATTAAACCTCTCTTGTTTTTTCTACAGCTACGAACTCTAAGTAGTGGTCACTGAGGCCGAATCCCCTCTCTTGCATGGAATTCTCATATCCTCAGAACTTGTGGCAATGATGACCTTCATTATCAACAATGATGTGAGAGCTCGATCACATATTGTCGAAACTTACAGAGGTCACCAATAAGAAATTTGTGGCCTCAAATGGTCTGCTTCAGGCAAACAATTAGCAAGTGGTGAAAATGACAATAACCTCCATATTTGGGATCAAAGCTTAGCAAATTCTAGGAACTCACCGCCGCATAGATTAGAGGACCATTTGGTGGCAGTTAAGGCATTGGCTTGATGCCCATTTCAGCATAATTTGTTGGCTTTAGGTGGAGGTGGGGGTGATAGGTGTATCAAATTTTTGAATACGCATATTGGGACTTGCATGAATTTGGTGGATACGGGGTCTCAAGTGTGTTCATTGTTTTGGCGTAAGAATGATAGAGAGTTGTTGAGCTCTCATGGGTTTACTCAGAACCAATTGACATTGTGGAAGTATCCATCCATGGTGAAGTTGGCTGAGCTTAATGGTCATACTTCTAGAGTTCTATTCATGGCCCAGGTATAAAATTTTGATCTCGTGACATTTCAACTTCTGGTTTTGATAATTAGTAGCTTTTCACTTGTTTCTGTTTTTTTTTTTTTTCCTTGAGAAATGTTGTATGTTAAGTTTGTTGTTTCTATGCAGAGCCCATATCGGTGTATAGTGGCCTCAGCTGGAGCTGATGAGACATTGAGATTTTTGCAAGTTTTTGGAGCTCCTGAACTTCTCAACAGCAAGCCTGAAGCTAAGACTTCATTTGGCCCATACAACAATATCAACCAAATCTAATGAGAGAGAGTAAAAGAGGGAGAAGGAGAATGATATGATCCATTTCAAAGCGAGAGGTCTCTACCATAGTTACCGAGAGAGCCCAACTAGGGTGGCGGTCCCGCTCCGGAACCTAGCTCTAGCACTCCGTAGCCGGGATCACGACCGAAACTCGTTCCTTACTTTTTGGGAGCTCGCTCCTATTTTTAGGATTCTCGATCCCATTCACAATGGAGCTCGCTCCCGATACTGCACGGAGTGCGTTCCTTCAATTTTAGGATCTCGTTCCGAAATAAATTAGATTCCTGCTCCTAGAGTTTTAAGAGCGCGATCCCTACATTTTCGGAACTTCATCCCTATTTTCCCGAAACATCCTAAAAGAAACTTCTTAAATAAAATTAATTTTTAAAATAAAATAATTATATTTTATGCCAAATTTTTATAAAAGTGGAGTCTTGCCCTGGGAGCGTGGACTAATCATATATAGAACACGATCCTTCCTTGAATGGAGCTTGATCCTTTCCAAATAGGAACACGATGATTCTCAGATGAGGGCACAATCCTGTTGTCAATGGGACCCTAATGAATATGGGAATATGATCCCATTTGACATAGAAAGTGTTCCAGTTAAATAAGGATCTCGATCTCGATGTATTGGAAAAGCACTCCATGTTCATACAGAATCTCGATCTGTTACTTTTACCCTCACCGGAACTCACTCCCCGAGCTCCAAAGGTTTAAGCAGACGTCGGTCCGACGCTCTCGCTCTCGAAACCGGAGCCATTCCCGCTTACGCTCCTGGTAACTATGGTCTCTACCCATTTTATGCACGTCAGACTGATTGGAGAGAGAAAGAGGTATACAAATTTACACCTCCTTTTTTATTGGAGAGAGCTCATTAATGATTTGTTGAGGGAGGTGAAGGAATATTTCTCCCTAGGGTGATCCTTCACTTCCTTCAACAAATCATTGATGATTTTTTGATCTCATCTTCCTTCATGTTATTCCCTAGGGGGAAAGGTGTGTTGCTCAAATAGAGAAAGTTTCCTCTTTGTATGGTCGGCTTGGGTTGCACTTGTGTTTTTTCATCCATCGAAGCTTATGGTTCAGCAAGCATGTGAATTACAGGATAAAGAAAATCAGTCAATAGATAGTTTGTGTTTCTTGCAATTTTTTATCATTATTGATTTTTAGTTATATTTAATTAACTTGCTTTTTTCAGTTTTTTTTTTCATTGTCCTATTGTGAGGTCTTTCAAGGCTTGGATTATAGAAAAACAGCCAGCAGGGTGAAGACATGCATGAAAGAGATCCATTGAATCGGTCAGTAGAGAAAATACCTCTTTCTTTCAGTTTATATCATTATTTTAAGGGTGCAGTTTGTATAGATCTGAGGCTCTAAACAATCAAAGTAAAGCGCACCTTCAAATAGCGTCAAGAAATGTGGTTTCAATACTAGAAATCTTTATGATAGCCTTAAAATATATTTTCATCTTTAATTATAAAATTTAAAGCTTAAAAAATAGTGTAGATCGAGCACATCTGTGAAAACTTGAAAATCCTAAAAACTGATAGTCCAAGATGCACTATTTCAAAAAATTGAAATCATAGTTTCAAAGAGCACTAAGTGGGTCCTAAGCGACTTGGGGGGTCCAGGCCACCCAGTGCCCAGGCGGGCGCTCAGAACCTGGGTGGCCCAGTTGAATCCAAAAATGATTCTACAGTTATATATAGTATAAAATATAATAATTATGTATTTAGGGCACATCGGAATTGAAATTATACTACACATTAGCACACACTCCATGAGCATAACCATAAGTCGGTCTATAATCCATATCGAATTAAAGCTTAAAATTTATCATTCATAATTAAATCAAAGTTCAAAGTTTAATAATTATTCAATATTCATCATTCATCATCAGAAAAATTAGGGTTTGCTGCATTAGCATCATATTCATCAGAATTGTCACCCTCCTCGACATATTGATCGTCCTCCTACGTCTCTTCTAAATCTGCCTCTTCTTCCTCATCTTCCTGCTCCACCCTCATTCTCTGTTCAGAAGATCTAGTGGCTCTAAGAGGGTCAGTTGATGTCCCTGAAGCATCTATGACCATGTCCCATGTTAATCCTTCATGTCCCTCGACCTCATCATCATCAACTAACCACTCCATAGTATTGTCCAAATTTTTTTATCCGATGGGGTCTTTCTTATCTCTCTTAGCAAACCTGTCCTTCAAGAATCGATTCTACTTGACATAAACTAGGTCATTGAGCCTCTTTGATTCAAGCAAGTTCATTATCTTTGTATGAATCTAACAAAATCAAATGAAACTAATTAAAATCTATGGTTCATTTATTATTAATACAATTATACAAATTACCATTACGGTCTTACCCCTTCAAAAGTATTCTAATTGTGCTCACAACCAGATGAGGAAATGGTTAGGTTTAAGATTCGAATGGCCAACTTTTGTAAATTTGCAGAACGACACCCAGGTTGGCTCCACCAATGAGCTGCACAGACATAGAATGAAATCATAAATAAATAATAAAATTATAAAAATGAAATTTGATTACTTGAACTTGATGAACTTAAGAATATTATTACTACGGTACCTGGATCAATTTTGGTCATTTGCCTCATCGTCATTGGACTCCCAAAAGACTTTAATGAGTACTTGTAATTTACAGCTCATCAGCGCATATAATATCTTGGATATCAGGATCAGGGACGAACACGTCTACACACTTATTAAATCAAGTCATTTGTGTGTATATCCTTGTCAACATAAAAAAAATTTGGGTTCAAATAATAACCAGCTGCATGCAATGGCCGATATAGCTGCTTATCCCACTTCTCATCAATAATCTCCAAAGCAGGTTTATAGCAGTTCTCATCATTATCAAAATTTTGAGCTCTCTCTCTTTTGCATTTCTCCGTAACCTCATATATATAGCCCATAGAAGGCTTGTTATTATCAATCATGCGAAGGACTTTGACAAGAAGAAAAAATGCCTTAAGAGCACCCTTCACGCATCACCAAAAAGCCTTGGAAATGATAATATCTCTCACTTTCTTCCCAACCTGATCCTTGGACCACTTGCATGCTCTCCAGTCATTCGAGGTAAACATCCGCCTCAATTGCACTCTCTTCGAATATATTTTATCTAAGCATAAGTACCATGTCGCAAATCTCATGACTCCAGACCTCGCAATTTCTTTTTTCTTTGTAAATCTACATATCATGCTAAGGGTGAGATGGTGGCCATAAATGAAGTTTGTACCTAACTTTGCCTTCTTCACTGCACTTGATATCTCGATTAAACTGCCAATAGCCTCAAGTATGAGGTCTATACACTGTGTTACACATGGTGTCCAAAATATCATAAGATAAGCTATGCACAACAAATTAGCTACAACAACATTAGGAGCAACATTGTCTGTGACAACCTATGCAACAAGATGCTCTCCAACCTCCTTGATTCCCTTCTCTATAACCTAGAATATGTAATGGGCATCATGGATGTGATCAGAGGCATCAATAGACCTCAAAAAAATAGTCCCTAAAGGATAATTCACAAGCAAATTCATCTGACTTCTTCTCTTCCTATCACTCCAAGCAACAATCATAATAAAAACCCCATACTGAGCCCATGCATCGTTCTTAACTTCTACAGGTTCCTTCGTGACACGCACCACCTTTTTCAAAAGTGGTTGTGAAGGCTCATATGGGGTTGGGGGTTTCATCCCAAACTCAAATTGGCCAATTGCCTCTACAGCAGAATAGTAGCTGCTTAAGCGAGCGGTATTGAAAGGAATACCCGCCTCATCAAAACATGTAGCAAGGCAATAAACAACTCTATCTCTCTCTCCTTCTTCATTCTATTTTCAATAGTGGTTTGCTTCTTTGTTTTTTCTCCTGCAACCTCAAGGTCAAACCGAGACAAAAACTATACATAGGGCCTCTAACCCGAGTCTTCTTACTCTCAGAACCAGAACCAGAAGCAATTACAATTGCCTTTCCCTTACCCCTAATAATGGATTGTTCTCCCTCTTGACATCCCTCTCCAATCCCATCCTTATCACTATCATCATCATAATTGACCCGAACCCCAGACCTATTATCTGCTATAGAGGCAAAACTCTCATCTTTTTTCATCTTCACCATATTCCAAAAATTAGTTATTTCCTCTTTAACAACATCAAGAGTCTTTTTACATGGGGCAACATCCCTCCTGATCTCGGCACGATGTTTCTTGGCCCCCTTTTATATCCTTCTCACAAAACTTGCATCTTGTGCAATTTTTATCATTAGGATATGAGTTGTAACCATATTTTCAACTGGGATCATCATTCCTATTATATCTCGAAGAAGACATCTCAAAATAATGAAATATATACGAGTAATAAAAATCACTTACTTTGAGTTTAATTACTCAATCTCCAAACTTCCACTTCAAAGATGCTTCTAAGGACTCAAAATCTTCTAAAATCCCACCCAATAGATTTATAAAACATCAACAATTAAATCTAATATCAATGAAAAATGTTTTTCTCATAACTTTGAGAAACCCTTCGATTCTAAAGTAATCACCAAAAAATTATTTTTGGGAGGCTTTCTCTCTCTAAAATGGGCTCCAATATGTTTTTGGTTTCAAATGGACCTAAAACACCCATTTTTAGCCCTATAGTATAAGAAAAAAAGAAAACTTCCCTTTGAAAATTGTTTTCCCGCTCTAGGAGAGGCGCAGTCCTTGGGTGGCCGCCCAAGTCTAGGCGTTGAGCGGCCGCCTAAGCGGTTTCTTGGGCGTCTAGGCGAGCGCCCAGGGACAACCGCTTTTTTAGGGTGCATAAGCCAGGGCGATGCACCCAGGCCCCCAGATCCGCCAAGGCGGCCGTCCAGGCTTGAAATCAATTTTTTCCTCATGTCCATGCATCTTGATGTCGAGATGATCAGTTTGAGGATATTTGGGCATCAAAACAACCTCTTCTAGTGAAATCTTTGAGGGTGGGCTCTAATTTGATTGTTTAGAGCCTTGGCTCTATATAAAAAAATCCTGAAAATTGATTGTTTAGATCGAGTAGATCTATAAAAACTTGAAAATCCTAAAAATTCACAGTCCAAGATGCACTATTTCCAAAACCTGAAATCCATTTTTCTCATGTCCATGCATCTTGAGGTCGAGATGATTAATTTGAGGATATTTGGGCATCCAAACAACCTCTTCTAGTGAAATCTTTGAGGTGGGCTCTAATTTGATTGCTTAGAGCCTCAGCTCTATATAAAAAAAAGTAATATTATTGCTTTTTTGTTATTTATTAACTTATGCTCTTGTTTTTCCTTTGTCTTCTATGAGGTCTTTTCGAAGCTTGATCCATGATCAGTCATGTCTGTATGAATGTATGAATGTATGAATGTAGAGAGCTGAAGAAAGCAACTTTCCCTAATGGGAAAGCTTTCTATACTTCCCCTACAATATAAAAAAACTATCCTCCCCCTCCTTTTTAACCGTTGATTTGAAATGGGTGGCTGATATCATTTGAGTGAAGTTGTCATAAAAATAGGTTTATGGGCTCAACCGGTTGCCTAAAACCTTTCCCCAGTTAAATGGAAGGAGCAAGCTCCCTATCTCTCCCTCTCCTCTGTCTCTATCTCTCCTCTCTCCATCTCCTTCTCATCCTCTTTGGATGATAGAGGAAGTTTTCTCTTCTCTATGAGACCCAACGACTCTTCTCTCACTCTCACTGAAGCTTTGCAGACCCAACGGCTCTTTCTCTCTCAAACCTCATCTTTTTGTGGACCCTCGTTTCTCTCTAATAGTGGCATAGAACTATTTTCTCATTTTCTATGTAACCTCCCAAAGTTGATTTCTTTGTATTGAGGCAGCTGAAAAAAAAAAAAGAACGAGCTTTTGGTGATTTGTAACATCTAAACAAAGTTTGACATGCTTATGGTTCATTTAGTTTGTGAAGAATGAGTTTGATAGTATTCTTTCTTTTTTCATGGTGTTTACTACACAGTTTCAATGACCTTTGTATGACCAATGTATTAGGATATATTTTTGTGCAACATTATTGCTTGGAATCCTATTAGGATATATTTTTTAGCTTTATGCAACATTATTGTATAATGAGTTATGGACTCCCAAGAAGCAAATTCTAAAAAAACAATTATTGAAATGCAGACCTTTGGGCTTTATGAGATGGAGCAGGATGAGAGGATGCGAGTTATGATAATGTCATAGCAATTGGGGATGGTGCAATGAGGTCCCACTGTTTTGTGATCAACAAGACGATAGTGGGCATCAAGGTAGCAATATAATGAAAAAGTAGAGAGGAAGAGATTGGAGTATGAAGAAGAAGCAACTTGTTCGAATCAAGGTAGCAATATAAAGGATGTCATGCCTAGCCAAAGTTATACACCATGGACTAACCCAAATATCTTTATACTTGAACCACAATGTACTCGAATAAAAAGGCGGCCTGCCACTGTAAGAAAGAAAGCACCATGAGAGGAGAAGACAAGTACGAGGAAGTGTTTTGTTTGCCAAAATGTTGGGCATGATAGGCGTACTTGTCCAACTTTTAGAACTCAAGGGTAAAATTATAATTATGCTCACGACCTAACCAAGTATCCACCACTTAGGAAACAGTCCACCGCAAGACGATCAAAAGGCATCAAAATCTTCAGAATCAAACAAGCCTCAAGACTACGATGATCGATCGTCTCAAACACCATCACAAGCATCCGAAAAAGCTTCATAGATGTGGCAATGGCGAAAGGCCCTTCAGAAAGGGATGGTTTTATCATTAGCACAAAAGGTTTAAGGGGCATTTTGGTCTTTATTCCTAAATTCGGGATTTTATTGTTATTTATTTTAATTGTAATTAGATTTAGTTTTGAGCATCCACTCCTGTTTTGTGGATCTTCTATAAATATAAACCTAGGGCAATTGTAAAAGAGTCGGATCATTCAATAATGAAATAGAGGCATTAAGCTTGTTTCTACTTGTCTTTTTGCTCCTAACTATTGAATCTAGCACCGAAGACAGAGAAAACTTTTAACCATGCGGCTCAAATCCCTCTCTTTCTCTTCTTTTTTCTCTCTCTTCACTTATTACTTACTCCACGTAGTAACTCGTGCTAGTGGAGAACACACGGTCGCATCTTTCTCCCCTCGCATCTTTAGCGTAGGCATTGTAATATCTACAGTAACGTATAGCACCCTGCTATCCTACATACGCGCGACCCAATACCCCTCAAAGTTAATCTAAGAATTCCAGCCCTCAGATCATTGCTCTAACTTTCTCTACATACAGTCGAGTTGAGTTGCGAGATATGTATACGCTCTCTCCCTCAGTCACTCAGGAGGAGTCTTCCTGAGTCTAAAAATCAAGAGGGCTCTAATCCTTTGATTACTCTAATCAACCGGGAGTACAACATTCGCGTGGAGAGGGGATCTTCATCACCTCTCTCCCTTATTCCCTCCTTTCGTCAACCAACCTCATTTGAGTAAGCCACTATAGAGGAGTACAACCAAGTCTGTATTGTAGCTTTCAGTGAGAGAGAACAAAGCAATGAGTTGAAAAGCCTGAGGAGAGTCTGTATCCAAACCTCACTGGCAGACAGTCGGAGGGCTTCGTAATTGTTCTAAGAAGGCAAACTTTCATGGTGTGTCCTGAACCCCAAAATGGCGAGGTAAGCGCCGAAACGCCCCCTGTCGTCAACTCTCTCTTAATTGGTTCCTATCGACACGTAGGAGAGCACGAGTGCAAAATGCGTGAATCCTCCACGGTTGTTTGAGAGAGGATTTTTCCCATCGTCCACACGAAGAAAAATCAGGTCTGACCAGCATCATTAATAAAACCTTCTTTAAGAGCAGAAGAGTGAGGCCTACACACATTCATCATACCCTAATAAAATTCACGTGTAGGTCCCTTAAAGCCCACCACCAAAAGGTTATCCTTGAAAATGATCTGAAGGGATTGCAACATAGTTGTTTTTCCCATTTTTGCCAACGTTCTTCTTGTCTAAGATTTCCTGAAAGACAACAATAATCAGAACACCATAGTCTATACCCATATCGTCCACCATTTTCGCAATTTTGACTGTTTCTGGGTTCCCCTGTTTATCTTTAACTTCAAGGACAACCCTAGGGTCAACTGGGTTCCCACGAACCTCTTCTACACCAGTAAGAAAGAGAGTTGGCATCATCTCAAACTGAACCACATTCAGGGGAGGAGAAACATCAACCTCCAACATAGACAAACCAGGATCCAACAAGACATTATCATCCTCGTCTTCATGAACTACATTCTATCCATGTCTCTCATCATTTGCAATATCAATCTCCTCACCATCGTCAATCAATAGTGGAGGATCCATCTCTACTAGGTCAATAACGATTATTGCCAGGGGGTTCACCTCAAGGGGATAAAAAGAAAGCTTAGGGAAACTGGTTGGCCCTTTCTTACTGCACGTCTATATAGAAGAGGATACACGCTACCCTGTAAAAGAGCCACACCTTGTAACAACACTGAATGACCAGCAAAGATGCAGTGCACCGCTACCAAATAAGCAAAAGAACAACAAAGAGTCCACAATCCTCCCTACCCTCCAAAGTAAGATCTCCACAACCACCCTTCAGATCTTTTGCTGGTTTGAAAAGGGAAGGAAAGGGCTGGTAAGGTGTCTCGATCTCACCCTCCGGATCCAGATGTTCTAGTGGCACGTATCTCCGGTTTCTGGTAAACCCGGGATTTGAGATCACTCTCTCAAAACCTTGCTCGAGAGCAAGGGCAAGTATACCAACTGATGAGAGAGGAATTGACAGTGGGTTTGGGACTTCCTCGAGCTGGCTCGCGTGAGCGCCCTCTTAGATCACGAAAAAAACCCCCAGCTGCTTTAGCTGGTTCGGAATCGCCTCCCTTGACCTGCAATCCTCTTATTTTCTGCCCAATACTTCTATGGTTAATTTGTAAGACAAGTTGGTCAAAGAGACCCACCCTTGTCTTCGGGCAACATACGTTTAGGCGAGAGGGTGATGAAGGGTAAGGTTTACATAAAGATAGAAAAGAGAAGAAAACTTGACTACGGGGCGAGACTAGCATGACAGCTGGGAAGTGATCGACTCGAAGTAGTAGCAAGATGGGAATAGTTATTAAGACCAGCACGATGGCAATACTACTCGAAACCAAGACTGATCTGGTGATGCTAGGCTAAGTCTACCCTCAGTCAAATGAAAAGAGAAAAGAGAATGAAAAGAAGACATGAGATAACAGAGAGATGAGGTCCAGATGGCTCGAGGCGTTGCCGCTTACGATTGTGGAGTAGCAGCGTCATGGCCCTTCGGTGGAGCTCGACGCTACTGCTCATGGCTAGAGAGTGAGAAATGAGCTACAGACAGCGCTATGTATTGTCATTGGCAACATAAGAAGACAACAAGCCCCCGTGCGGGAAGCGATAGTCTCTGATGAAGCATGCAACGATGGTCATTCGTGAAGCACGCATCGGTAGTCCTCGTGAGATGCACGATGATAAACGTGGGACACATGAAAGACGATGATGAACACTAAATACGCGAAGGACGCTTTGCAGATGGCAATAGGCATTGTTGAGGCCTCTAGTAGGCAGTGAAGGGTATCACCGTCCATTATAGACTCGCAATAAGAAAAGACCCCTGCAGGTGGCAATGGGTTTCGCCGTCTTGATTCTTCACTGAGATGTCAAAGCTACGTTTGTGGACGGCGATGGGCAGCGCCATCTACAGGCCTCACTGAACAAAAGCGATAGAAGAAAAGGAGGAGGAGGAGACTCGCACATTGCGCTGCCATCCCCATGCGCGACCTATGTAATCTTAGGGGAGCCATGCACGGCACTGCCACTGCCGTGCATGGCCCCTGCGAGGAACTCAGACAGAGAAGGAGGGGGAAAGAGAGGAAAGAAGAGAGGGGGAAGAAGAAACAGAAAAGAAGGGAGAGAAGATTTACCTCGAACTTAGGGGTACCGATCAAAAGTTTCTCTCACCTCACTCTCTCTCTCAAACGTGACCCAACAATGAGAAGAAAGATAAACTTGTATTAAGTAAAAACTCTTTCTTTTGTGAAAGGTTGAGTCCTCTGGTGCGTATAATGTTGTACGTATATATAGAATTTGCCCCAAACATGGGTGGATGATTAAAAGTAACCCTGATTGCTGAAAATTAAGATTAAATTGAATTAAAAGAATTTAGAAAATAGGGTGCAAAATGACAGATTTTCCCTTCCCAATAATTCGTAGAATTTCAAAACAGTCCTTGTGTTGCCCTAGAACTTGTATGATCTTGCATGGCTGATCAGGGGTTGTTTGATGCCCCGTTGATCGTAAGATGATTGTTTTATTATAGGGCTCATCATGGCGATCGATTTGATACCCACTTCGAGCCATGGATTGTGTTTTTAATGCATGATCATGTGACTTGAAATTTGAATGGATCTTGAAACTTCGGATCGATAGTGTACTCTGCCCTTGATGTTTGTCGGTGATTTTTTCGCAGAATTACACTGAGCATGCCGTTACGATCGCTAGGCAACAAAGGCAGCTCGATTCCGTGCCCGAACGAAGATTTTGCAACTTTTAAATTTTGGTCAGAATCTGGAATTTCGGCGGCGAAATTTGCAGTCTCTTCTTCGGCTTTGTGTTGAGAATCCAACTGTTCATCACATACGAGGGGTTCAATGATAACCCGAGACCTTACGCATGCGATGGAATTGGTCTCGTGACGAGCAGGCTCGCGAGCGACGTGATCTGGCCGCTCAAGCGAGGCACGATGCTGTTGAATTTTCTGCACTTTTTTCACGGATCAACAACTTCTCTCTAGCTTTTCTTCGTGCTCGAGTGCATCACGGGGCGTGCCACATATCGAATCGTTCGTCATGACTAGACAAACATGCTCACCAAATTTGAGTGTGATTCGACTTGGGATGGGTAAGTTATGAGCATCGAAAGTTACTGGTCCTGATTGTCCCTTCCATGGCGTGGAATTGCAGGGTGGCCGCACGGGAATAGTGTGCGACCCCTCTTGTTTCACTCTTTTTCTTATAACTCTTTCCTAGAGTGTCTACTCGGGCTAAAATTTGACCCTTGGGTGTTTTTAACCATGTCGAATCCAATGGTAGTTATAAGGGTCGTTTCAGCATGCTAAAGGCCGATTCTGCTGTAACTGTTTCTCAGTTTGCACTGCCGTAGACATGTCGAAATGCTACGAAACTTGGCAGGAGACTTCCAAGAGACCTTATGAAGATTTTGGCCTCTTCTAAGACTATTCTGAGACTGTTGAAATTTTCAATGTTTACTAGGCTTTATTGAGCGAGGGCCCCATGTTGATGAAAAATACCTTCCAACAAGGATGTCTCACAGTCCTTGGAATCTAACAATATCAAAAGGGCGACAGCCACAGCTACCAAAGAGGCTACACTTAGTACCTATGGTGGCAAAGAGCCACTTGGCACAGATGCACTTGCAAGCCTACTATTTAATGGTGGCAATAGATTTGAGACCTTTAGAGCAGTTAAGTTTGATGGTCCCGCATCACAATCTTTTACACCATCCAAGACCACATTTAACTTTTCCAACCTCTTTTCCCTCAAAAAAATCTTCCATAAAATCCGGGAAGCGGCCAATAGGAATACAACGCTTTTTTTAAAAAAAAAAAATTTTAAGTCGTTACGATGTAATTGACCTCTATACATGGGATGAGGTCGCCGTCTTGGCTGTTTCCGGCGAACCACTAGCGAAACCAACTTCCTATTGACCCTGAGGCATCCATCTGCTTCATAGGTGCATCACCTTGATGACGAGAGATCACCTTCCACACATTCTCCTCAACCTCCATATTCCATTCCTCAACATGGGTAGCTACATAGAGACTTGTCTTCATAGCTGTCTCTACTTCAAGAGTAACATTAATAAAAAGAATTCTTGACCTACCTACAAGCTTGCCGTTCTTGGAAATGAATCCCCGTGTAGCTTCTAAATTCTAATTCTGACACACCTCAAATCTGAACCATTAAACAAATCTCGATCCAAATCACATAACTCTCCACAAGAATTGGCCAACTTATGAATTATCCAGCATCCAAGTGTGTAGAGGGATGTTGGACATCCTAATCCACATACTGACCTTACTCGTGCAAGACAAGTGAGTTGAAGGTTTCCATGGGTCCAGAGAAAAAAGCTTACCTCTTACTCGACAAAAACGATTTTTTAAAGCCATCCACACCTCCTCCTTTACCCGTAGCAGAAAAACGACCTTACTTCCTCATAACTTTCACTTCTAGAGCGTAGGATAGACCCCAACCTCATTTAGCCCAATCACTTAATCCAAAAGTATCATTTAAAGGAGGAGAGATAACCAACAATGGGGATCTTTCCATTTAGCAACAATCCCCCTTCCAAATCATAGTTAACCATCATCAAAAGAACCAAACACCCATCCTCATCTCATGTTTCCTCCCTGGCCTCCATCTATCAAGACCTCAAATTTACATCTCTCCCCTCACATTTTCTCCTTGTATTGAGATCTCTAAAAAAAAAAAAGAGAGAGAGAAAATTCACTTTTTTTTAAGATCTAAAGATAACATCGCAAAGCTAACTGTCGTATATTCTTTAGCAAGCCAGAATTAAGTGTTGAAAAACTCCCAATCCAAATAATTTTCTTTGAAGTAATACATATAATAATTATTAAGTTAATCCTAGTTCAAAACAAATTGTTTAGGTAGCTTTGTCTCCCAAGGGAGTAAGTGGACCATATGCTCTTGGGGCAGCATAGTGCATGCACTAATTAACTCAAACTTGGTGTTCAAAGTGGCGAGAAAACTTTTAAAAATAGAAAAGTACCATGTCCATATTATAGCTAGCAAATCTATGTTTAAAACACAAGTTTTTTTAAAAAATCCTTATTTTTTTGAAATCCATTAAGAACTCCAAGTTTTGTTTTAAAAAATCTTCAAAAAATCATGGTTTTTTTTACAGAACCGATATAAATCTGTTTTTATCTTTTTGTAAAAATAGTCTTAAAAAAACATTTCTTCCCTGTAAATTTATTTATTCATTAACTTAATATTACTGAATTTTGGTTCAAAGATAAATACATTAATAGTAGGACTAAATTATAAATCTTGATTTAACGAAAAATTCCATCAAAAATTGCATCAATAAGTTCTCTTAAAAAAGTGTACAAAAAATATAAGCAATATATCCTTCAAAAACTAAGACATCAAAATAGCCGTATATCTCACAATAATATGTAGAGTTAGAAGAATGGTAATTAAATGAAAACATTTTTGTTTTCTTAAAACTCGGAACATCTTTATAAATAGCATAACAAGGCGGCTAGGAATTCAATGTCATATTCAAATTTGCTTAAGCATTTTGTTGCTTTCCTTATGTATGGAGAAGTTTGATTAATTTCATGCATTTTTTTTTATGTTTTTATTTCATTGGTGTATACAAAGATAACATTTTGAATGGGCCACTACTTTACATATTTGGATCTTTGTGCTTTATTTTAATAAACTACAATCCTATACTGAGGGTCTTTCTTTTTTTTAATTTCTATGAACAATAATCATATACCTTGGTTTATAGTTATTGTCGTTGTCATTTCATTTTATGCCGCCAATCTATCATATGTTTTGTGTTGTGACAACATAATAAGCATTGTTGTTGGATTTATTGAGAGTTTAGACAACATGTTATCCAATATTACCTTAATGACACTAGGTAAGGCTATAAAATTGTTGTTCAATGACTTCAATGTATTCTACAATAAGTCCAAATCATAATCTTATGCTGCGTTGTTTTTATATATCCGAGTTTTTTACTTTATTTTTTGAAGCAAGTCTGAAATATTCACGATTTTTATAACTTACTCTATTTTTGAGCGATCTGCATTTTTTACCTAATTTTTCCCTTCGACTTTTTAAAATAAAGTCTGATTTTATTACCGTTGTTTTGGTTTGTCGATATATTATTATTCCACAACTTCCTTACTATGGTCGTGGACGGTTGGAATGGTGCACAAACACCCTTCAAATGGTAGAAGAGTTTGCACAAGGCTATATGGCAAAAAATTATTCATATTTTGAAGTGTATGGACAAATTTCCCTAAAAACATCGTGTTTCAAAATTGAGTACGACATGATATTTACTTAGGGGTAACCGCTCCCTCGATAAGTGAGACGGACTCGAATTTCCTTCCCATAATAGTATGATCCCGCATGATCATACTGTACATTAAATCTCATGGCAAACGAGATATTTTTGAAATTTTGTTTAACATTTGGTTTTTTGAGATCCTACTAATGATGATTAGATGATCATTAAAACTTAAAATGTAGAATTACGTATGTACCTCAAAAATCCATCGAAAAATATTGTTTTAATGTTGAAAAACCCTTTAATGGATATCTCCCCATCAAGATGTATGAATATGAAAAGAAAAAGTTTTGAGTCCCAAAAATAGTGCATCTTTCTAAACATTATCTAGGCCCTTTATTTTCAAGATTTTCATATGTTTATAGATCTACTTGATTTTAACTATTTTTAGAGTTTAAAATTTTATAATTAGATATAAAAATAGATTTTTCAGATAATTCTAAGAATTTTTAACACCAAAATTACATATTACGATAAAGTTTGGAGTTGCGCCTTAATTGGATTGTTTAAGGTTGCAACCTTATAGAAACTGCAATAAAAAATAAATGGATTTTGAGTTCTACCGACTTAGATCCTAGATCAAGGTTCATTCACACCAGGTCGGGTAGCTGCACATCATCCGCTTGAAACATTTACACCTAAGAAGAACCATGCATGCATAATTGCCGGCTGGTACTTCCACTTATGTCATGGAAGATGATTAGATGATCATTTAAAAAACAAAATGGATTTTGAGTACTGCAGTACTTAGATCTTGCCCTAGAAAAATTAGAAGTCCCTAATTCAATATCAAGAAGCTAATCTTTTAAGGGTGAGGTTTGTATAGAGCCTAGGCTCTAAACAATCAAATTAGAGCCTACCTTCAAATAGTATCGAGAAATGTGGTTTTAATATTGGAAATCTTTGTGATAGTGTTAAAATATATTTTTATATTTATTTATAAAGTTTAAATCTTAAAAAATAGTGTACATCGAAACATCTATGAAAACTTAAAAATCTTAGAAATTGACGGTCCAAAAATGCATTACAAAATACTCTATTTTCAATACTTAAAATCCATTTTTTTCTCATGCACATGCATCTTGATGTCGAGATGATCAATTTGAAGATATTTGGGTATCAAAACAACCTCTTATAGTGAAATTTTTGAGGTGACCTCCAATTTGATTGTTTAGAGCCTAACTCTATATAAACTTTTTCCGTTTGGAAATTTTAGAGAAATTATCACAAATATCCTTAATTTTCGTATATTTAGAAAAAAAACCTTTAACTTTCCCGTAGAAACGAAAATGCATTGTTTGCAAAATCGGCCGATCTAACTGCTAACCGCCCGGTTAGATCGGAACCGATCAGTGGGCGGTTTATGTTTTGGGCGGTTAGGGTGATCAACCGGTATTTTTAAAAAAAAAATTCAAAAAAATGTATATAAATTCTCAAAAATAAAGAATTTGATTTGTAATGTATTTTTAAATATTATTTACATTATGGTAAAGATTAAAAATTGTTTTGGTCATTAATACTCACTTTTTTATTTTCTCACTTTTTTTAGAAAATTTTAAAAATAGCCATTGAAAAATATAAAATGGGTTAAAATCTATTTTTTTCATTAATATTCAACTTCACTTGAATGTTTTTTGTTTTAATCATTATTTATATTTTTTTAGATTTTAGTAGATTTTTTTTATATTTTATATTTTTATTTTTTGACAACCCAATTAGTGAGAACCCAGTTAGGCCTGTTAAACCACTTCTAAGCCCATGTCCGGTTGATTTTGTGAACATTGCTAAAATGTTATACGACATTTTAAATATTGTAAAAACTAACCCATGTTTTACCGTATTTTAAGCACCTTAAAAACTAACCATGTTTTATCGCATTTTAAGTACCTTAAAAACTAACCCATGTTTTATGACATTTTAAGTACCATAAAAACTAACCATTAAATACAATAAAACCACCGTTAAAACTAACCTATTGGGTACCGTAAAAACTAACTTTATATGACACTGGAAATGCCGAAAACACTGGAAATGCCGAATATTTATCTCTTTCATTGTTTATATTTTTTTCTTTCATCTTTTTATGCTTATCTCTTCTTTCTTTTTTAATTCTGTTTTTAGTATTTATCTCTTTCTAGTTCTTTTTAATACTTATCTCTTTTTTCTCTCTCTAATTATTTTTAATATTTATCTCTTCATTCTCTCTCTAATTTTTTTTATCTCTTTTTTCTCTCACTAAATCTTTTCTCTCTCCGAGGAGATTTGTCTGACAACATGTGTGTACTTTACCATCCCTTATAAAATCTCCCTTCAATCCCATCTCGTATGAAAATTAGATGGAGTCAGATTTGTATCACGTTGGAATCGTATTTGTTGAGTTGATGAAGTAAGTAGAGAGAGAAAGAGTGTTAGCGAGAAAAAAGATTTAGAGAGAGAAAAAAGAGATATTATTAAAAAGAATTAGTGAGAGAAGGAAAGATAAACATAAGATTTGTATCATGTTAGTTGAGTTGATAAAGTAGAGAGATGAGTTGATAAAGTAGAGAGAGAAAAATAGATTTGTATCAGGTTAGTTGAGTTGATAAAGTAGAGAGATGAGTTGATAAAGTAGAGAGAGAAAAATAGTTAGTGGGAAAAAAAATTTAGAGATAGAAAAGAGATAAATATTAAAAAAATTTGGAGAGAGAAAAAACATATAAATATAAAAAATAAATAAAGAGATGAAACCGATAAATGTGAACTGGATAACAAATTCGTTGAGCGTGTTAATTAAATGACCGTACAGGCGAGGTTTATGAAATTGAAAGTTTTTGTTTCTAAATAGACAAAGTATATTTGTGGTAATTTTCCAAAATTTTATTTTCGGAAGCACCGTATCGTTTGGCCCTTTAAAAATAGAGCGAGAAAAATGGACCTCCGTACATGACAACGAGAGCGTGTGGATCGTCGTCATTCACACGATCAATCACAAAACCTTTGTCCAAGTAAAGTGACCTCAAGCCCTTTCTCTCTCGTCGCCTTAATGGATAAAAAGGGCGATTGAATTGCTGAGCGGGATATCTATGGCGGATGCTGTTGGAGTTTCTCACTCCTCTGCTTCTCTCTATCCTTTGCTCCTCCCTATTTCTTGCACCAATTCTTCCAGGGTCTTCTATCATCAAGGATTTTCATCAAGGTACCCATCGTTCTCTAAGTATGTTCAGCCACGGAATCATGCCAAATTCATCTTGAGCCGCAGTAGAACTTGTTCTTTCAAGGTACTCTCTCTGTTATGATCCTTCTTCAGTTGCCTGGTTTTGAATTTTAGTCCTACTGTTGAGCCCTGCTTGTTAGCTTCTTGTTTTCCTTTTATCTCTATTGAACTTGTTGAACTTAGTCTATGGGGTTTCTATTACTAAGAAACTATCCATGAAATTCGTCGTAATTTTTTGTTTTTCTTTTGTGCTTGAGCTCAATTTTCATATTGTTTCGCGATGGTTTAGCTGTATTTGGATGTTTGCTCAGTTGATCCAGAGGTGCAAGTTGGAAATAGGTGGTGGAATTCAGACCATTCAATGATGAGTTTGCACAATTTCATGGATACCTTGTCTTTCTTTATTTCTTCACTGAAATAGATGTCTTGTTTCTTTAGGCACTCTTCCCCTTCAAAAATCACTTTAGCCTGTTCTTATACTTTTTTTTTGGTAGGTAATTTACATTTTTCAAAGTGCTTACACCACATCCATGATACCCTGTTTCACGAAGAACACCCCTTTTCCGTGTTCTTGGTGCAAATTCTCTCTCTAATTTATTCCTTTCTCGGAATATCAGTAAAACAGAAAAAAATGTTTCAGCCAAAAAATCACCAGGAACAATTTCATTTTGTGACACTATATCGAAGCCTTGTGTATACCGATTGTAGGGTACTCGGGAACCCCTAGCTTGCGGAACCTGGAATCCCAAATACCGGGATCCCACCCAAGATCGTGTACATGATTCGCTAAATGCGAAGTAGATGAATACAACTATAAATCGAATGCAAGAAATAAAGAAAACATAAAAAGGATACCACCATAACATACGATTTACGTGGTTCACCCTATAGGGCTACATCCACGGCCTTGGCAAGTAGAAATCCACTATATCAATGAAGATTAAAGTTTTGGGTTACAAGACATAATACCTCACTCTAAAGATCGATAAAAGACCATCACCAATCTTCCCTTCTAAACTCGCTTTCCCAACCGAGCAACACCATCGATCAATACCTTCTTTTCCACCATAATACCGCTACTGGAAAGATAACCTCGAGAGCAATCGAGAGACTTTCTCTCTCTAGCCTTACCAACCCAAAACTCATGGGAAAACTGATCTTCTTTCCCACCGCAATACCGCTATCGGAAAGATAATCTCGAGAGCGAGGGACTTTCTCTCTCTAGCCTTACCAATCCAAAACTCATGGGAATACTGCCTCTCTCTTGGAGATCCATTCCCATAGCCCCCAAAGGGGGGTGACCCTAAAAAGGATGGGTAGTATGCCTTCATTGAGCCTCTTATATAGATATTACTTTCTTGCTTCCCAAGAAATCCCATTTTCTTTTTACCATGATACCATTATCTTTATATGAAAATATGGGTATGGTGATTTGGCTGTCACCAAATCCAACAATCTCCACCTTGATAGCAAAATCACCATAATTGCCTCGACGATCTTAATTGAATAGATTTATTGATTTCTCCTCACTTGCGTCCATTGTGGAATTCATTGTAGGGGTTCTCGGGACCGCTTAGCTTGTGGAATCGGAAATCCCAAATACTGGGATCCCACCTAAGATCGTGTACATGATTGGCTAAATGCGAAGTAGATGAATACAACTATAAATCGAGTGCGAGAAATAAAGCAAACACATAAAAACACACAGCCACAACACACGATATACGTGGTTCACCCTGTAGGGCTACATCCATGCCCTCGGCAACTAGAAATCCACTATCAGGATGAAGATTATAGTTTTGGGTTACAAGAGATAGTACCTATCTCTAAACATCAGTAAAAGACCATCATCGATCTTCCCTTCTGAACCTCCTCTCTCGATCGAGCAACACCATCGATCAATACCTTCTTTCCCACTGCAATACTGCTACTGGAAAGATAACCTCGAGAGTAACCGAGGGACTTTCTCTCTTTAGAAGTGAAAGTTAACCACCCAAAACTCATACGAATACCTCCACTCTCTCGGAGGCCATGTCTCTCTCTCTTGGCGACCAATCTCTATATTTGGAAATCCATTCCCATAACCCCCAAAAGGGTGACCCTCAAAGGATGGGTATTATGTCTTTCTTGATTCTCTTTTGTAGAGATTACCTTGAACTTCTTTCTTGCTCCCCAAGAAACCCCTTCTCTTTTTACCATAATACCCTTATATTTAGAAGGAAATATGAGTATGGTGATTTGGCTATCACCAAATCCAACACCTTATGTTATTATAGGTTCTCATGTGGTGAATTATTTATGCGTGAATATTATATTGTCAACTTTTCATGTCTAGGTTCGTGCACTTGTCTCTGAAAAGGAAGGGCCAAAATGGTGGGAAAAGACTGCAGGACCAAATATGATAGACATCCATTCTACGAAAGAGTTTTTAGATGCATTGAGTGATGCTGGGGAAAGGCTTGTGATTGTTGAGTTTTACGGCACTTGGTGTGGCTCATGCCGAGCATTGTTCCCCAAGGTGAGTTCCTTTTTTCTCCTATTCATACCCATTAAAACCACAATGATGAGAAAATATCTGTCACAATCATGTTAAGTAACAATCGACTGATGAGGCATTTGCTCTTTGCTTGCTGGAAAAATGTTATTTGCAACTTTTATCTTTGTACAATCCTCTTAATTAGATTCTGTTTTTGTTACCCCTTATAATTCTGAAAAAGCATTTTATTGTGATTGAAAGGCAATAATCTCTTTGTAGTGCAATACCATTATCATAAAAATTACTTAAGATATAAGTGTATGATACTAACTTCAGGAAACTACCATTGGGTAGAAAAAATACTTTGGGAAAATAGCATAGAATCAGTATGCGGTCAGGTGAAAATTCCAAATAACTAAACATTGTTCCTTTCCCCCTCCCCTCAAATTCTCGGAATTGCAACTTACTACACTCGTGTTTCTAACTTTTACTTGCGTTTTGAATTTGTCTTAAGTAACCCTGACGCTATGCAACAACAAACAAGTTCTACAGGGGCTTTCACTGCTGTTACCTTGTAATTTTAGGTTTCAATAATGACGGCTCACTTAATTATCATTCTTGGGTATTTAGCAGAGGGATCACCAGCAGCCTTACCTGATTTGAGGATTCTAAACCTTTTAGAAGATTATTGGATTCTTGGTGCAAACGATACATCAGGTGTCGAAGACAATGCCCCTGAAACCATTTCTGCGTTCTGAAAATGTTCTCTTACCCTTGAGTATTTTATATTCCTACATCAAATATGAATGCCTTTTGTAGGCCAATTTTTTGAAAATGAGTTTTCTATTATTCACTGGGAAGGAATGTTTTGCGCAAGATTTTCTAAGACAAGGGCTGCTTGGGATATGATCTAAAGCTGGATGGCTCTTCTACCATATGCCTCTTCTACCATTCTTTTGATTTGGGAATCGCGTTAAATTGTTTCTTTTATGAAGAAATGTATTGTTTGAATTTGATTTGTGTGGGTTATATGAGTTTTGATAATTTTTTCATTCAAGCTTGATTCTATGTTTGTTGAAGGTTTTGTTAAGAAATGTTGAGAATTGTATACAGATCTATAAATGGAAAAGTAGTTTTCTTTCCTCAGGTGCTTATATGGAAGTCTGCATTTTTGAATTTGCTCATTGTGATATTTCGGGGCAATCATCCATGTGTCAAACATAGTTACCTAGAATGGGAGCATCAAGATATCCAGGATAGGGAATGAGAACGCAAAGCGAGGTAGGCTCGAAGTTCTGTGTTAGGGGGAATGAGGTCCATACATGGTCAGGCAAAAAGGCTGATATCCTTGGCTATCAGGAAGAGTGTTCCATATCTGCACTGAAGAGTGATTCTTATCTACATAGGGGCATGTTTCTTAATAAAGTGGGATCGCGTTCTGCTGTTCATAGGATCGAGATTCCCGAAGTTCACTTTCCCATTTATTGTAATTTGGGACGAATTCCAATGAAGAATATATTTATCTTTATCCAAAGTCACCAACCCAAGTACTAATGTTAACAAGAATCATGTCATTGAAATTCTCTTTCAATTTCGATTCATGATTACATTTAAGATAGTTGTGATACTTTGTTTTCAAAAAAGAAATGCCATAATAGCTATGCTCTGCTTTGCAAAACCAAAGAAAAAAGGAAAGACATTGCTGTATATAATTCTTAATCTTCTCCTTCGGCGAGGATTGCTAGGGACTCAATGACATATATACGACAGGAACGTCACATTTTCCAAGCATGTATTATATTCCATCAGCCGTAAGGCAACCCCACAAGTGGCTCGAATTGGTTGACCAATACTCAAATGATAGAAGTTCTTCAGGAGGTGGACATGAACTAATGAACTAGCCCCAATGAAGTGAAGCATATTGATCGCATCCTCATTCCTCAAAAGAACCACAACACGACTAACTTTTCTATCTTCTTCCAACTTCTTCCTTCTCTCTCCTTGCCCATTCTTGTTGCCTTTCTTTGAAATTAGACACGTGTCACAAATCACAAGGTGTGTATGGTTGTGTATTACACATTATGTAGGACATCATGGTATTCAAAAAGTCTTTCGGTATTAAGAAATTGGAGATCCACACGCCACTGTAATTGGATCAAAACATATGCAGGTGAATTCTCCCTCCCAAAGTACATGATACTTGGTTCCTTGTTGGTGGAACTGTGGTTCTACTTGATCATGAAACCATGATTTTTGGCATAGGGATCTAGATCCCTTTTATGAGGAATCGAGTTCCCTAATTCTCTGAATTGAGATCCCAAATATCATTGAATCGCTCAAAATCAAGGTCCCGTGTCTCGGAGCGCAAGATCGAGTTTTTGGAGTGGAAGATCCCGGTAACCATGTTGTCAATGTTCAGAAAAAGGGATTTGGTCTCCTAGGCGTTTTGGATGCTGGCCGCTTAGGTGGGCACCCAGAGACAGGGTGTCCTCACCAAAATTGAAACCCCCCAACCAAAACAAATAAACAGGGGAGTTCTTAGGGCATGTTTTAAGCCTTAAGGAGTTTTTTGGGCAATTTTAGAGCCCCAAACTTGTGAAATAAATGAAAAATGTAATATTACAATCACATAACAGATTTACAAATACAAGTCTCAAAGAGATTGTAACTTGTAAGACATTGAAATGCCTTAAATCCCAAATGTCATTGAAGGAAACTAGAAGTCTATACTAGAAACGATATACAAAGTCAACAAGGCAAAATAACAAAACAAATACATCAAGTCATCAACCAAACAACTCTATGGCATCAACGACATCACCACACAGGGTGTTCAATTGGATCATGAGGAATATCTAATGATGATGTTTCCATGCCGTCATCATCAGAGTCATCGCCCTCCTCAACATATTGAGCATCATCCCTCGTCTCCTTTAAATCTACTTCATCCTCTCTTGATGTCACTTTGCCTCGGCTTTCCCTCGCTAGGCCTTCTCCTTCCCCTGCTGGGCCTTCTCCTTCCCCTTCCCCTTCCCCTTCCTTTGGCTTTGAGTTTGAGCCTAAGTGGTACGCGCTGGTTGATGTCAGTGATGATGAGGTATCATCACTGACATCAACCAGCCACTCGCATGTGTCATCAATATCAAAAGCTTTAATAGCCTCCCTATGATTGTGCTCCAACTGATGATGACGTGCTTGCAACTTTTGATTGTACTGAACAAAGACTAGGTCGTTAAGTCATTTTTGCACTAGTCTGTTCCTCTTCTTTGTATACACCTAATAGATAAAAAACTCGCTTAGTTACTAACTTACTAAGTACTAACTAGTCTACTGCTAAGTATGTATGACATCAACTTTATAAGTCACATTACCATTTCAAAGGTGCTGAAGTTTCGCTCACATCCAGAATAGCTGCAAGTCAGATTTAGTATTTTCATGGCCATCTACTCAAATGAGGGGTGCTTCCACCATGGCCCATCCACCATGCACCTATTTCATGTAAATGTAAAAATGTGAATGTAGTAATTTAGTAAATTAGGTATCTGGCCATTTGGTTAATTGAAATTCAATACTCAAATTATAAAATCAAATTGAAGAAGTTCTAAACTTTCCCGGAGGGATCTTGGACCTTTGCCTGATTGCCACCTCCTTACCTAGAGATCCATTAGTGAGCCTATACAAATCTGACTCCATCATTACCTTATCTTGCACTTCAGGATCAAGGTTGAGCTACACATTGCATTGGTTGAAAGCATCCATGAACTCAATCCTGCTATGTACCTCATGTACCTCAACATCGGTGTAAAAGTGAGTAGGGTTAAGGTAGAATCCTGCTAAGTGTAGGGGCCTCTCAATTTGGTAGTTCTATTTGTCTTCAATAATTTTCAAAAACTCCCCATGCCTCTTTTCATCCCCCAAAGATCTCTTGATTTCTTTCTTTGCATCTTCCATGGCTTTATAGATATGCCCCATAACATGTTTCTTCTCAGCATCAACCATCTTGAGAACCTTTACCAAAGGGTGAAAGACTAACAAGGCATACTGGACCTTGTTCCAAAATCTTGAGTCCATGATAATGTCCATAACCATTCTTCCATCACCTTTCTTGGACCACTTGGACTTGGTCCAATCCTCAGACACAAACATGGTAATCTATTTTCCTTCTGCTGAAATAAAGACTGCAAGGACAAGTACGAGGTAGCAAATCTAGTCACCCCATGTCTCACCAAGTCTCTGTTCTCAGTAAACTTCCTCATCATGGCTAGGACCTGACCAACATAGAAATCCCTAAGTTAAGTAAATTACCCTCAAATTCTCAATAAATTAATGCATTAAAAATACTCAAAATAAGTAACAACTAACAAATTACTAAAGAAACTAGTATAGTACTAAAATGTATACTTGAGTGTGACTGCATAAATATATTGTGACTTTCTTTACCTTTTCGATGTTTGTCATGAACATCTTCCTCTTACCAATGGCCTCAGCAGGAGGTCTATGTAGTGTGCTGCACAAAGGGACCAAAAAATACGTGGCCTCTTCTCCATAAATAATTTGGCGCCCGTCATATTAGTGGAATACATATCGGTCACAACTTAGACCACTTTATCCTCCCCTATCTCTGTTATACACTCATCAACCAACTTAAAAATGAACTCTGCATCATGGGACTTGTTTGAAGCATCAATAGACTTCTTGAACATTGTCCCTAATGGACAGTTCACCATCAAATTCATGATGCTTCTGTGCCTCTTGTCACTCCAGCCATCGGTCATTACTGTGCAACCCTATACACCCCACGCATTAGTGTGGGTCTTCAAATAGTTATTCGTTAGCTCCACTTCTCTCGTGAATATTGGCCTTTTAACCTCATAAGCAGTTGGAGCCCTCAACCCTGGCCCAAACTAGCCCACTGCTTCCAACATAGCCTGGAAGCTACTCAAGTTAATGGCATTAAAAGAAATGCCTGCTTGGAACATCCACCTCCCCACATAGTAGATGACCCTTTCTCTATTGTCCTTCTTGAAATGGGTCTCTAAGCCTCTTTGACCCCGTTCTCGTGGTAGTACCTCAAGATCAGGGCAGGGAAGAAAGCATCCATAGGCCCTGTTGTTCTTGGCCTACTAGAAGAACCAACCTCAGTATACATGTCTTCGTCCTCTCTTCGAACTCCAAGAACATCTATAGCCCTTACACGTTCATCTCGTGTTATTCTCACCTCTTGTTTCTTGGCTTTCACCCTTCAAGTTCTCTAGCATCTCTCTCCTGATCTCAATAGGCACTAGAGTGCATGACGCCACATCCCCTTTAATGCTGGCTAAATGCTTCTTCAATCTGTTGATGCCGGCATTATAACATTTTTTGCAAAATTTGCACTCGATCCTATTCTTATCAAGAGGATTTGGACAAGTTCTATACTTCCAACCTGGATCAATTGGCCTACTTGATGCACTAGAAGTCATTATCCTCAATGAATACTAATTGATCAAGTATCAATCAATGTGAATTAGAATCAATCCCCTAATCAGCAAACCTGTAAAATACATAAGATTAAATAATTAAGTCATTAACTATCATTTTACAATAAGACATAATATATTAAGACCTTAGATTCACTTTCACATAAGACTTAACCCATTAAGATATCACATAATCAATTATTTGTCAAATAAACTAAAACAAAAATAATAGAATATCAAAATATGACACATTGTACAAAAAAGGAATTAACTATTCATAAAAGAATACGATATATGCTCAATTTCATTGTCCAAATGAGAAAAAGTTCAATTAATCACAAAGAAAATCAATCTTTTAAGAACAAACATGTAAATATCTCGTAAAAGAAAAAAAAAGTAAAAGAAAAAACACATGATTCATAACATTATATATTGTAACAAAATAAAATCAAAACCCTCTTTGAAATATGATAATACTTTAAAAATATTAAAATCAAATCGAAGTCGGTGCAAACCGCGTCTATTGGGTCGCCAAAAGTTATCAAAATCAACTATTAGAAGGTTCAAATCCACCCACAAATTATTGCTTTGTTTTGGGAAGAAATTGAAAATAAAAATATTGATCTTTCGATAAATCATAAAAGAGTTGTTTTTCTCTACCTAAAGGTCACGGTTTTTGTTTTGGGGGTTTAGAATACCCCCCAAAATGCTTCTCCTCCCTTTCTAATGGGAAAATTACATTTTTTACCCTCACCGAGGGTTTTTTTCTCCCCTTCGCAAATTGTCACGGGGCGGCGCTTAGGTGGACGCCTAGACAGTAGCACGTAGGTGGTGCCTTACCCACCTAGGCAGGCGCCTAGAGACAGGGCGCATAATGACCCCACCTAGACTGCGCCTAGTCATTTTTTAAATTTTGTTGCCTAGCCGGTCGGGCGGTCGAATTTGCAAACATTGCATGGTTTCAAATGGGGGACATTTTTATGATGCACATTCATTTATTTTATTTTTGAAATATACTTGGGCTAAATTTCTTTCAAGTCGAGGAATTCAAGGGTTTTTCCCTCTTACACCCTATTAAATTGGGCATTTGGGTAGAAGTAATCGATATTAGTGGCATAACTTGTTCCATTCTTATTAATTGGATTGCTCTTTTGGTTTCATGATGTTGCCAAGTTATTTTAAGTGGCTTAAATGGTTTAGCCCTTAAAGGTTTTGTATTAATATGGGAAATAAGTACAAAATGTTTATACCAGGAATAAAATGAAAGTAGCTCTTAAGAGCTCTCTATGTGCATGTATCCTCACTACAGTTCTAAAAAAGTTACGCATTCAAACCTTTCCTTGTGAGGGGGAAGTTCTCGGCCAAAACCGGTTAAACATTAGTTTTGATTAGCTTTTGATCAAATTCAATCTTTTCCTTGGAGCAGACCAAACAACACACTGATCGACAGTCCGACTGATTGGACCACCAATTCGGTCCAATCTTGATAACTATGATTTGCAGAGCTCAATGCCTGGTGGGCCTTTAAATATTACAGTTATTGAAGAAATATGGGAGATATGTTATATGAACCAGGGTGAAGCCTACGTCTCAATTGTTGTAACCTACCAAGGCAAATAGAAAGCATTGTTGCAACTTTCAGAGTTGGGGGTTGCAGGTTCAACAATTATACCATCTACTCCTTGCCACATTCATAGGTTCCTCCACGAGGCCCGTGTAGGGTTTTCTTTTTGTGGATTCAGACCTTCATTCTCATGAATGACTGAACTCTACTCAGAATGAGTTTGGTGCACTTCATGTGCCAGTTCCTTTCATAGCCCCAGCAGGTCATCAAAATCCTCCCCCAAAGGTCCAAACCACCACCATGGCTGCATCCTCCTCATTCTCCTTTATCGGCTGTCATGCACAATTGCAGCTTCTAAGGTTCTTTGGAAATCAACCCACTCTGATACTAGACGATGTAAAATGAAACCACAAAGAGGGGAAAGCAAACAACCTATCGTATACCTTGAAATAGAAAAGGAGCTTACAAGCCAAGCTCCATAGTTTCCTCTTAGCTGAATTAGGAAAACCTAAAGCACAGACCCCAAAAACTGGCTTCACCGCCAAACTATTAATTGACCAACCCTAATCTAAGTGCAATCTAGCCCATAAGTTGCAAAAAGTAAATATAGGCCATAGAATTAAATGAAACAAAGCAAAAAAGACCAAAAATCCTTAATGCATGAAAGTCCAAACTACCACTAACTATGTGCCATAAACTTTGGGCTTGACATAGGGGCCTTTAGAAGTGTTTTTTGGCTCAAATTTGCTTGCAAAATTGGGAAAATGGATTTTTTGCTGTTATATCTTATGCTGCCATTTCTGTAATGGAGTAATTATAAAAATCTGAGCCAGGAGTGAAAAGTTATGCCCTCTGGAAGTTGGGTGTCCAAAATCACCTGCATCAAACTTCTTCTGGTGAGATTTGACCTAAATTCACCTTGTGCATTCATATATAACACAAGCTAAAAGTGCAAACTGTACATTTTCAATTACAATCTACAACATGCTACAGATCATCATTGGTTCATATTGTAAACATGAAGTTTACCTCTTTCAAGACTTCATTTTTCATGTCCGCTCTAATTTTCCAATGTGAAACTTCACCCATTCCACGATTTTAGGATGTTGGCTCTAACCTGGTTGATAGCAGCATGCGAGTGTAAATAAGAATCCTTAGTATTTTAATATCAACGGCCGAGTCAAATAGGTCACAACCCAAATTAAGATGTAAATATTTATAGAAACTTGAAACTGAAAGTTACTTGCTGCATATATCTGATTCTCCTTCCTATAATTCTTCCCATGATATTGAGGATGAGACAATTTTACTGTTACTAGAAAAAGAAGGCAATTCTTTTAAAAAGGTAAACATCCTTAGAGATATACCTTTTTTCCTGTTTTAGGATTCTACACCTGCGCCCATTTTGAGTTTGCCTGCAGAGTAATCAAGAGAGCATGTTTTATAGACACAGGAATGAGCTTGTTTGAGTTTTTGACATATGGACATTCAGATGCACTATTTATAGGGGTCAATGGCTCTGCATTTGCATTTTTCTATATGTATAGTGAGATTATCTACTCCATCCAACTAATTCTGACTTTTTGAGTCCAGGGTGACCTATTGTTCCCTTTATGAAAAAAGAGTGTTTAAAAGACTTTTTTCTTTTTTTTTTTTGTGTTATGGACTTAAAGAAATTCAATTCGTGTCATAGGTCTTTCGTGTCATTTACAAATCATTCATCTATAGATGTATCTAGATTGGATCTAGAATCTAGATATCTTAATAGATATAGACTGGCTAGAGATAGATATCTGAATATCTTCAATTATACTGCTGAGTAACAAGCCATATATTATTTTGTTCTAGATAATCTGTGTGCTTAGGATTCCCTGATGATTGAATTAACCAAGTATCATGACATAACTGAGGATCTTTGGAATCTGCTGGTTCAGTTATCATACCTTAAAAACTTGTATTATCACCAAACAAATGTTGGAAAATCATTGATCCCGATTGGGAACCGTGATCTGGATCTGGATTGGAGCTTAGACAGAGCCGATTCCCTCACGAAATCAGGAATCAAACCTATTCATCTAATTTACATTTTTCCCCATCTATAATATGTTTGATTGATGATTTCCCCATCTATAGTATGTTTTATGATTTAAATCATCAATCAAACATATTATAGATGATGAAGATGGCTGTATGCTACCTTTGTATTTATTTTTCATCATTTTCGGTTTCCTCCAGATCGGTATAGTAGAAGGCCAATGTAATACCCAATTCAAGATTTTAGGACGGCGCACCAAACTAACTACTAATCATCTTATGTTCCAATAATTTAGGTGTCCTGCATTTGGATTCATTTCTGTGGTATCTTAGAAAAATGTTTATTAACTAAAAACGATAATGGGTGTGGGCTGGTTTTGGTTGTTCCAAGCTTGGAAATCGTCCTTGGTGGGTATTTCTCTGTTGTTTGTCTTTGTCTTTCTTCAATAATATGTTCTCTTTTGATTGAATATTTTGTTTCTATTGCAATATTCTTGTTTCACTTTTACTGAAATTTCTGTTTGTATTGGTGGATTTGTATTAATAGCTTGTGCATTTCATACCTTGAGTTGGTTCTTCATCATCTCCAGTTGTATTTAGCAAGCATTAACTGGTAGTACCACAGACCATTCCTCATTGTGCCAAATCGCCATAGCCATTTGGATAGAAAGGCCTTGGTTATGGGATTCAGATTGCATCTGGAATCATGGAGACCATGGTCATTTGGTTTACAGATCTCTTCCCACTTAACAAGATGATACTCATTAAACAAGGGCATGTACTAAAGAGAACTATTGTTTACGACAGAATTGAGGTGACAATACGTCATCTTCCAAACTTGCCAATTTTAAGTATTCACATGTGCCACTACTGACCTTCCATGAGAGATAGTTGACGTGACAGGATGTCATCTTGCAAACTTTCCAATCTGCCCTAGTACCGTAAGTATTGACATGTGCCACTACTGACCTTTCATGAGCAGGCAAACCGCTTATGAATGAAATACATGCTACCGCCTCAATGTATCCCTCTATAAATGTAAATCTAATCGCAGTCTCTGTCGAAACCCTCCTATACCACAAATGTAACCATATGATCCTGTAATTGAGGGATATCTTAGCTTACTTGGAAACCATTTCAAAATCCATCTTCAAAATTTCACGACGACTCTTACACAAGGTTTCAAAAAACGCTAGGTGGCTGGCCTGGCAGTTAGTGGCTCGGGGGGTGCCAAGAACCTCAGGTTCCCTGTAGTACAAGTTTTTTAGATATATACATATGTATGCTGTCCAATGCACATATATGCATATTTTTTGTTCATTTTGTAATTTTTTTATTTGTATGTATTGTAACAAACTTTTTTTTGTATAAACATTGTATGCTAAAAATAAACATGTTCAAAACTTCAAATCACAGAACTTTGTGTGAAAAAACTTAAAAAAGTTCAAATTCTAATAGTCTATAGTGTATAACTGTATTAGTAATGGTCTTCAACTCTCCATATTCCATAATGACAATGGACTCCCAACTGTCAAAGTCTTCAACAAGCTTACAAAAGTATAAAACCAAATAACCAATAGCTTACAATGGCTTCTTCAAGCCACAATTTTTTTTTTTAATGTTAGAAATAGGAATAGTTAATTGATAGAGGATTTATGGATTTTTTTTTTTTTTATTACTTTGGGGGGTTTCAAAATAACCCCGTTACACTTTTTAAGAATTTTCAGGGGCAAAATTACCCCATTTTCCCTTCGGGGCTTCTTTAAAAATCTAAAAAGGGCCCACTGCCCTAGGTGCTGGGCGCCCGTCTAGGTGTGCGGCCTAATGCCCCTTGGGCGCCTAGGCACAGTGTGGCTTGTGTTTTAAAACACTGCTCTTGCATATCTAAGTCAAGTTGATTATTTCATGGGCCAACAACTCCTCATCTCTAATCTGCCACTTACACCCCCATCTCTAATCTCACTATAGCTTTATTGTAGGGGATAAGATGCACATCCGAAAGTATTTTGAGCAAGAAGAGTCTAAGGTCCCATGTGTCTTGATTCTTGTAATGGCTATGCCTCGGTTATGATTATGATGAAGCCATTTTCTATTCGTGCTTAAAGAGCAAGACTTACCAATAATTTCCTTCAGCCGCCCTAATCCACCAATGGATGTAAAATCCTCAAAATCAATTTTTTTATATCCATGATCGTCAAGGTGTGAATGTTTGATTTGGAGGTTTTATGCGTCCGGAGTTGTTATTTGTAGCGAATTTTGGGGTGCAGCTGTATAAAGCCATGGCTTTAAGAAATACTTTTCCTTGTTGAATTACTTTAAAATTTTTAAGATATAATATTTAACTAGATCCTACAACTTTAAAGGAGTGGTAATGTGAAGCCACCAGTGCCCAGATCCTTATCTCAAACCACATCATTACTCTGCTTCTAGTTTCAAGAGAACTCTTTAAACATTTTCTTCGGCAATTCAGCAATAGGATTCGAACTTGGGATGTAGTGTCAACATTTTAATCAATCAAGACCATGCTTGAATCCCTAAATATCTTTCCAGAAAACTCTCTAGGCCAAACTTCTACATCTTATGGGCATCCTTTGAAAGATGATCCAACCTCATCATCATATCCTTATCTCTAACATTCCTCCCATCTACTGAATACCATTTGCGTTCCATTCTCCTTGAGCAATGGCCAGGAATGAATGTTGCTCCACTAGGCTTATCATTCCCATTAACATTCCTCTCATATACTGTATGGAAACTGTGTTTCATCTTCTCTATGGTGCTGTTGTCCTGGGCATAGTTACCAGGATGTTCCAATCAAAAGGTCGATTCTGATCCGTAATCTCACATCCTGCGCTTTGGGAAACGGAACCTGTTCTACTTTATTTAATTTTGGAATCTGAATCCTTTAGTATATAGCAGTAGTATAGTACAGCGGTATGGTGTAGCAGTATATTATAGTCTAGCAGCAGTATGGTGTAGTATAGCAGTATATTTAAGTCAAATAGTAGTCTAGCAGTTTGGTATACTTTAGTATATATTATACAGTATAGTTTGTATTATATTGTTATTTATATTAAATTTAAATATATTAGCATATGGTATAGCATAGTAGAATACACTATACAATTTAGAACTAGTATAGCAGTATATTATTTGTATAGCAGCATGGTAAAGTATAATAGTATACACTATAATTCTGCTAGTTATGTGCTCTATAGGGCCTCGATTCTTAACCAGATGGAGCCTGGTGTTACATAATTTGTTGTTCAATGTAGAATTAGTATAGCAGTATATTATGTGTATTGCAGCATGGTATAGTACATAGTATACACTATAACTATACTTGTTAAGTTCTCTGGAGGGTCTCGACTCTTAACCAGATGGAGCCCATTGTCACATAATTTATCGTTTGATCCGGATTAATTTTGAATTGAGCTCCCCCACATATTGGGATCAATATCCCTGGACTTTTGGGTATACGGACCGTGATGCCTAGCATAGGCAGGTTTCTGCTTGTCACATTCCTGTGGTCCCAATCCTGATTTTGATCCTGGATCAGATTAGATCCCAATCCAGGTAACTATGGTCCTGGGTTATCCAGCTGGCTTTACCCCCAAGTATGGCGACCCTACTACTACCATCTGTTACCCTAATCTCTTGTTTCTGATCCAAACCAGCCTCCTCTCCTCATCTTCAAGTAATTTGAGGTCCAGAAATTACAGTTCAGGTTTAGAAAATGTAATTTATTTATTTGTTTTTAATTCATGGTTACTGTATTCAATCGATCTTTCAAATTTGTGAATTGGTGATTCTCACATTGTTGAAGAGGCATGTTTGATTACTGACCACCGTAATGTATTAGGGCCAGGTATTATCTTACAGTTGAAGAGGTTTATTAAAAACTTGATATTACCTTCAACATGAGGGTGTGATGCTCCGACTGTTTTGTCCCCAGAGCATTATTTAATCTAGTCCAGCACTAGGAACGAAACATGCAAAAATAGCTTGCTGAACTGGCATTGGAAACCATTTTTCATCGCATAAGACATTATGCATTAAACATGATTATGGTACCCTAGTCAATCTGAGGCCATATGACAATTATTGAGTTTGGCAATCTCATACTTGAAATATTTTGCTAGTCCTCCAATCTGGTGGGTCAATCCCACCCGTCTCCGGATCTGAACCCACCCACTAGACCAAATAGTCGGGTCTAGGTCCACTTGACCTGGATCAAACGGAGTCTGGGCCTAACCTGGTCAATTGGGGTTCATCCAACTTGACTCTCTCTCTCTCTCTCTCTCTCTCTATATATATATATATATATATATATATATATATATATAT
>NW_006500351.1:3774191-3791358 GCF_000471905.2 Amborella trichopoda
TATATATATATGTTTTTATTTTGAGTTGGACCCCACTTGGTGGATTGAGTCCGGTCCGATCACCTAGCACCGGCCTAACCCATTTGCATCCCTATTTACCTATCACGGGATTGTATGTCTATCTCGTAACCTTCTATTTGCCTGTACAGCCTGTGTAATCTCAACTATGCACGCTCACCGCAAATCAAGATGCTCTTGTGGCACAGGTAGTCCAGTGGCACCAAGCATCAGGCACTGCGAAATCCAAATCTGTGGTGCACCTAGAAGAACGTAGATTCTGACGCTTAACAGTCTACAGAACCAACTGCAATGGTTTCTTCTATACTGCAAGAGATAGACCAGCTAGAGTGGTGCCCCTAATGGAGCTCTCTTGGTTAGATTGTGCCATCAAACACTTGATCATATGAGAAAATAATGTTTTCTGGAAAGGATGATTGAGACCTGGACCAACCCGATATTCAAGCATTTAATTGTGTTCTGAAAAGGCACTCACAATACACTATCTTTGAAGCAGGGGCGTGCTCATCACTAATATGTGTATTTTGTGCTGCAGTGATGCAGAATCTGTATTGCGCCTCTTTCGGCATTATGAAGTGGCAATCGAGCTTTGGTGTCTCATCTTGGGATTATTTGGATTCAATTGTGTGTACCAAGTACCACTGAATGCACTCCGTCAAATGGAACATCTCTATCTTTCTGGGAGAGATCCATGCTGGGACAATCTTACTTGGGATTCTTATATGCTGTGACACTTTCCACAAGATCCCTTGCGAGTATATTTATTACCCTCACCATCTGTTCACCGTCTGTTTTAGTTGTCTTTGTCTGGTGTGTGTGGAGTAAGAGCGAAACCTTTGGTTATTTGAACTTTGTTCGAGGGAATTGTTTTTCATTACAAACCAGTAGTTTCGTAGCATTTTCGGAGCTATTTGTCCCTTCCATTTCACCTGTTACTAGCCTAAATGTTTCCTTAACATTCCTGAACTAGGCAAGCATAGGACGTAGCTGAAACCCAAAGGAAACTATGCATAGGCCTGATGGTAGCCCCACAATGTACTCATGATGGTCCAAATGTGGGAATGTGTGTTTTAGCTAAGTGGGGCCAGTTTTGATGAGCAACTAGAGTAAGCTGTAGATATCAAAATTAGATTGGAAGCGAGAGTCCATGTAATGTGATATGTGGTATGCTGCTATACAATGTGCTTGAGCATCATTCTTGCCATAAAACAACCGATGTACTTCTTATAGATTTGTGAACCTTCCCTTTATCTTGTGAATTGGCTTCTGTTCTTTTCATTTTAAATTTTAAAATCACTAAGATGCTGTCATACTTCCAATCTCATGTAGTTCTTCCCTGATGGTGATAGTCTTCATTCATGAAAGTATTGTTGTTGCAAGTTGCCTCTTGGGAAGAAGACGTGGATAACAATACGTATAGAATGAAGTACTAAATCACACATTTGAAATGAATGTGGTGTGTTGTGGACTTTTAAGTCCTTCAACCTCATGGAGTTAGTTGAGCCTAGGTATTTACAAGAATTCCACATTTTATGTTGTATCGACTTTTGCCAATGCTGAAACAATAAATGATCGCGTTTTTGAAATGTCAAATGATATGAAAACATTTGAAATATGCATGCTGCTGCTGGGGATCCTTCTGCCGGTATTTGTGTCTAGCAAGGAACTTCTCAGTGTATAGAAATATGGAATGTTACTTGAAACAAGAGGTTTAGACCCAAGATCTTTTATGATAGGTCCATAGTTGTTGGGATTGGGAGCAGGATCGAGGGATTTTGGAATGCTAGAAGATCCCTAATGGTTGTGAGAACCATCTGTACAACACATAATATGTTAGGGGCCTAGATCCTCAATATTATAGGTCAAGATCCCAACCTTTTGGGTATTTTGGTCCTGACCTTTTGGGATCGATCCCAACTTTTATGGATCTTGCTCCAAACCTTAAAAGAGTATGTAAAACTAAATATATGCTATTTAAAGTAGGGATCTTTATTTCTAGCAAGCAAGCCATGCAACTATATTATAAGAACAATTGTGGTGCTAGCTGGCTATAAATTAAGATAATCAACAGTTTAGTTATTATTGGTTTTGAAGGTTGTGATCATGATCCCTAACAGTAGGAATAGGGATCCCGAACAGTGGGGATCGAAATCCTAGAATTTAAAAATTGAAATCCCTTGAATAGAGCGCTAGAGTGAGGTTCCAGATTGGGATTGTCACCTATCTTAAGAGATTCCGGCGACTCTGGATAGGTCAAACCATTTTGCGCAGAATGCAGCAATTTGGGCCATGCCTAATTATGATTTTAGCCAATCTTTGAAGGACCAATTGAGTACAGACATTTCCATGGAAATTGCTCCTTGAAACTGAAGTTTTTATTCTTTCCTGGATTTGATTGGTACTTTTTTCTTTAATGTATTTCTTTTTGTAGTTGTCTTCTGAGTTGTGTTGGCATAAATTGATTCAATTTTATTTGTATTAGGAGCATATCCATGACATCATTCATAAAATAGTGCTTTTGTAATCTATTCTTCACTTTGATCAAGCTGTTCTCTAGTAGTCAACTGCTACTGTTAATAAATTTGTTGCATTAGTTGGATAACGTCTTCTTGCTTTTTGGTAACCTGCAGCTCTGCAAAACCGCAGAAGAGCATCCAGACATCTTATTCCTTAAAGTGAATTTCGATGAGAACAAACCAATGTGTAAAAGCTTGAATGTGAAAGTACTTCCCTACTTCCATTTCTACAGAGGCGCAGATGGGCAGTTGGAGGCTTTTTCATGTTCTCTTGCAAAGGTTAGTATTCTCTTATTCGATTTAGAAGTTTAACTTTGAAATAGTTCCATATTTTGTTTTCGTGCCTATACGGGGATGAGCATAGTGACCTTGCTGAAATTGTAATGGCAACATTGGATAGCGTTAGGAATAATGGGAATATTTCTTTTTTCTATAGTCATATTACATGATAACATGGGGTTAAAAAGTGAAATATGGAATCAGTCTGCTATGTTGTGCACATGATGCTTCCATGAAACGAGGGAATTTTTTCTTTCTTTTTTCATTTTGGGTTCGTTAGGAGTGGGATTCAAACCTTGGTTATAGTGGTGTAATTTCACTATGTAACCATCACGAGCCAGCTGCCAATTCCCACCTCAAAGTAAGAAGATGTCCAATATTTATTTAGCAATTCAGGAAAGCGGATCAACACTTAGAAACTTTAATCATCTTTCGGAAAGCATTATCATATTCTATGAAAGAACTACATGGCACTGAACTTACTGCTAGAAGTGAGACATGAAATAAGATATTGCCACTGAATTGACTGCTAGAAGCAAGACAAGAAATAAGATATTGCCTCCCATTTCTGTTGCGTCTATGTGTCTTCTAACTAATTATTTTTTTTTTCTTTTTCATTCCTCAAAATTTGCATGCAGTTTCAAAGGATAAAGGATGCTATCGTGCAACATAATACCGAACGATGCAGCATTGGACCTCCCTTAGGCATAGGAGATCTCAGCCTTCCTGGGGCTCCTCCTAGTTCCAAGGATGAGCCTGCAGAAGCAAGTTCTAGATAACCCCTTCAGCGTTTTATGTGTTCCATATGCTTGGCTCTTCACCAATTCAAGCATTTTTGTGCAGTTCAAGAAATTCCTGACATGTTCTTGTTCGCCATATCTATTCAAATATATATAATTATTTTTGTATTTAACCATTTTTTGCTGGATTTGTTCTTATGAGGACAAAATTGTTTGGCCCATGATTTGTGGGACATGCCAATATTTTGATGTAATTATTCATTTGAGGGGTTTTCAAGGTGTTAGCTCCTTAGCTTCTAATGTGTGGTTAATTTAAGCAAAATAAACCATTGGTATAGGTTATATTGAACATGTTATTCTGTGAAGCATCATACTGCATTAGTACTTGGGTGCCTCTAATATTCCTCTAATTTTGGCGAAGGTTAGAGGCCTCTTCATACTCTGGTGATTCAGTGGTCGGATCTTTCTCGTATGTGGGAATTAACAAAACGTACCAACTACAATACGTGAGTAATGCAACCACAAAACATCTATAAATCAGGGAAAATAGATATCTTTGCGAAAAACGCAAAAATTACCTTCCATGTTGAGTTGGGCCATCTTAACGTTTTCATCAAGGAGAACTTGGTTGATCCACTCGTGCATTGCAAGTGAAGTGATTATAAAAACCGCGAAGGACGGAACTGCAATCGTCACTTTTTGTTGAGAACTTGGTTGATACACTTTTGCTTTGTAAGCAAAGTGATTATGAGATCTGAAAAGAACCAAAATGAAACCATCACTTTTTCTGATTGTTGATGGCGGGAATCGAGGGTACGATGTTACTTTGAGGCTCCAGGCCACCTAACCTCCCCTATTTCCAAAGCTGAAATCTATCACTTGAAACCAATAATGGTAAACCAGCCTAGTGAAATAAGTATTTTAATAATCTTAATGATGTCTATCGATATGTGTTGAGCTTCTAAAGTTTTTGCTAAAGCATTCTAATAATTACCTAAGTGTGGAGGTAGAGGTGTCTTATTGACTCACCCATAGATAGTTGTATCTCTAGAGCACTTGTGGATAATGAGATAAAGCACATTACCTGCATAGACAATGTGTTGGCTTTTTAAATGCATATAACTACTGAAAGATGTCTTTGTAACTCAAGGCTTGCCACTATGGGTCTTAATTTAAGACTCAATTCATTATGCTGATTGAGAAGCCGCCGTATTAAAACAACATAAAGGTTCAAATACATTAACACACTTAGATATGCACACTTATACGTTTGAGTGCTAAAACATATCTATTTCAAATTATTTTCTAATAAATATGGGAACTAGAATTATTTGAAAATGATTAGTGCATTAATTTAAAAATTTCAAGTGGCATTAAATTTCCACTAAAACTATCAATGCACTATCTCATCTCAACCCCTCCCTTCCCTCTTTTTTTTCACTTTTTTTATATGACATTTGACATCAACAATTACTCATACAGCTCATGAGGTAAAAAGGGGTTGGGAGGAGAAAATGAGGGAGTATGTTGACAGTTTGAAGGAGATTTAATCTTGCTTGAAAGAGAAAGGTTGGGCTATTGGGAAGTTTTTAAATTATCGGTCTGTACAAAATTTTCATTTAAAATGATTAAAACTATAGTATGATACTGGACCATTTTGGTATGTTATAAAGAATTGAAACTTGAATGATATTTCCTCACAAGATCGAGTTTTGAACTATTTTTCTAATTTAACTTAGTGGGCGCATGTGTATGGTTAGTGGGCGTATATGTGTGGTTAGTCAATGTGCCATGGAGGGTGTTTTAATTCAATATGGGTGGTTTCATCCCGTGGCTCCTCCATGGCCATGGTCGCTTGCTTCCAAGTTCAAGCGCTAGCGGTGGAAGCTAGTCCCCAAAAGTGAACTTCCAAAAAAAGGCTTGTGTAGCGGTCAAAGCACTTGCTCCGCAGTTGGCTCGTTGCAAGAACCGTTTCTTTAGCTACTAGGAGTTGAGAGAGAATTTTTGGTTAGATGTATCAAGTCCGTTTTAATTCTCATATACATTTGTTTAATGAATTCCTCATAAAAAATAATTTTTTTGATCTTCCTGTAACTGCGCTCATTTTATTTGGTCCAACAACAGTGCCAATTAGCTAATTTTGTCCAAGCTCTATTGATTTTTAGTGTCTGCAGAAGCCTTTCCCCCTGGTTAAAATTAATGCTTTAATTAAGTTATCCTTAGACCACTTGCAATATGTTTGCATACTGACGATGTTATTTCTGGCCCCAGACCTTTACACCTAGAAATTGGATGGCTTAAAGAACCTGATGTTGTTGAAATTACCAAACAAACCTGGGAAACTTGTTACGTACATGGGTGTGTTGGCTACCAATTGCACAAGAAACTAATTATTCTCAAACAAAAAATCATTGCTTGGAAGAAAGAAACTAGGTATCAGCTCAAGAAAAAATTGAGACCACTTTAATGGATCTTGAATTGTTGAAAAATTAGATCCAATAGCATCATCTGCTTTTAGAAGCTCTACTGAGTAATAAAAATTGGTTGCTCAATCAGTTGCATGAGTATCTAAGACTAGAAGAGATATATTGGTGGCGAAGGTCTCGAGTGAAATGGCTAAAGGAGGGTGAGAAAAATACGATATTCTTTCATGCCATTGTCAATGCTCGTAGAAAGCAAAATGATATCACAACCCTGAAAATGCCTGGAGTACCTGAGGGAGATACTCAAGAAAAGGATAATGCCATTATCCAATATTTTTTAAGGGCTTTCTCTTGAGAGCATCGATTTGGGGTTAATATGGATGGGGTTCCCTTCAAATCTTTACCCTCATATCTGGTTGAGGAGCTTGAAAAGGAAGGTTTTGAGGAAGAGGTCAAGTGGTCGGTCTTTGTGCTTTCCTCTTTTTTTTTTTCAAAGGTTTTGGGGCTTGCTAAAGTAAGATTTCGTATTCTTGGTAACTGAATTATTGTGTAGTGGAGGGATGCCTAAAAGTATTAACTCAACCTATATCTTTATTATTCCTAAGAAAGATTTAGTTTTAGAAATAGGTAATATTAGACTTATCAATCTCTTATCAAGCCTTTACAAAATTATCGCTAAATTCCTTGCCAAAAGGTTGTCCTCCCTTTTGTTGTCTCTGGTTAACAATCTGCTTTCATTCGAAAAAGAATGATTTTTTATAGTATTCTAGTTACTTAAGAATGTCTTCCTTCTTGGTCTTTTGAAGGGAAAGCTGGGGTAGTGATAAAATTGGATATGGAAGACAGGGTTGATTGTCAAACTTTATAGGAAATTATGAGTTGTATGGGTTTTGGCTCAAAATGGATTTCTTGGATAATGAGTTGTTTATCTTTGACTCGCTTCTTTATTCTTATCGATAGTTGTCCTAAAGGGATCTTTAAGGATTCAAAGGGAAATAGGCAGGGGATTCCCGTTCTCCATTCTTATTCACTTTGGTTGCAGAGGGCTTCGGTATGATGCTAAAAAATGTGGACAGAAAAGGAAGACTGTCGTGTTTCTAGGTGCCGTCAAATGGGCCTATTATTTCTCATTTGCAACATGTTGATGATACAATAATTTTTTGTAATGCAGATCCTATATAGATCAACAATCTCAGTATCTTCCTTAAATGTTGCCAGCTAGCCCTAGACCTTAAAGTCAACTTTCACGAGGCTTCAATGGGTGGGGTTTTTTACAACCAGGATTTTGTGAGCCCTTTAGCTGATATCCTTGGATGCAAAGTAAAAAGTTTCCTTTGAAATATTTGGGGGTTTCTATCTAAGACTCTAAGCTTCCTCGGGCTGTTTGGGAATGTTTGATTGAGAGATATCAAGTCAAGCTAGTTCTAGGGAACTCAAATTCCTTATCCACAGGAGGTCGTATCACCTTTGTAAAGTCAACCTATTCTAACTTTCCCATTTATTTAATGTCCATTCTTCAAATACCTGATAATGTTATTAACATTATGACCAGTATATGCGCAATTTTATCTGGGTTCTTTTGATGATGATCATAAAAAGTTCCATTTGGTGGGTTGAGATAAGATTTTTACCCCAATTAAAATGAGTGGACTGGATATTTGAAAATTGAAATTCATGAATTAGGCTCTCTTTTCGAAATGGTGGCGGAGAATTATTCAAGGCCCAAACCACCTATGGAAATAAATCTAGCTGCTAAATACAATTCTGATCATATTTCTTATTTAATCACAAAAGGGAAAGGATGTAAACATTCTTCGCATATCTTTAAAGGCATTTACAACTTTAAAATATGGTTATCAGCAGTGTCAGATGGTTGATTGGTAATGGGTAAGACATTTTCTTTTGGTTTAGTAAATGACATGGTGATACACCACTCTCATATCTATTCCCAAGCTTTTTATCTTATTATGCTGCAACAAAAATTTTGGACCTTTTATCTTATTCTCCTTCGGGTTTAGTTTAGGACAGCTTGTAGCTATAACAGATTGTCAGATAGTGTTATCTCTAAGCTTCAAAGCTTGTTGTTGCTACTCGAAGATGTTTATATCTCTCCTTCTGGTTCGGACGAGGTTGTTTGGGAAAGTGAAGGTGATGGTCTTCTTCTCAGTCAAGTTAGCCTACGTGTTACTTTTCTTTAATCAGGTTGGATGGTCCAATAGTCTTCTTAATGCTCTTTAGAAATAAGCCTATTCCTTTGAAAATCCAAGCGTTCTTTTCGCAGTTTTGCAAGATAAATATCTCACTGTTGATAATCTTCGAAAAAGGGTTAGAATGTTGCCTAATATCTGCCTCATGTGCAAACAAGATGAAGCAACTGGTCGCCATATTCTTACACTGCCATTTTGTTAAGAATATCTTGAACTGGACATTTTGTTATACAGGTTTCTCTCATATGCTTCCTGAAAATTTAATTAGCATTGTTAATCATCTCAATTTTTCTTTTTGCCATCTAAATGAATTCTTATTTGGAAGATATATAGAAGTGCTATCCTTTGGGAAATTTGACTTGAACACAATAGGAGAATCTTTGAAGGGTCTTCTTTGGATTTGGCAAGTATTAAGGATAGAATTTTACAAACTCTTTGGGATTGGTTTGCTACCACCAACGAAGGCAAGGGAGTATTGCAGGCTGATATCTTTGTTAATTTGAAGAGTCTAGCTTTCTCTTTCCAACCCAGATTTCGTCCTCATTCTATTTGGAAGCCTCCTTCTGAGGGTTCTCTCAAACTCAATTTTAATGGGAGCTCTTTAGGTAACCTAGATCTCGCTAGAAATGGGGGCTTATTAAGAGATCATGAACGGTTGGTTAAATTCTCTTATGCAGGGCAATTTGGCTCCACTTCGACTAATTAGGCTAAAATTTGTTCGCTTCTTCAAGGACTGGAAGTTATTATTAGCAAAGGAATTGTGGGAATCATAATAATTGAAGCCGACTCCCTCAATGTTATAAAGTGGTGCAAGCAGGAGCAAAGAATTATATGATCTCTTCATGTCTTATGGATGAAAATTTATAATATTTGCACTACCGCTGAGCTTCAAATTTCATTCTTCCGTGTCTATCGAGAGGCTATTAATGCAACTGAATGCTTAGCCAAACACAAAATCTCCTTGTCTTCTTTGTCTATTTGCAATGTCTTGATTCCAAATGTGTAACCTGATACCTTTCAGCATTCTATCAATAACAGTCCTTAACCTTGTAAAAATAAGAAGGTATCAACAACTTGACAATGCATAAATTTATTTTATATGCTTATTTATTATTTTATTATTGATAATAAATTAAGGATTCTCAATAATTGAGAATCCTTAATTTACTATCAATAATAAAATAATTGAGAATTTTGGAAGTATTTGTGACTTCAATTCTCAAGCATTTGATATGCATAAACTGCTAGGATGACTTCCGTCATAATATCATAAGTTAGTCTCTCATGTCTTGATCAGATGGCTCAAGAGAGGGAGAAGAAGAGGGCCGGATGGAAGAGGATAATGAGAGAGAGAGAGCAAAGTGGGTTTGAAGAGTGTACGGAAGAGAGTGGGAGTGTAAAAATAAGAAAGAGAGAGATTTTAGGAAACCTTAGAGAGAGGTTTTAAATGTTGATAAATAAAAGAGATTTTAAGAATGATGTTTTAAATTGATCATTTATGAGAGATAGATATGAGAGAGATTTTTAAGGAGAGACATGGATGAAATGGTTGGATAGACATGGATGAAATGGTTGCTCCCCTGCCTCACCCAACATCCCGTCTCTCTCGACATCGCACCGCATAATCTATCTCTCTCTCTACACCACCCATACCTCTCTCTCTAGCTTTTAAGGGAGGAGAAGATGAATGTAGATTTTGGGTTTACAATGAAAGGATATTTCAATGCCTCGCTTTCCTCCTCAAATACTTCTTATTATTTATTAGATATTAAGCGAGAGCAACACCCTCTCTATTTTTGGGCCACGTATCCCATCATTTAATAACTCTCTCTTCTCTCTCCCCCCACATCTCTCTCATGCCCATGCATGCCATATAACTATCGTCTCAATGGCTCTAGAGGTAGAAGACGAAGAAGGTGGTTGTGGGAGGAGAAGATTCTGGTGAGGGTGTATGTTTGATTGCTGTGGAAGTGAAAGTGAAGTTTGATTTGGCTTTTGGTCTTTTCCATGATGCTCGATTTCCCATAGTGGGTTCTTTCTCTCCACCATCTTCTGATATCTTTAGGTTAAGCGATTGGGCTAGAAGGGGCCGGGGTCTTTCTTACGCCCCTAAGGCTAAAATTTTGGATGATAATGAAGACTGTTTTCTTGTTACGGTCCAAGGAGGATGCTGCGACTGCTCTGGTTAATCATTTTATCCGTCTTCGAGGGAAGCTCTTATCTTTGGATCATTGGAAACCATATTCTCATTTGTCTTATGTGCAGAAAGAGAGTCTTTGGATTTATCTTTCTGGCATCCCTTTCCATACGTGGAATTTGAACACAATTTGTAAGGTGGTTAATTGCTGTGGTGAATTCTGTGATGTTGATAGAGATGCCTTTGTTGGGGCTGACTTAAGAGCGATCAGAGTTCGTATTTGGAAGCTTAGAGGGGCCCCTCTTCCCAAAGTCGTTAGATTGGTAGTCAGTCATGATTCTTTTGCGGTTGGGATTACCCCTGGGCAGCATGTGAAAGCCATAAGTATCCCTAATCTTGTTTCTCCAGCGGAGGATGAATCGAAGGTGGTCCGCCATCGCAAAAAAAAGTTAAAAAATGTGAACGTTGTTCCGAAAAAGTTTTTTTCGGCGATAGCCAGTTGGTTTGACCAGAGAAGGCCAGCCCAGCGGTTCTTTCAACATGTCGTTAACAAATTTCAAATTTTGAAAATTAAAAATCGTTGGATTCCCGTTGGCCACTTCTCGGATCTCTTGGCGGTGTTTATGGTAGGCATTTCAAATAATCAGGCTGGACCTTCTGGTAAGGGTGGTCGTGAGGGTCCACCTATTTTTTGTAATCTGTGGGAGGGCAGCGTATCCGTTCATGGAAATAATGCAGCCCAAGTTACAGAGGATATGGTTGAACTGGCGGGCTCCCCGAAGATTTCGTCAATGGTAGTAGAAGTCCACTCATTCCGCTCCTCCTTCCCTGAGTATGGGTTGCAGTTGTGGAAATCTTTTGAACCTAAGGCAATGAAAGAATCCTCGAACCTTCATTGGAGTTGGTTTTTGCTCGTTTCTGCCTTATTGTTTGGGGTCATCATCAGTGTTCATCGCTAGCTTCTCAAGCTCTATTAGTGGTTTTGGGCAAAATGTATTCGCTTCGGTATCATCGTGCTGTTCTTTTGATCCTTTGGGAGTGGATCAACTAGCTTTGGTTTTGGTTGAGGAGATTGAGGAGCAACAACAACTGGATGAGGGTGCCTTTGCTCAGGATCCTCTGGATCAAGCTGGGAATGAGGCGCCTATGTTGGTGGAAGGTTTTCAAGCTGAAGATTTGGCGATGGTGGCAGCGGAGGATCATCCTCCCCTCAATACCATTCATCAGGAGCATCGTCCACTTCTGCTGCAATTTACTATTGATCTGCCACAGGAGGTGCAGATTGAGATGAAGTTCGATTTGGTCGCTCCTGGTATACCTGTTGATGAAAAGGTAGTAATGGAGGAGACTGATCGTCCTGATGAACAAAATATTAGTTCATTGATCTCTGACAGTCGGATGGATTTCAACATCCTGATTGGAGTAGTGTTTCAGGAAATTCTTGCTAAGAAGAATTTGGCCAAGTAGAAGGCGAACACGACGAAGGCCCCGGAGTAGAATGTGTTGATGTCTGATCAAGTACTTCTGGTTGAGGAAGTGGTGCTTGATACATGGAGAACTAGTGTTGGTAAAGCGAAAGGTAAAGGGAAGGGTTTTGTCAAAGGCACTAGATCTTCAGCACGTCTGCAGGCTCGTGGACGTATGCCCCTGAATGCAGCAGCGCGTGGGATCATCACTGCGGATGACTACGGGGTTGAGGCTAGCTCTGGCTCCTCGACTGATGAGGGGATGCTGGGAGATAGCCTTGCAGAAGCACTGATATCAGAAGATGCTTACTTTGGTGTGTTCAAGGATGGTCCAGGTTCTTCCTTTGTCCCTTCCTTTTTATGAATATTCTCTCCTGGAACATACGAGGTTTGGGCGACCTCAAATGGAAAAAAGATATCATGTTTTTTGTTTCAAAATATAGACCATCCATTTTAAGTTTACAGGAAACTAAACTCCCCAGCCCCAGCTTGTCTATTGTCCGGGAAGTTTGGGGACCTGGTTCTGTTGACTTTGTGGGGCTTGATGTTGTTGGTGCTTCTGGGGGGCTGTGGATTCTTTGGGATCCTACAGTTTTACAGTCCTTTACTGTGGTGGTGAAATCTAATTTTTTGCTAATTAGTTTTTTTGGCCCTCATTTTGCTTTTAAATGGGGTCTATGAATGTATATGGTACCCATGTTGCTACTTCTAAGGATCTTTTTATCAATGAAATGTCTGGTGTTCTCTAGTCTTTTGCTTTTCGAACTTGTCTAGGGGGGATTTTAACTTTACTAGATGGCTGTATGAAAGTAACAATGGTGGGGTTATTACGCACTCAATGCGTTTCTTTAATCGGTTTATTGAGACCCATGCTTTGATTGATTTGCCGATCTCAGGTTCGGTCTTTACCTGAACCAATGGTAGTATGGAAAATTTATTTATGTCGAAACTTGATCGATTTTTTATTTCTGGTGAATGGTCTGAATTTTCCCCTTTTGCTTCAGTCAAAGCCTTGCTTAGGCTTTCTTCTGACCATAACCCTATTATGTTATGTACGAAGAAGGTCTCTAAGGGTCCCACACCTTTCAAATTGGAAATTGGATGGTTACAGGAAAGAGAAGTGGCTGAGTTAGTCAAGAGTACCTGGGAGAATACTATCTCTGTTGGTTCTCTGGACTTCCAGCTACATAAGAAGTTGCTCAATATCAAGCATAAGTTGTTGAACTAGAAAAAAACTAATTGTGTTCATATCAGGGGTAAGATTGAGGAAGTTCTTACCAAACTTGAAATGGTTGATGCGGAGGTAGAGAACATAAGTATGTTATCGGAGGGGTTAGTGGCAGAAATAGCTGGTTGTATTAAGGAATTAGTGGAGTTAAGGAAGGTGGAAGAAGTTTATTGGAAACAACGCTCCCGAGTTAAGTGGCTAAAAGAAGGGGATTTGAGCACGAAAATTTTCCATGCTATGGCTAATGCTCGTTCTTGTCAAAATGATGTTTCTGGCATGGTGATCCAGAGTGTGGATCCGGATGATAGAGGGGATGTCCAGTGCAATTGTTAATCACTTCCATAAAGCATTTTTCTCGGAGGTCAAGATCACCCCAAGGCTTGAAAGAGTGGGTTTTAATGTCCTCCCTTCTAATTTGGCCTCTTTTTTAGAAGATGACATTTCTATGGAAGAACTCAAAAAAGCTGTGTTTTCTTTACCTGTTGATAAGACTCCTGGACTGGATCTGTTTCCTCTAATCTTTTCCCATACCGTTTGGGATCTAGTGAATAAAGAGCTTCTGGAGATAGTTAGAGGCTTCCTTAGGAGAGGTGAATTATTCAAAGGTGTTAACTCCATTTTTATAGCACTTATTCCTAAGAAGTATGTTATTGCTAGTTTAGGTGCTATCAAGCCTATTAGTCTTCTGACAAGTCTCCATAAGATCATTGCTAAAGTGCTTGCGGAACGCCTAAAGTTTGTGCTGCCGTTCATTATTTCGGAACCTCAGTAAGCTTTTATCAAGGATAGACTGATCACTTATAGTATATTAGTTGTCCAATAATGTATTCATTCTCGTGTTTTAAATGGGATTCCTGAACTGGTGATTAAATTGGATATGGAGAAAACATATGATAGAGTTGAATGGAGTGTACTATTAATGATTATGAAGAATATGGGTTTTGGGGAAAGTTGGAGGAACTGGATTTATGAGTGTCTTTCTTCGGCCCATTTTTCCATTTTGTGTAATGGTAGTCATACGGGCTTTTTTAAAGCTTCTAGCTTGGTGATGCACAATATTGTTTCTAAAGGATATTTTGTGGGATTTTAGTTGCCAAATAATGGTCCTTGCATCTCTTACCTCCAATATGCAGATGATATATTGTTTTTTTGTGAAGCAAGTGTGGATCACGTTTCCAATCTAGCATTATTCTTAAAGTGTTGTGAGGTAGCTTTGGGGCTGAAGGTGAACTTAGAGAAAACAAGGGTAATTGGCATTAATTGTGAGGAGTTGCTGGTGGAGGATTTGGCAGAAGTTTTAGGGTCTAAGGTTGAACACTTCCTAGTTATGTACCTGGGATTGCCAATTTCTGATGGTCGGTTGCCTTTGGCTCATCCAAAGGATTCAAACTAAGCTTGATTTATGGAAATTTAAATATCTTTCTATGGGTGGAAGGATTACTTTGATTAAAGCTTGTTTGTCTAATCTACGAATTTATCATATGTCTATTTTGCAGATTCCTGTATTGGTAGCTCGTAAGATTGAGTTGCGTATACGCAATTTTCTTTGGGGCTCTATGGGTGATACCAAAAAATACCATCTTCTTCGATGGGATAGGGTCTGTACATCGAGGAAGGAAGGAGGTTTAGGTTTGAGGAAAATAAAGTTGGTTAATCAGGTTCTCTTGTGTAAATGGTGGTGGAGGAGTCTTAAGTTTAAAGACCAGCAGTGGTATAAAGTAATTGCAACGAATATGGGTAGGATAGATTCCAGATGTGGGTTGGAGGTTGAAGCAGTACTCGAGGTATGTCCCCTTGTTGGAAAGCAATTACCGATTGCAATTCGTTAATCCATAGGGATATTCGCTGGTCTATAGGCAATGGTAGGAATGTTTCTTTTTGGCATCATAAGTGGTTAGCTAATTCTCCTTTGAAAGTTGTTTTTCTACTTATTTTTCAGCTGGTGGAAATGCCAAATGCTGTCATTCGTGATTTATTGGTTTTTAGGGGGGATAAGGTGGAATAGCAAATTACCTTCCTTTATAATAGGATTCTAGATGACACTTTCAACCAATATTTTGAGCTTCCTATGGTTTTAACCAATATTTTGAGCTTCCTATGGTTTTAAATGATGTTTATATCTCACAAAAAGCAGAGGATGAAGTGGTTTGGGATCTTACCAAAGATGGGGAGTTTTCGGTGAGATCGATGTACCATCTTCTCTTTCATGATCGTTAGAAGTGTTCAAAGCCAGAAATTGCATGTGTTTGGAAATGGCATGTGCCACTTAAGGTTCAAGCCTTCCTTTGGTTGGCAGTGTAGGAGAAAGTGTTAACTACTGATACTCTCATTGCCAGACATTTGCCTACTCTGTAAGTGTGATGGTGAAATAGGTGCTCATCTGTTTCTTCACTACCCTTTTAACTGCGCCATTTGGCGGTGGTTTTTTGGCTAGATTAGTGTTTCCCTGGTCTTACCTCCAGATGTTTATGGGATTATTGGTGCTTTATTAGTTTCGACCTTACCAAAAACTGGGATGGTTATTTGGTAGATTGATAGGGGCATGATTCTTTTAGTAATTTGGAAGGAAAGAAACGTGAGAGTTTTTTATGGGGTTAGTCTGCCATGTGATAGAGTTATGGACAAAATCCTTCATTCTATCTCGTTGCATTTATCGATCTACAAAGTGGGGAAAGATATCAGTGAAGATGATGTGAGGACCAACTTATCTAATCTCTTCCAGTTGGGTGTCCGTAAATGTAGGCCCAGAGGTATTTGGTCTCCGCCTTTAAGGGGGGTTTTTAAACTGAATTTTGATGGTAGCTCCTTGGGGAATCCTGGGCCTGCAGGTTTTGAAGGTGTTGTAAGAGACTGGGAGGGTGAAATTATGTTCACTTCTATGAGTCCTTTGGGTGAAAATACATCAAATTACATAGAATTCTTTGCACTTCTTCAGGGTCTTAAACTTTTATACGCTAAAAAAATTGTCACCAATTGTATTGTTGAGGGGGACTCTCTGAATGTTATCAATTGGTGCAATAGGGAGAAGAAGGCTCCGTGGGAGTTGAGATCATTCTTGCTTCAAATTTTGGATCTTTCATGTTCCATTTCGTTGTCCTTCGTTCATGTGTATGGGGAAGCCAATGTTGTGGCTGACTCTCTCGCGAAGAACGACATTTCTCATGTGGCACTGGTGGTTTCTGATGATGTAATCTCTTAAATTTCTTGTATTTCTATTGATTTTATAATAATATTCCTGAATTTCTCTTTCAAAAAAAAAAATACCCATGCATGTCATCTCATGCTTATCCCTTTTGTTTCTTATCCCGTTCTCCCCCTTCTTCTCACCATTCACGTAACTCCTCTCCACCCCTCATGCCTCTTTTTCTCTCTTTCCTCTCTCTCTCTCTCCAAATGTTAAACTCTCGCATTAATTATCATGCTTATGCATGTCATGTCATGTCCATCCCATTTCACTCTCATCCCATTCTCTCATTCCTCTCTCTATTCACGTAACTCCTCTCTACCTCTCACCTCACTCTCTCTCTCTCTCTTCCCCTAAATGTTAAACTCTCGCATTAATTGGTATTAATTATAGAAGATAACCTCTCTACCTCCACGCCTCTCTCTCGCTCATAGTAATCTTTCAAATAAATTATAGAAAATAACACGTTATTTCTTTTTTTATCTATCTTCTCTCTCTCCCCATTCACGTAACTCCTCTCTACCTCGTCTCCCTCTCCCCCATTAAATCTTTCACATTAATTATAGAATATAATGTATATCCTTCTCTCTCAAGATAAATGCAATCTCTCTCATTGAAAGTTTTCATAAGTAATTATAGTAATACACATCTTCTTATAAATTGTCCTAGCTTTCCTCTCTCTTTCTTACCCTGCACGGTTAATATTTTCAATATGTACATGTATATTACACAACTCCTCTCTACTCCCTATGTCTCTCTTTCTCCATATGTTAATATCTCATATGAATTGTAGGCAATAACTCTTATCGTTCTCTCACTCAAGATAAATGCAATCTCTTTCATTGAAAGTTTCCATAAGTAATTATAAAAGATAATGCATATTTTTTATTTTGTGTGTGTGTGTGTATATATATATATATATATATATATATATATATCATATATATATAATAAAACGAGTACGTAGTT